>OX940905.1:9339952-9811275 GCA_954871355.1 Cabera pusaria
TTTTCAATGGATTTTAGTAGACATCGCCCATTTTTGAAGATATTCCCCACCAATCAGGTATTATTTATATCATAATGATTGGCCTTCCAAAATCTAGCGTCTACATCTTCCGTGCAATATTATTAACTGACGTTATTAAAAAAGATGGAGGTTCTCAATTCGACATGTATATTTATGGGATGTTGACAATGCCCCTCAGATAAATCTGGCTGTATACCCACACATCTGAACAATATTTTGTTTCTTTCCAGTCAAGACTGAGAAACCGATTGTACAACAAAAAGAACTGGTAGTTCCTTTAAAAGGTAATTAATGTTTAATATATTTTATTTCGAGTTTAAATGCTTCCATCATCGGATAATCTATACTATAATATTATAAAAAGTTTGTAACTCTGTTACTCTGTCTGTTTCTTACCTAATCACAGCTAAACGGGCGATCCGATCTTACTGAAATTTAACAAGGTACTAAATTAAATAAACTGGCCAATTGCAAGTCGGGCTCGCACTCGTAGGGTTCCGTACCACACTACAGTATTTTATAAGATCGAGCAAAAAACACCACTTTCATTTTTCGCCAGCAACAAAATAATAATTAATAAACATTTTATTTCTTATAACGCCATCTAACGTCTAACAAAGGTGTTAGGGATCGACATTTCAATATAACGCCATCTATGGGACGTTTACCTAACTAAGCGTGAAATGCCGAAGAAAACACGTTTCTTGTATGGGGACCCTCTATTGTTTTAACTTTATTCTGTTTTTAGTATTTGTTGTTATAGCGGCAACAGCAATACATCATCTGTGAAAATTTCAACTGTCCAACTATCACGGTTCATGAGATACAGCCTGATGACAGACGGACAGACAGACAGACAGACAGACAGACGGACAGCGGAGTCTTAGTAATAGGGTCCCGTTTTACCCTTTGGGTACGGAACCCTAAAAACGTGGGTATCAGCTAGTCATATATATATCTATGTTGGAGAATTAAGTGAAATTAAAACTACTCTTGTACTGCTACTACTGTACATTTTTAGGCAAGCCAGACAATCCAGCGGTACTCGTATTAAAGACAAATCCTGTTGCCTCTGATAACGGTATGAATTTTATTTATTTCATCATATTTACCTTGATGTTTTTCAGAGCATTCTATCTGATCCATTGTCAGACGCGGCTAGAATGCTCTATCTATGTGTACACAGGGTGGTTGAAGAGCGTTCGTCGGAACAAATTTTTACTTTGTAAGCTAACACGAGGCTGCCATAGCTATATTTAGCCAAAAACCCCTAAATAAAAGTTGAATAAAAAAAAAAACATATTTACATATTATAGTACAGCACTGACTGAAAGACAACACACAGTCGACACCGATGGGGCATGAAACATAACATTTTGTACTGATTTTTCAAATATTGATTTTAAGGCTATCGCCGACTATACCCATACCGCTCCCACCCGACAAAAATGTTCATTACAATTTAAGCCTTATAACATTAACTGTAGACAGACTTTACATTGACAACACAAAGATCTGACAGCGCTGGGTGTGGGAATAGTCGGCGACAACCTTTATAGTGCCGATGGAAGTGGAATGCATACTTTTTCAGACAAGTCCAACTTAGAAGTTGGAATCGTGCTTTTCTGGAAATGGAAGACGGGCCTGGACTGAGGATGATGCGCAGCACAACAGTCTTTATTACAATATGGATTGTGCAACTATCCCAACCCGTTTTCAAAACTAGAACCGACATCATTCCGGAACTCGGCAAACCCATTTACGACATGTCTTTGTAAATCGTAAGACATTAATATTTCAAGGATGAAAATCTACCGTTGTTCCGTCCCAGGCGAACATGCAGAAGTCATTTTATACCAGCTGTGCTCAATAGCTTCGAATATACTCGTTAAAAATGGATGTTACAAAGTAACTCTTTGCCAAGTTTCATTCAAATCCGTTCAGGGCTAGTGAGAGTTTTATAGATTGGTTTACATGCACGTTACAGTAAACGCAGATTTTTATGGAATCAAAAAGCGCCATCTAGTGTGGTAACATCGTGATTTTCATATAAATCCGCGTTTAATTTAACGTGATCGAGTGAGTAAATAAATGTAAAGAAACTCGCACTAGGCATTCAGATGTTTTGCGTGATTAAGCAAAAACAAATATAAAAACTTTCGCATTTAAATTATATGTGGAAATAGTACCAGCCATTTTTTTAAATTATAAAGATAGCAAACAAGCAAACAGCCCACCTGATGGAGCGGTCACCGTCGCCTATAAACACTTGTAGCACTAGAAGTGTCACTCATGCGTTGCAGACCTGTTATTTTTACCTATTATGTTATAATAGTTGTCGTATTCTTTTGCAGTTAACATCCCTGTTATTACACCAGCAATAGAACGTCGTGTAGAGCAGCCAGAGAATGAAACGCAGAATAAGCCGGAAACTAAGGCGAAAGGGTTTTTCGAAAGCGTCAAAGATTTTTTCGGCTGAAAAATTACCTACCTATACGTAATGAACATAACCAATAATTTTTATTTATTTTAAGCTTTACAACTCCAAAATATTTAGCTAAAGGCAATATCAAAAATATTTAAACAACAAATAATAAATATATAATACATATGAATAAAACCACCTTCATTTTGAATATCTGTTAAAATCTCCAAACTCGGTACTCAGTAGAGAACTCGGTTGGTAGTAATGATTATTTCTAGATGTTTGTATGTGGACCTGGTATATATTATAATATATATAATATATATTATACCATGGTATAAGACTTTGTTACAACTGAAACAAGTTCGGGTTACCAGGCCAAATCTTAGGTGCATACTTTTTACTTTTAAGTCATTTTTAGGGTTCCGTAGTCCTGACAAGGAACCCTTATAGTTGCGTCATGTCCGTCTGTCTGTCTGTCTGTCTGTCCGAGGTTTTGCTAAGAGACCGTTAATACTAGAAAGCTGTAATTTTGTAGGATTTTGTATATAAAATACGTCAACAAAGTTGTGAAATAAAATTGTAAAAAAAAGTTTTTTTAGGGTAGCTCCCCTACATGAGAAGTGGGGATGAATTTTTTTTTCGTTGTCTACCCCATCGTGTGGGGTATCGTTGAATAGGTCTTTTAAAATGACTTAAGGGTTGCTACTACCATTTTTCGATTGAATGCTCCATTTACGAAATATTATACATTAAAGTGCAAATTTTTGTTCCAGTAGGGCGTCCCCCCTAGCAAAATCTAGAAAAAATCGTGATAATAGTGTATTTTATGAACTTTAAATGAAAACTATAGCAGTTAAGATAACTGTTTTACTTTAGCAGTAATAGTCTTTGAACTTGGGTGTTGGATAATTTTGTACCAAAATACAAAATCCTTAGAATAAATCCTTTAAAGTGACAAAGACGAAGTACCTAGTTGCTTGTTTTTAACGGATAAAGACTTGCATTGAATAACGGGCTACTACGGAATCCTACACTGCGCGTGGCCCGATACGCACTTGGCCGGTTATTTTGAAAATATTTTCTTTGCGTCACACTATTATTTATTCTGCGGCGTCACGTATTCAACATATCTACGTCTACAACGATTACCCATTATAACAGTTGGATCATCTATCGAATGAAAATAAATAATATCGCGATTTTATAGTAATATTTATATATAAAACTAGCTGATTCAACAGACGTTGCCCTATCCTAATAAATCAATGATGTCTATGGTTTGACCCGACATTTATAATTAGCCAAGAAACTTTTTTTTTTCTGTATAAGTTTAATTCTCAAATGATGCATTTACCAAGAAACATGTTATATTTTCTTAAATAGACAAATTGAAGATGGAGCATAATACAATAATATTAGATAGTTGACGGAAGTTAGTTGTAATTTTTAAATGCATTTATACTCTACGTTTTATGTTGATACATATGTGGGTGGGTGCCTATTGCACAAGTAACTGCGACTATGTTAACAATAAATCTAATTGAAATAACCATGTTGTGTTTGTTTTACAAGTCCTACTTTTTTCGATACAGTTGATGAAATATTACGAAAGATATACATCTGTAGCTGGGATATTCTATTTATTTAACACTTTTAGGTTACAAAAGTGTCTAATCATCATTCAAAGTCATCATCATCATCATCAATAAAAGTGTAAAATCTTATTTTTTTTGTTTTTTTTTGGGGTTCCGTTATAAGACCTCTCGTAGTCCGTCTGTTTGTCTATTTGTCAGACCGTTTTCGCAGGAATTCGTGGAGGTATTAAATTAAAATAAAATACTCAAAATACTGCAATAGCTTGGAGCGGTGAAATAATCTAACTTCTGACTTAGAAGTTATGTGAAAAAGCATGCTGGACTTGTACCTATACCTCGATGATCATATCGATAGTATCGCAGTATTAGCATTTTTTCTATGGTATCGCACTGTGGCTTCGTTAGTCAGAGCACCTGGACATGTTATCCGGGGGGGGGCGGGTTCGAGTCCCGTCGGTACGATGGAATTTTGGATAGTGTATAACAATTTACAAAAAACGTTAGGTTTTCAGGCAAAGTCAAATGTCAATTTTTTTACGTC
The DNA here is from genome assembly GCA_954871355.1 of Cabera pusaria. Lineage (NCBI taxonomy): Eukaryota > Metazoa > Arthropoda > Insecta > Lepidoptera > Geometridae > Cabera > Cabera pusaria. Next base: position 9,344,538 of record OX940905.1, read on the forward strand.
GTATATTTTCACCTATGGCTTATTTGACGGTGTCTGTTGGCAGTTTTCGGCTTAATTCTATTATTTTATTTTTATTTTAAGACTAGAGGGAAACACGAGATAAATAGTTATACATATATTGATTCCACAGAATACTTAACTTTAACACTGCACTCAATATTCGTCACTAATCTTCTGTTCCATTATTCCATGTTATTTTCTTCTCTATAAAAGCGAGTAAAAGGCCAGCTTACTCGCAATACAATCATATCGGCCTAGCATTTATGTTGTAAATACCGTCGCTTGCATCCGTCGTGAAACCCATAGATGCGTTTTGCTGGCGTCTTCGTGTAATTCCTGCAGTAATAGCTGTTGCAAGTTTGTTGCAGGATTGTATTTTTCGGGACTCACAGACAGGGACAGAGTCTCCGAACCTCCGCATTTTGTGTAGACTCGTCATTCTCCCAAAACGCCGGCTTCTCGTTTTCCTTTTACTTTTTCTGTTTGTAAATTAAATCCATATTCTGTAATAAATTTCCGAAGACACATTTTCTCCTTTTAAAATTTTTTTTTTAATACCTAATTCCATTTCTAGCGTCTATTTTGCCTAGACTGACTTTTCGATATTTTTCCTTTTGAAATCGTAAAAGGTGTGAATCATGAAACCTGAATGAAGGCGATTCAAGATATGCCACAACAGTATTTTAAGAAATGTTTACCCTCTTAGCCTATTTCATATTAGAGACAATCGTACGGAGTAAACTTCAGTCGCACGTCACACACTCCTTTTTTTGCGACGGGGGTTAAAAAATACGAGAATATAGTCGCAAATTCAACAACATCCTTCCCTTTAAGGATATTTTCGTAGGATGCAACTGGTTTACATTAAGTAGGTAATCAGTTCTGCAAAACAGGCTCCTGAAGTAGGATTCTGGCACAAACTCGGGCGGTTTCAATGTTGACCGTATTTATAATGACGGTAAAATAAACCGGCATTTTATTTATGTTACTCGCGTACAATTTTACACCCAAATTTAAGCGTTAAAAGTTTATTGGTCTGCATATTACCTAGATTATGTCTGATTGGAATTGCCAAATTAATTTAGTTTGCACAAACATAAAAACATACAAAGATAAAATTGTGTAGATCGCTCGCTTACGGGCATTGGGAAATAGTATATAGGTACGTACGGCTTACGGGTCAGTAAGAATTAAGTAAAAGCTGCACTTGGTATTCGAGCAATATGCTAATCGTTTGCTACTATGCCTAGAACTCAAAAATGACGATGCGGCAAAGGTGCTGTAACGAAATAATTGTATTGTAAGACATTTATTGAATTATCCAGACTCCAGAAGATCCGATTTTAAGGTACGGACACACCGCAGCGTCATGCGTGCGCGATCTAGGCGGCGATCAGATAGCGCAATAGTATTTTTACCGACTGGTTCACACCAAATGCGTTCAGAAAACAATTGAAAAGTACTGCGATTGCGCCCGCAGATCGCAGGACGATGCGGTGTGGCCGTACCTTTACTAAAATGAGGCATGAGGATGAACATAGGCTAATTTTTGTGAAAATAAATCATAATTTTTACACATAGCTTAAATAATTCAGATTATTCAAATGTTGGAATGACTGGAAACAAAGAGCCGAAGACCGGGCTCAGTGGCGTGTCTTGGGGGAGGCCTACGTCCAGCAGTGGACTGATACCGGCTGATAATGATGATACAAATGTTTATTGACAGAGCTTTACAGTGATAATATTCTTGGTGTAGGTGAACGAAGTCGCGGGGTATCAGCTAGTCGTACATAAGTTACTGCATTGAATCTCAGAATATTTGTACTATTCATTATTCTGTGCTCAGGATTTACACGAATCTCTTTCTAATACATTTTGATAGGCACTTACTTACTTACCTACTACTTAAGTTAGTACAAAGTAAAACCATATAGGTACCTAAGGATCTTTTTATATTATCTTTAGTAGAACTTAGTAATTAATAATAAATATCGTTAAAAAATATAAAAAAAAGACATCACATGCTGCGCTAGTCATTTTCAGTAGCATGTTTGAGGTGTTAATCTTCATCTCTGGATCCATCTCCATCATATCTTGATGAATTTGCAATGGGACCAAACGGCAACTATACATAATTAAAACTACCGAATTCAAACGTCGCGCTAGTCAAAGTAGCCAGTAGACGCAGTAACTATTACATAATCTGAGCCAGTAGTTAGTAGTAATTCATCGAGATAAGTGAATGCGTCGTAATACAAATGTATATTTAAAAACGGCACGGCCGATTTAGTTAAAATTTAAATGGGACCACCTGTGAAGAAAAAAACCTTGAAAAAAACCTTTACCCTTCGAAAAACAAGGTAATTTTTCGAATCGGTTCAGGCATCTTCGAGTAATCGGTGAACATACATAAAAATAAAAGATTCTGACGAATTGAGAACCTCCTCCTTTTTTGTGAAGTCGGTTAAAAAGCGTCAGCCGCAGCATCTCAAACAAAAAATAAATTTTCTAGGAGTTCTGAATAACAAAAAAAAAGTTGATTTGAGAACTTCATCCTTTTTGTGAAGTCGGTTAAGAACAAAATGCAGTAAAGTTTCCGAGAAGGGGTCCATATAAGGCATGGAATGTGACAAGTTTCGACCACCTTCGGGCGCAGGTATGCTGTCAAATGCTTAAGTTTATTGGTCTGTGATACGCGTGTAGTGCTAAGTTATACCTACTTCTGCCTACTACATGGCAGAGAGTAGATAAAATTTTACGCTATTAAATTGCTTCGGACACCTTTATATGATATTAGGCAATGCACGATGCTTGTCTGATGGTAAGTGACAACGTCTGCTGATGAGATAATTAAGATAGTTAAGGTACGGACACACCGCAGCGTCCTACGTGCGCGATCTCAGCGGCGATCAGATATCGCAGTAGTATTTGTACCGACTGGTTCACACCAAACATGATCAGAAAACAATTTAAAAGTACTGAGATCGCGCCCGCGGATCGCAGAACGCCGCGGTTTGGCCGTACCTTTAAAAAATTAAAGCAACCAACTTCCATGCCGCGCGAGTCAGTTTCAGTACCAAGTTTGAGACGTTTATTTTATTGTCATATCTCCGGAGATGCTTATCAGATCTCGATGAAATTATAATGTACCCACCTTGGAAATGTATCTTACCAATTAAAAAAATCGTCACTCACCACGTCACTACACATATTGCGTTAGTTATCGTGAGACATCTAAATAAATGGTAAGTAAATCTATACTAACCGATAAAGAATGATGTAAGTAATTAAATGTTAAGTGTTTATTGAGCTACAGAGCAGTTATAATATTAGTAAAACTAGAACTGTACCGACAAAGTTAAGCTGCTTGCTAAACGATTGATATTTTAAAAGTGTTTTGAAACATAATTTTCTATACTCATGTGACAGAAGCTAATGAATGGAGCACATTGCTAGTTGACTTGTTTCTAACTACTAAAGTTCTGAGTATCTTCAAGCCGAGAGTGTAGTGTAGAGGTAATCTTCTATGCTTTCTATGCATGTCTGTATAGCATGCTACTTCCTCGACCCCATCGCCACTTTCCATCAGGTGAGACAGTAAATAATTTAAGATATCTTAAAAACTAAAACAAACGACTTCCATGCCCCGCGAGTCAATTTTAGTAGCAAGTTTGAGACGTTTATCTCTGGATATACTTATCAGATCTCGATTAAATTACAATGGGACCACCTCGGAATAATTATCGGAATAATCTCGGAAAATATTATCATTCAAAACGGTTCACAATTGAAGGAGTAATCGCGTAACATACATGCAAAAAAAACTTCTTTTTGGGAAACCAGTTGAAAAATACCGATACCTTCACACTACAGATGTTTGTCAACTAGAGAGTCGTCGAGAGCTAGACATGAGAGAAGCTCGCCACGTCACTACTAGCTGGCTAGATTACAGTAAGTATACGTTTTTTCTGAAGGTAACAGGCGCAGGCGCAGTGCATGTCACTACATGCAAAATTCTGGCAGTCCAGAATGTTGTATGCTGCTGTATCTGTTATAGGTAGACGTCATCGCTTACCATCAGGCGAGCGTCGTGCTTGTCCTGTTACCTTTTACCATAAAAAAATATTTTTTTTAAATAGAAGAGTAACAATGCGTAGGAAGTCCTTTTATATGATAAAAGGTACAGGACTAACATGAACCTCGTCTAATGGTAAGCGACGACATCTACCTACCTATTACAGATACAGCAGCATGCCAAAAATGTTGCATGTCACTGCACTGCGCCTGCTACCTCGCGACTTACTTTGTCTGCACAGCGATATTGCACAGCGCGATTTTTATTCTAGCGATTAAATTCGCGGTATTTATCAATTACCAAATCACAGATTTTCTCGCGCGATTTTTTTTCCGCCAGTGCGAATACGCCCAATAGATTCAATACTTAACAGAATTGCGAAAAAAAAAATCGCGCTGTGAAATATCGCTGTGCGGACAGGGCCTTACCTTTAAACGTTAAGCCTCACGTGCCCTGAAATTTCACTGAACACTTTGCTGTTCAAGCCCAAAAACATTCCTATTTCATGGCTGAAATAATTGGCAAAGTCTGATTATATCCATCTACATAGCGCAACTATTCCAATCTTTTTTCCAAAGTGTTTCAATATAATTAGGATAGTTTAAACACTAAAACAACCAATTTTCATGGCCCGTCTCATGGCGAGTCTGCGAGTCGAGTTTCAGTAGCAAGTTTGAAACGTTTATCGTCATATCTCTGGAGATACTTATCAAATCTTAATGAAATTACAACAGGACCACCTCGGAAATGCACCTTACCGATAAAAAAAAATCATTCGAATCGGTTCAGAATTGGCGGAGTAATCGCGTAACATACATAAATACACAAAAAAAAAACACAGACGAATTGAGAACGTCCTTCGTTTTGGAAGTCGGTTGATAAAATCACCTGAAGTGATATAATAATAATGTATTTTACATTTTTGTATACCTTGTTATAATCTTGTCAAGCAGTTATTGATTTCGCGTGAGAGATATTGCGGCGAAACATAGATTTAAGAAATTATAGATGTGTCTTTATAATAATTCTACATACCTTATTAATAATATGTCTGTGAATTTTACATATATTCAAAAGTTGCAAATAAATGGTATAGTCGATTAAAAAAATGAAATCTTTTTTCTCGAGAAGGGTAGGCTATTTGTAACGAGCAAATGAAAAATTACGAAAGAAAACATATAAATTATTTTTACATTATATCAATTCTCTTTATTGCGGATCTGATTAATTTTGCAATAAATCAATGCTCACAAATAAAAAATAATTCTATAATAAAGGAGTATTATTATTATGATTGTCAAAGATAAACATAATCATTTGGCCTTACCAATATATGCAAAATAATAATCTCATCTCATGGTTCATGAATTTCAAACATTGCAATGACCTTTGTGTTTGTAGTGACTCTCTGATAGATTTTATTTAATTTTATTTCCTTACATTAACAAACTTCGCATGTGTATTTATTGAAATTATTATTAAACCTAATATTATTTCCAAGACGAATATTTTATTATTGCCAAAACTAATATTAAATTACTAATATAAGCCCGCTTCGGCCAAGTTTAATAAGACAAATCAAAGTCTTATAAGTCAAATAAAAAAGCAATTGTTGTTTTAAACCTACAATCACCATCAAATTGCTATTGGTAACGCTTAAAGATTTTTATCATTCTAAAATCTAATAAAAAACTAAAAAAGCAAAGTTAAATATTCCAAATCATACAGCACAAAAGCCAATTCTATACGCTGCGTAGCTTCTTCAAACATAACTGTTTAATGTCTAGATATAAGCACTACAGTTTCCGCGCTCGTCACTCTCTAGCCAGTAGTGCGCATGCGCGGCCGCGTTCTTCCCGCGCTTTTTCTGACGTTTAACTTTTTAAAAGAAAAGTGCATTTGTTTTTAAATTGTGCTTCTGTGTCGCCAGCGCACGGAAATAACTTTGTAAGTAATTAGCGTAAGCTGGTCGTTGACATTTTATGGAATGTGGGTCAAGCTTTGTTGTGAGTAATTTAACGGCCCGGCCTTTATAGCTACGCTTTTATCTGAACAAATTTAACATTAAACTCACGATCTTATCTTACATGGTAAAAAAATTGCTTATGTTTGTTTTAGGCTGGGTAAGGATATGCCATTGTTTAAAAAATCGTAAAACAATACAAAAACAATTGTTGAGTTTTGTTAGAATCGTTAATATTAGAAGCCCTTTTTTGTAATTGTAACGGTGTAAAATATGTACATTGTTACACACAATCAAAAATTTCATTATAACGACGGGACTCGAACCAGCGCTTTCTGGAAAAGATGCCCGGCGCTGTAACCAACTCAGCTACAGTACGATTCTATCAATAGGACGAAACTAATGGATTGCATTTTAGCGAATGATGTGCTGTGTATAATATGCCCTATTATTATGCCAGATTTACAGTATGGTCAATTATTGACAAATACTATGAAATGCACTTTTTTTTAGTTTCATTATGGCTCCACAGGATTAGTGTAATATGCATTTTTATGTTGAGTGTTGAAATGATAGCGCGTGTATTAAAAATATGGTATCCGTCTGCCTATTTCTACTCACACATAAACGGCGTGAGTAGAAATGCAGACGGTTCCATAATTTTTAAGACACGCGCTAAGCTCAAGCAAACAATCAATTTAATAACTATGTATGCAATACAAATAGCATTACCTACATTCATATAAAAATAATATCCAACAAATGACATATCTTATACATTACACTTTATTTTAACAACTTAAAAATAATTACCTAATGACAATATCAAGATTATATAAACTACAATAATAATATCTATACTATATATCTACATATCTTATACTTACAATATTTATATTGAGGTTGTTGAATTCCGTTTAAACATATAAATCATCTCAAAGTGTTCCATATTAATTTTACTAAATACTTTTATTGATGTATCTTTTGATTTTTACAGGTTTTGGAATAGAAAATACTACATAAAAAATGCGCCTGCACTTTTTGGGTAAGTACGCATAGTTTATTATTTTTCCGTTGATACTTACGTGACTGGGCGAGAGTGAACCTTCTGCTTAACTCTTTGCAGCCACAACAGCACCATGCACATATCCCACATAAAAAAAAACTTGGATTTAGTTTTCTCAGGATCTTGGATATTCCGATACATATCCGACTGTATAATTTGCCTATAAGTGTGTAAGCTATAAGCGCTTAAATATATAAATATATTTAGATGCATATTTTGCTAAGAATTTCTTTAATGATTCAACGCGGGAATGCAGCCAGCGTTCTTGGCACTTTACCACACGGACATCCCTTAATTTTCGTTTAGTTTAGTTTTTTTTATTTTTATCTCCAAATGTATATTATTAAACAATAAAAAATGAGTTCAAAAACTAAAACCCGACTACTAAAAGATCACACTCTAAAAAGTATGAAACAAGAAAATATTCTCACCTGAGATCGCTATGTACAAACTATTCAATATGTATCGTGTATTATAAAAACAACTTACTTTTAATAAATATTTTATTGAATTTCATAAATATTCTTAGTGGTGCTCAGTGGATACCCGTGGTCGTATGCTACTTTGCAGAGTGTATTGTTTTGTTGCGGTTACAAAGCCACGACGGATGGACATACGACCACAGCTATCCCCTGAGCACCACTAAGAATATTTATGAAATAGAATAAAATATTTATTAAAAGTAAGTTGTTTATATAATACACGATACATATTGAATAGTTTGTACATAGCGATCTCAGGTGAGAATATTTTCTTGTTTCATACTTTTTAGAGTGTGATCTTTCAGTAGTCGGGTTTTAGTTTTTGAACTCATTTTTGATTTAAGCTATTTGGGGTTTTTGCATAATTGTATACATGTGTACATGTCAATATACTTACATAAATACACAGCGATCAACAAACGCATAACCCTACCAAATGCTTCTTTGCGACGCCGTGGGGTAAAAATTAGTTTTCTTGACTTCGGCGGGATATATCTCGCCAACGCTACGCCAACCAAAAATATGATGTACTAGACCCTATCTTAATTTTTAAATCCTAAAATATCGGGAAATAAAAAGTTGTTTCCCGATATTTTATTGCGATATTTGTTAAGATTTAAAAAATCCTAGGTTATAATGTAAATCAAAAATAATTTCCGTTTCTACACTAGCCAGTATTAAGCATGCCATAGAAGATATAATACGAACTTAATTTTTTTATAATTATTAATATATTATATTAATATTAAAAGATTTTACATAAAGGCCCATTATGCAGTATCATCCTGTACAAAAGCCAAACCTGCCAAGTGCGAACTGTTTGCCTACGATCAAATATCAAGAAATAATAAAATAAGCAAGTTCGGGGTCGAGACTAATAAATTTAAATACGAGGACAGTCTATTTACGCGCATTACCTAACTAAGTATGAGATGAGCTCACCAATAGTACACGTTATGCTAGTATCACAACTTGATGTTTAATGCTATATTATGATTTATTTACTGCGTAGATACTTCATGGTGAATTTTTATTATTTACGGTTTCGAGCCTTCACAGGATCCTATTATAGTCCTAATTTACAGCGTTGAATTTTCTATATTTTTTTAAAACCAATCGGGACACTGTCATTGATTCTTAAACTGTTAGGTACGTCTTTCTTGAAAGAAAGAAGCGCGAAATACATTTAACAGCTGTCACAAAAATATTTAATTGAGTTGATAATTTTTTATTGAAACGGAAATTTGTACTGCTGTTTATCAATAAAAGATTGTACTGTCCTAACCAATTTTATAGCAGTAGTCCTTCCATTAAAAAACAGCGATTAACTTTCTCGATTTGACGATATCGTCGCAATCTCATCGCGTGATCTTACTTCTAAAGAAGAGTAACAGACTCGCTCGAAACCTATGTCGAAATAATTCGATATTACAGCTGGTTTATAATGTCGAAAATATTTTAACTAAATGATTCATACATTGGTAGGTGCATTATATCGATGTTCCGCCTGATTTGCTGCCAAAAAGTAGCTTACCTACCACCATCAAGGAGATAATCTGCCGCTATAAACTTACGGTGTTCCGGCAGCACACAGCCCTTGAGAGTCAGACCATTCTAGGCCTAGCAAGTTCTCCATCTTCGACCACATCATCGCTTACCATCAGGCGAGATAGTGGTCAAACGTAAGCATATCAGATATAGAAAAAAATCGCAGACGTTCCATGGTAGATAATAGCAATTTATCAGCAATTCTCAGATCTATTCAATTCATATTTTGCTCAATAGAATTTCTTAGAAATGGCTTCATTGATATTTCAATGATGTTTAGCTGCCTACATCCGTTCGGATGTATGAGAATGTGCTTTAAATATGAATGCGATGCAGTAAACTCTTTTATAATTGGAAAGACCCTTTTATTCGTATTGTAAACTCCTAATTATGAATAAAAATATAGTACCGTAAATGACCGTAATGACAAACTTTATTATGACCAGCCCCCTGATTCTCAATCATTCGAAAGCAAATTCGGATTCGGAAACTGCCTATCCTTCGACTCAGATCTTTGCAATTTACAATGTTCTAATCCACATCTTTTGATATTTCAACTCGAAAAAATCAGTTATTTAATCGGAAAGGTTTCCGCGAGTGAATAGCGCATGAAATAATAAATATTCGAAACTCAAAATGCTGATTATAGTCTTCGAGCATTTACCAATGGAGATGTTAACGTTGTAATCCGCAAAAAATTTTTCTGCCGATACTTACGGGGGACGAGGTAAACACGCATTGCACACAAACAAATAACTCACTTTAACGATCCCGCACACTAGCTTGAAACACGCACACAGTATTAAAAATACAGCGTAGTTACACACGCTCATATGGCCAAAAATGGCTATATGGCCAGCAGAGGGGTACGCCTTGCGTTAACATCTCCATTGGTACATGCTCGAAGATTATAGGTGATCAATTAGGGAAAGTTGATTTCTATAGAAACCATACACATTATTGGTAGGTATGACCCGTAAGTTACAAATGTTATTATAACATTTAACCAAATATACCTAATAATTTATGTTTAAAATTAATCGAATGCAAAATACCTACGACTAATAAAATACACAAACCAAATTAGAATTATTATACATACAATTTTTAATATACAATGAATATAATACTTACCTACTTTCTACTAGAAATTTGCATATAATTTCTTGTAACAGCGAAACAATCGTAAAAACTTACATAAACAAGATGTAGTTAAGTTATGTGGTGGTAATAAAGGTACCTACATAATAATGTTATTGTTGTTCCGGGATCATTATGCGAATATTCATGATAATTTAATGAATACAACTCATTACACGATAAATGAAAACTCATTACACGACACTGTTAATTCACCTACGCAAATAATAAGTTTGTAATAGTAAAGTCGCATTTTTCTGCTATTAAACTACACATTTACGGTTTTCAGATTTTTTCCTTTATAAGTGCTTCAAGACCTTGCTTCTTGCCAAATTTCATGATTCTTGGTCAACAGGAAGTACCCTATAGGATTTGATTTCCTTCTGAAATCGCAAAATATGCGACCTAAACGGTCATATCTTTTAATCACATTGACTTACAAGTTTCGTTTTTTCATAGCTGAAAGATACCGTAGACTTAAGTATTTGATATAAGTTTCAACTTTATAACTTTACGCGTTCCTGAGAAAAAGAGTCCAGACAGAAAGAGAGAGACGGCCAACCAACAAAGTGATCCTAAAAGGGTTCCCATTTTTCGTTTTGAGGTATGGAACCCTAATTAAGCACAAGCTTTCTATAAAGACGTTATCACGTGTAATGAAAAGTTCTAAAGATAACAATACTCGTACATACTAGCTCAAATTCGACTGTCCTATCATTTGCCATTACGGAGTTCCAGTTACTACAAGCCCGGCTCCATCACCAAGTCAGCTCAACGGTACCATATCATTGCATTTGTCAATGAAAAGGTTATATGCAAGTATACTAAATTTGAGTCCAATTTAACATCAAGAAGTAGTTTCAATAAGGCTTTTAAGATTTGACCCTCACAACACAAACATACATACACACTATATATAGCCCTTGGGAGTTTTCGCAGCATAAGTATATCTAGTATGCGTTGCAAAAGGGGATTCGAAGTTCATGTGAATTAACCAAGGCAAGAGATAAGATTTTATTGTTATTTTTTATATCATATAGGCTAGCGTTTGACTACAATCTCATCTGTTGGTAAGTGATGATGCGGTCGAGGATGGTAGCGCGCTAAGCCTAGACTGGCTCTCGAGGATAGCTGCCGGAACACATTAGATGTTTGGCGACAGATTTTCTAACTTGCGGGTGGTACCACCATGCAAGTATGCACCATTTTTAACATAATATGTTCACCGATGTCTCTGTCAATTGAGGTCCAATTTTCAAAATTCTTTTTTTATTTAAAAGAGTGTGTTCCATCGAGATTTGATGAGTATCTCCAAAGATATAGAGATAAGCATCTCAAACTTGTTATTGAAAACGACTAGCGCAGCATTGGAAATCGGCTTTTTTGTTTTTTAAACGATGTAAATTAAAAACAAATCATATTTTAAAAAACTTTTTAAGCTTTAACATAACCTAGGACCATAGTAAGTCAAGACAAATCCAATGAGCCCAAATACGACAGGTATAACATGTGTAGTTTAGGAGTTCCTTTGGCCACCTTCCAGTTCCATCATCAGATCAGCACCATGTCATCATAATATTGGATTGTCACGTGATTTACACATGTATGCAAAATTTCATCTCAATCGAACCCCTGGAAGTTGCTCTAAAATCAATCGCAAGATTTGTGACGGACAAATTCGCCATGAAGTAGAGATAAAGCTTGTAAAAATAAGAATAACTACATTCAAAGATTTTTGACAAAATCTTATCCGAGCCGGGAGTCAAACCGGTTAAATGTAACTACAGGCACGTTTCTTTGGATTGCACCGCGTTGCACTTTCCCAAGCGATTCCAACGTTGCTAGAGAGCTAGAGTACCGTTGCTGTTATATCTATGTATGTATCTATATATTCGTATGTACTAACTGTTTGTTACACTAGATTGTTCTGAGAAGCTGTTCGAAGACTTCATCACACGATACGAAAGAAAGAGGATGTTTTCAACAGACTGCCTAAAAGGAGGATGCTCTCAATTCGTCTGCTTTTTTAAATGTTTGTTACGAGATTATTCCGCCAATTGTGAACTGATTAACACGATTATTTTTCATCGGTAAGGTACAACTGCACTGTTATCCCATTATACGACTCATTGAGATCTGATAAGTATCGGAAAACTATTTTTTGTTTGAGAGAGTACCTATACTTTCCGTTTGGTCTCATTTATCATATCGAGATCTGATGAGTATCTCCAGAGATATAATGGAGATAAAGTCCTCAAACTTCGTACTGAAAATCACTAGCGCGGTATTTGAAATAGTTTTTTTTTGTTTTGTTAGCGATCCTATATTATTGTTATTCTACCGATACATTTTGAGACGAAGCGATTGGTCATACAAATGAAATATTCAGTGTATCCGACCCAAAGACTTTTCAAATTTAAAGCCGTTGCAAACGATTTCTTTAGGAGATTATTCTAGAACAAGTACAAAAATTTAACAACAGTAACTCATTGTTATGGAAAAAATAAAGTAAAGAAAGACACAGGAAAGGCACCTTCAATTTCGGAAAATATATTTAGTCAAGGGCTTAGGTACGTTACAACCAAGCACATAAGTAGTGGATCAAAAATCAGATTTTATGAGCATCTTCATCATAAAATATAGGTGAAATTAAAGAACAAAGACCAATTTCTGAAGAACAAAATGTGTTTACATGAAGGAGGAAATGTCTTAATTTATATGACGAAGATAATTAAAAATTAAAAACTAAAACAACCGACTTCCATGCCCTGCGAGTCAGTTTCAGTAGCAAGTTTGAAACGTTAATTGTCATATTTCTGAAGATACTTATCAGATCTCAATGAAATTACATTGGGACAACTAACCTAAACCAACCTAAATCAACCTAAAAAATATAAAAATATTTTTTAATTCACGTCACAATTGACAAAAATATCGATGAACATACACAAAAAAATACATACAGAAGAACATAGAACCTCCTCCTTTTTGGAAGTTGGTTAAAAATGTGTTTATTAACATGAACACATTTTTTTCTATACATTCTTCTCTACATGCGGATATAACAGGGGTTTACTCTTGTGCCACCATAAATAGAGGATGAGATTTTGTTCCGTAGTATCTTTCGGCAGAATCAATGATATTGTTTTAAAATCGAAATCTCGAAAAAACTTTGTTATTAACTTTTACACATTTCGGAAGAAGAATGACGATTTTGAATATCTGCCTAGTATTTTATGCAAATCAGTTATAAATATTTCAGGTTGTCTAGAAGAGATCGTTTAGAACGATAAGACCACCCGTCAATGGGCGGTCTTATCGCTCTAAACGATCTCTTATTTTAACAAAAATGTTTTTCTTTTATTTTAACAAAAATGTTTTAGTTGTTAGTTTCTTGGTGTTCAATAAGGAGTATATCTATCTATATACGTAGTAGATATAATCAACCAGATTTTATGCCAGAGTAAAATCAGCTTTCTGCGTTGGGATAAAACCACCCGTTGCATAGCTGTTTTGCTGACGGTACAATATACAGTGCAATAGCGAAGTCAGGTCAGCACAGTACGTTCACCGCTCTCTAGCTCTCGTGCTTTACTTACAGGCATTCTTTTGGGAACAGACATTCAGAACTGCCTTTAAAACTGTCTAGCTCGGAGAATGGACAATACTTTGTTGTTTTGCACGAATAAATTATCTACTTAAGTATAAACATAATGCGGTAAACGATACATTGTTGGAGCACGTTTATGCTCAATTTGTGATAATATACCTGCCTTTTGAATATTTTATGTGTATTTTGTATTATTTTGCTCAAAAATTAAGGGTGTATTAGAAAGGATCCTATGATAGGATACCTAATAACTAAATATGCCCCGCGGCTACGCCTGCGTTAAAAAGGTGTCTATATTCTATGTCCTATTTCCCTATGCCAAATTTCAGCCAAATTTGTCCAACCGTTTGACCGTGAAGAGGTAACAAACAAATAAATATGCTAACTGACTTTTGCATTTATATTGGCGTTGTTCGAATCGTTTCAGATATCTCTTTTGTTCGACTTCAATTACCACTGCTCTATTTGGTACATACTTTCGAATGAATGTCAGCAGTGCGCCTTTATAATAAATACCATAAACAGATTATTTCATTACAAATATACAATGAAGTAAAACCTTTTATTTTATTTTCAGTGATTGTATTAAAAGCCATAAACAAATAACTGGCCAAGTGCGTGTCGGGCCACGCGCAGTGTAGGGTTCCGTAGTAGCCTATTATTCAATGCAAGTCTTTACCCGTTCAAAACAAGCAACTAGGTACTCCGTCTTTGTCACTTTTGGATTTATTCTAAGGATTTTGTATTTGGTACGAAATTATCCAACACCCAAGTTCAACGACTATTACTGCTAAACTAATAAAGTTATCTTAACCGCTATAGTTTTTCTTTAAAGTTCATGAAATGCGCTATTATCACGAATTTTTCCAGATTTTTCAAGCCAACAGTTTAGCTTTTAGAGTGGGGGGGGACGCCCTACTGGAAATCGTAAATGGAGCATTCAATCGAAAAATAGTAGTAGCAACCCTTAAGTCATTTTAAAAGACCTATTCAACGATATCCCATACGTGGGGTAGACGATGAAAAAAAATTCATCCCCACTTCTCATATAGGGGAGCTACCCTAAAAAAAATATTTTTCACAATTTTATTTCAGCACTTTGTCGGCGTAATTGATATACATACCCCCACAAAATTACAGCTTTCTAGTATTAACGATCTCTTAGCAAAACCTCGGACAGACAAACAGACAGACATACAGACATACAGACGGACATGACGAAACTATAAGGGTTCCTTGTCAGGACTACGGAACCCTAAAAATAGAGACGAATTTTAAATGTTGAAAACCTGCTGCCTGATTCTCAATCATTCGAAAACCTATTCGGATTTAGAAGCTTTATTTTAATGTTGAATTGAAATCTAAAACTAAATCCGTGAGCTATTTTGTCGCGGAAACCTTTCCGATTAGGATCACTGATTTTTTAGAATTGAAATATCAAAAGTGACCGCTCGGAGCATTGTGAATTGCAAAGATCCAAGTCGAAGTAAAGACAGTTTTCGAACCCGAATTTGCTTTTGATTGAGAATAACCCTGCTGGTGGAAAGCATGCGAAACTGTACATCAGCTGGCAGGTGGCAATACAAGATATTAGAATTAGTAAAATGAGAAATTACTAAAAGTGGTAAATTTTACATAACTTACTTTTATTCAAAGTAAACTTTATAATCTTGAACTTTATGACTTTATTGTCTATATATCACTCTTTATTTCATAAAGCTAGCTGCAATATTTTTGAAGTTATTTAGGTGTTTGTTACCGACTCCCTTTCTTCGCGGTCCACTGTATATTGTTGCATAGGTGTTTAGAGCATATTATATAGATGTTCCGCCTGATTTTCTTCCAGAAAGTAGCTTACCACCATCATGGAGAAAATCTGCCGCCATAATCGTACGGTGTTCCGGCAGTATACAGTCTTGTAGTCTTGAAAGTCAGAGTATTTTATGCCTTGCATATTCAGTTATTCACCATCTTATGCTTATATTTATCCATTAAGCAAGATATTGGCCAAACGCTAGCTAATAAACTATTTTAAAAAATCCAATAAACATAAACAAAAGTGATGATGCTCCTGTCCTTTTCATCCAACTCCAAAAAACAATCACATTCTCACGTACCCATAAAAATGAAAGTTCACCTTGCATTGCTGTACATCTGTCCTATATGACAGCACATTATGGTCGAAAGATTGTGTACAATTCACTGCAATCGTAATAACTTGCCATGATGATACATAATTGTAGCCAGACGGTAATGTAAGTACTAAGTACATTAAGCCGCAAAAGAATATGTGCTCAAAGGCATTCTTTTAACATATTTTAGCAAATGGAGCGTCGTTTCTTACTCTCTGTAAAATAATAAAGAAAAAAGAACACATGTAATGGAATACAAAATAAAATATTAAACCATGTGTGAGCTTGCTTGCAGAAATAAACAACTAAAAAATTCTTCGCCCACGTACACTAAAAGAACAAGTACAGTGGTTTGATAATTGCTATGCATAAAAATCGTAAAAAAACTAGTAAAGATGGAAATCTCGAAAACGCAACGTTGGACAGGCGGCAGGCAGTACGATAAGTTAACGATTTTAAGACGAGGGCCGCGCAGGATCTAAAAATGGCAAAAGCGAAAAGATATCGACTATCGACTGTCAACGTTTGAAATGTCGTAAGGGACATACCTCTACTTTTCACGACAGCCAATTTTTTTTAAAATCATATCTTTTTTATATTTTCCCTAGAAAGTACTACACTTTTAAATTACAATTCAATACAATAACTCTTTTTGTCACCAACTTATACAGTAAAAATATACACAATATTTCTTAAATTATAGGCACTATGGGCGGTCTTATCGCTAAGAACGATATCTTCCAGACAAATTACTTAATCTATAGCAAACTATCTCCTACAAAATGTATGTAAAAAGTTTTTTGCGATTTCTGACTTTTCCAGAACCCTAAACTCAGTTGATACTTGATACGAAAGAGTGTTTTGATTGATTTTACCGTTTAATTGCTGACTGTACGTTTTTTTTTCAAATTCTGTGAATGCGGCTCAAAATTTTGTAGAAAACTAGAAGTGCCCCGCGGCTTCGCCCGCGTTATAAACTCCTTTTATTTTCTTTTGTAAAAACGATTCTATCATTAAAGACATTAAATATGAATTAGCCAAATCGGTTCACCCGTTTTCAAAACAGACTATCTCATCTTGTTTCGCCATACAAACTTTGAATATCCGAGAGGATTTTTTTGAAAATCCTTTCTGAGCGGATACCTTTACCTATACGTCATAATAAATATCTGCATTCTAAATTTCAGCGCAAACCGAAACAATATTGATTTTAAGACTTTGTTACCCCAGTTCACCCTCTTAGGGTGGTAGCATTTTGAAAAAGTCTGAAACTTGTTTTTACTTATTTATATACAGAAGTACTTGTGTTAAATGTCAATTAAAATGACTATTCAAACTTTGAACCCCCGCTTCATCCCTTTGAAAAGTGAATTTTGAAAAATCCTTTCTTAGCGGATACCTACGTCAAAATAACTATCTGCATGCCAAATTTCAGCGTAATCCGAAATAATATGGATTTCAGACTTTGTTACCCCTCTTCACCCTCTTTGGGGTGGTATTATATTGGTAAAAACCTGAAACATGTATTTTATTATTTATTTACTTAAGTACTTGTGTGAAGTTTCGAATAGAAAAGACTATCGAATCTTGTTTCTCCATACAAACTTTAAACCCCGTTTCACCCCCTTCAGGGGTAAATTTTGGAAAATACTTTCTCAGAGGGAACTAAAGTCGTCATGACTATCTGCATGCCAAATTTCAGCGCAATCCGAAACAATATTGATTTTCACACTTTGTTACCCCATTTCACCCTCTTAGGGATGGAATTAAAAAAAAAACCTGAAACACGTATTTACTTATTTTTTTACTGAAGCACTTATATGAAGTTTTGAATAGAAAATACTATCTAATCTTGTTTCTCCCTACAAACTTTGAACCCCCGTTGCATCCCCTTAAGGGGTGAATTTTGGAAAATATTTTCTCAGAGGGAATTAACGTCGTAATTACTGTTTGCATGCCAAATTTCAGCGCAATCTGAAACAATATTGATCTTCAGACTTTGTTACCCCGTTTATTAAGGGGTGGAATTTTGAAAAAGCCTGAAACACGTATTTACTTATTTTTTTACTGAAGCACTTGTGGGAGGTTTCGAATAGGAAAGACTATCTAATCTTGTTTCTCCATACAAACTTTGAACCCCTATTTCATCCTCTTAAGGGGTGAATTTTGAAAAACCCTTTCTTAAATTGTAAATTGTTAAACACAATCCAAAATTTCATCGTACCGACGGGATAATTTTGGATTGTGTTTAACAATTTACAAAAATATAAAGTGTGAAACACTTCAAAGAAACATAATAATCCTTTCTTAGTACACCCTTACGTACTAAGACAAAATATACCCTCCAATTTCAATTCTCTACGACCAGCGGTTTAGACTGTGCGTTGTCTGTCAGTCAGTCAGTCAGTCAGTATGTCAGGACAAAGATTCATATAGTATTAGATGGATAGGAAATAAAACAAATGGACTGTCAGTGTTGTGGTGGTAAGACTTCTGCTAGTCCTCCTGGGGCGGTACCGCCACTTTGCCAATTAAATTTCAGTCGTAAAATAGGAATGTTTTCAGCTGAACTGGCAAGGTGTCCAGTGAAATTACAGGGCATGTGAGAATCAACATCCTTATGTCTCAAGGTAACAGGCGCAGTGCAGTGACATGCAACATTCTGGCAGTCCAAAATTTTGCATGCCGCTGTATCTGTAATAGGTAGACGTCATTGCTTATCATCAGGCGAGCGTCGTGCTTGTCCTGTTACCTTATCTATAAGAAAAAAAGTCTCTGCAAGGTGTTTACTGTAGCTACAACGGAAGAGGTACCTGCTGCTTGTCCTTGTTACCTTAAATAATAAAAAAAAAACTCAATAGTGATTTTATATATCGATAAATAATATCGAACCCGGTCACCATAGCAACAGCAATAGGTACGAGTATAATGGCATGTACAATAAGTAAACATGTATCTATACCGTTAACTGATCCAACAACTTCGGCCTACATGCGGAACCTGTCTCGATATACTTTGTATAATCGATACGAGGATCACTGTAATCGATTGAAGATAATGTTAGATTATATAGGTACTCAATACTAATAGAGCTCCACATTACGGAAAACTTGAAACTAACAGGTGAGATAGCGGTCAATAGCTGGCCAGATATAATATTAAAACAAATTTAATATTAGGTATTTACCTATGCAATTGGAGATTTCTATGAACATTTTAAAATATAAAAATGATGGTATTTTTTTAAATTCAGCTAATCAAATTACTGGCCCAAATTATCTATACAATTTTGCCATTTTGATGGCAGTTTGTTTATCCCTTTACTGTAAAAGTCTGCCGGACGGGAGGCGATGAAGTAAGCGAAGGCGTTTTGTACTGCCTGCCAGGTGTTGAATTTTTTCCCACTTAAAAAATTGTCTAAATTTTGAAAAAAAATAGAAATTTGTTGGGGCAAGTCAGTAAAGTGGGTGACGGAGAGCTGTAACTATTGTAGCTTTGCTATGGTCTGTCGTGAAATGTGAGCTCGCGTTTTGTCGTGGAGAAGCAATGGGGAAGAGCGATAGACCAGTCTTGGTTGTTGATTAAAACGATTGAACCAATAATGGACCGTGTTTATTCAAGTAGTGTTAGGCCCGTTGTTTCATCTTGTTTGCGCAGCGGTATTTCTACGTAGGAACTCAAATTCGAAAATTGTACGAATTTTCGTTTATATAAAACTACCACAATTTTACAAAATTTAAAACTATCTAAAAACAAATGACTGAATTTAAAATTAAACTAACACGGCTTTCGAATAAAATTTATTTGAATTTCGAATCGCGCGCCAATCCACAGATAACTAAATTTGAAAATGCTGGTTATAAAATATTCAATTACATAGGTAAAGTACCTATTTTTTACTTAAATATACTGTATTATTTTATTTATGCGTGTCCCGTTACGACCTGCGGCCTTTTAGCCAAAGTATCTATAATATATCGATTGTGTTGTCGATATCCTTATTAAGTATTGATATAATTTTAAATCGAGTACCTTTAATCGATTGGGTACGTAAACATGCAAATATTCCGCTAACTGAACCCAATGCCGTGTCCTACATCTGGCTGTTAGTGTTTTAGCTTGAATACTAAAAGATACCTTTCTTTAGACCCACTTTCTGACGGGTTATTTTTATCCTCTTGCATGAGGCCAAACAAAAACAATATATTTTTTATAAAGTGCAATTTTTTATGTTATTTTTTGTTTCTTTTTTATGTTTTTTGTTTTTGAAATAGAATAATACTATATTTTTGCAAATTTTGAACTTAATATTTTTATGGATTAAACCTATGGAGTATGGGTTCCTTAATATTACTTATGATCTTACTTCTTACTTACTTACTAGGCTTTGCCCGCGCTCAAAGTATAAAATAAATCTTATATTCTATTCTACACTATTGGCCATATATGTGCAAAATTTCGGGCAAATCAGTGGAGCCGTTTAGCCATGAAATGGTGACAAACAAACATTTTACTTACTCGTTTGTTAAGGTTAGTAATGGATACCTCCATTACAAAATGTATCTCAATTCTATTCATCATGCCGTTGCAATTTGAAGGAGTAACAAAACAACCATACTCACAAAATATGTTCGCTTTTATAATGTTATCATCATGATATGTTTTATACTTACTAAACATTTTCTAAAATGCATATCATTGTGCATTTCACAGTAGCGTGAAAAGATAACTGCGAAACGATCTCTTTTATAATCAACTCATTGTAAACTTTATACGTTTTTCAAAATAACACAGAAATTAAAATGTATATCATCATCATCATCATCAGCCTATTTCTGTCCACTGCTGGACATAGGCCTCATCTATGGCACGCCACTGAGCTCGATCTTTAGCTCTCTGTTTCCAACCGCTGCCAAAATTTATATATCAATGTTAATTTATTGATTAGCCTTCTTGTAACCCAACTTGAACTTACATTAATGTAGGTAACAAACAAATTAAAAAATACTCGGTTATTAACTTATTATTAACTAGCTGTGCCCCGCGGCTTCGCCCGCCTTAAAAAGTATCCTATAGCTTAATACTGGCTATCCCTGTGCAAAATTTCAGGAAAATCGGTTCAGCCGTTTGACCGTGTAGAAGTCCAAAACAATTAAACAAACTGACTTTCGCATTTATAATATTGGTGTTGATTGTTAGATGGTGTATATTTGCGCAATAGTAGTAGGTATATTATATACTTATTTACATTCAGATCTTTAATTATATTATTATTTAAGTACTAGTTGTGGTATTTGGCAGAATATAATCGTCCCGGATCTTTGAACAAATTAGTATAACTTGTCAGATTTAGGTATACAACATTTTGTTTATTAAAATGTTGGCGCCACGGCGCCGTCGAAAAATGTAGCGAATTCTTCAAGTCGAGTCAATGAAATAAGGCTAAAGTCGTAAAAATTTCGTCGCTTCTGCCCCGAATCCAATCTTGAACTTTAGGTATAGGTATATTATTAAAAAGGTAATGAATGATGGTTAGTTAGTCCTTTTTAATCCTGCTAATATTATAAACGTTTAATAAGTTACCCAATCACGCAAAAACGCTCGAAGGGGTTTGGATGAAATTTGACAGATAGTTATAAATACATATTTTGTTTGTATATATGCTTTGTAATTTATATTCTTGTGTC
The DNA here is from genome assembly GCA_954871355.1 of Cabera pusaria. NCBI lineage: Eukaryota > Metazoa > Arthropoda > Insecta > Lepidoptera > Geometridae > Cabera > Cabera pusaria. The sequence continues at coordinate 9,366,241 of OX940905.1, forward strand.
ATAAACCTCAAATTATTAAAATGTTTAACATAAAATGAAAATAGGTTCCAGAGCCGGCTTAGATTAATAAATTAAAAATAAATAAAAATATTATTTTAATTGAAAGTTCTACACTGATCAGTAGTAATTAAGATAGTTTAAAAACTAAAACAACCGACTTCAATGTCCCGCGAGTCAATTTCAGTAGCAAGTTTGAAGCGTTTATCGTCATATCTCTGGAGATACTTATCAGATCTCGATTAAATTACAATTCCACTTCGCAAACGTACCCTACCGATTACAAAAATAATCATTCGAATCGGATCACAATTGACGGAGTTATCGCGTAACAAACACACAAAAAAAAAGAAAAAGAAAAAAAACATACAGTCGAATTGAGAACCTCCTTCTTATTGGAAGTCGGTTGAAGAAACATTTTGTGTATTATGAATATAATATATGGTCCAAAATTTTGTTTAAATAAAAACGTCACGGGTGAATCAAAAGAACAACGATATGTATCCTCGTCTTCAAAGAAACTAGTACATATTCTGCACATGTTGTAGCGACCTTGTTCGGGCGCCGCGGCCGGTCATTCGGTCAAGTCATGTTGTTTTCGAATGATGAACAGGTTTCCTACCTGATCCTGCTGGCTAATTTAAAAGTTATATTCTCGCTTACTGTTTATACTAAGTATGACAGGTCAATAAACAGTTGTTGGAATAGCTTTGTGCCGGATTTCTATTCCTGTTAATCTATATATTTTTGACTCCTCAATTGAATATACGATGTCCAATGAGCAAATAAATTACTGTAAAGTGTACATAGCGGTTAAATATCATTGGACGGCTTATTTTTAAAATACTTTTTAAATTGCAAAGTTTTTGATATAATGTAGATATTTAAGGCTGAGTTGCACCATCTTACTTAACTATAATAAACGTCAAAAATCTGTCAAAATCCATATAAAAACACCGGTTGATAGTTATAGTTACGGTTAAAGTAAGATAGTGCAACTCAGCCTAAGTGTAATTATTTTTAAATGTGTGGTTTAATTTATTATGTTGTTTAATGTCTTTGGTTTATCTACACTCTGCTAGTCTATATTGTCAAAACTGAACTCAATTTAAAATACATCAGTATTTTTATTTGTTATTGCAAGCAATCTTCCAAATAAAATATTGAATTCCTATCCAATTATACTACTAATGACTGCGGTGTGTAAAATATATGGCGCAATTTTATTTTTTCTAAAGATAATAAAGACTGATTTATTAGATACTGGATCGTTTTGAGTTGTCTGGCTTTTTCAACCAACTAAGGCTACAGTTCGTCTGTATGTTTTTTTTTGTTACGTCACTTCGGCAATTGTGAACCGATTTCCATGGTTCTTTTTTCATGGGTAGGGTATACTCACCGACATGATAAAATGATCCACCGATATTATAAAGCAATCCACCGATGTGGTAAGACTGTGCGTCTAATCATAAATTAAGACACCGAGATGAGAAATAAACCACAGATTCAATTTTTATCTTCACGTTGGTCCCATTATTCGATTCATTAAGATCTTATGAGTATCTCTAGAGATATGGTGATAAGCACTTTAAACTTGGTACTAAAAATGACAAGTGCGGCATTTGAATTCCTTTTTTTTATCGTTTTGAAAACAATCTTAAATAATTATGTAAAAATACTAATCTACTCTTGAATCACGTATACGCAAAGTAACAATACAGGTTACATGTAAGAAGAGTATGTTCTAGCGGATAATTTCACCGGCAAGCAATGGACGTAATTAGTTCCAAAGTAACAACTATACCACGGCTGTTCGTATATAGATGGTAGGAACATATTCAGTCGATGTTCCATCTGACTTGCTACCAAAAAGAAGCATACCATTATCAAGGAAAAAATCTGCCACTATAATCTTACGGTATTTCGGCAGCACACAACCCTTGAGAGTCAGAGTATTCTAGACCTAGCTTGTCCCCCATCTTCGACCATATCATCGTTTACCACCAGGTGAGATAGTGATCAAACGCTAGCCTATACCTATCGTATAAATAAAAATAATCGCTTACCATCAGCTGGGTCTATTCCCCGGGATAAATAGTCCCCTCGCCATGCTAGCCCTGCTGGGTGCAATGCTTGCCTTGCTTCAATTGAATCACACAATATCACAATATCACAATTGAAGATAATTATTATTGATATTTCTTTGCCATTCCAGTGCTATTCCTGGCCGTTGGGTTGACCAGTGCAAGATGGCTGCGTCAAGGTCGAAGCAAGCAGCTTACCAGTTTCGTAGGAGAAGCCACCAATGAACTGTCAACAGCTATTTTCCAGGTAAAAGACCTTCAAATATATCAAGATTTATTACCTATATACCTACATTTTATGTATCCCTGAAAGAGAATCATTTTGCCTCTATTTTACCACCACCAAGTTAAGTGACCGAAAAAAAACAAAAACGAAGCGTAGAACGCCCTCCAGCTAGTTGGAGCGATGTAACTATAGCATCTATATGATATTGATGAAATTTCAAGCAAATTACAAAATAATATCTACTTAAATTCAAAATTTAAAAACACCTCCGACTGATCTATTAATTATCTGCTCATAGAGACCGTGCCAATGAGCCCATACACGACATTTTTGCTGTAAATTGGTGCGGAGTTGAGTATTCTGCAGATTCCACTAGATGCCCCAGCGTCAATGCTACCTTATTCTTACAATATCATCGAAGTAAGAGGATACCGAATGTCGAATTGATCTGACCCATAAAAGTTAATCTCATAGCATCATTATTCAGAAAAAAGCTCATAGCCTTGAAAACGGCTGAACAGATCTTCATGAATCAAAGCTAAGAACACTCTCGATTAAGACACCTATCAAACAACAAACAAAAAAAATTAAATGAAAATCGGTTTATCCGCTACTATGCCACAGACAGAAACACAGATACATACGTCAAACTTATAACATCCCTTCTTTTGGCGTCGGGGGTTAATAAGCACCAACCAGTCTTATCTTAGCACATGTACCTAGACGAGAAATCGACATGCATCTATTAACTGCACTTTCGAGCTGGGAAAGTTGTTTACAGCCAGTTCTAGTATTTACGATTGTGCGATTGAAAGTTCACATTTAATAGGTAAGTCAGTTGCAAGTACTAATTTACTGTTTTCACTTTCTCATATTAATTTCAGTATTTTATTATAGGGTTACATTGATGACGACAAGAATATCGCTTTCTCTCCTCTTGGATATTCGGCTATTCTGGCTATCCTTGCGGAAGGAGCCGAAGGTCAAACCAGAGAACAGCTAGTCTCAGCACTCCATCTCCCTTCCGACAGAGAACTTACAAGAAAAACATACCGATACATTATGGAAAGGCTTAAGAACACTCATGAATACAAATTCAACCAGCCAGAACTTAAAAACTTCTTCTACGTTTACAAGAACTACACAATCAACGAAGACTACAAGAAGATATTAGAAGACTGTTACCTCACTGATGTGCGATCTGTCGAGAGATATAATTCTGATCACAGTGTTGATAATGATGAAGAATCCAATGCTGGCACGGAATACGCTGTCGACGAGTCTAATAAAAAGCAAGATGACAGCAAAGTTGATGACATTCCAGAACTAATGCCTCCTAAAGAGACCGAGAAATACATAAGCTTCGCTGTTGAAGATACGCCTGAAAAAGTAGATATCTCTAAAATTGAATACAAACCAGCAAAGAACATTAAAGAAAAGATAAAGCTAGTAAAAACATATCCTAAGAAGGATGAATCGATTGATGAAGAAGAAACAATGGTTGCTGTTGAGGCGAGAAATCACGCTAGAAGCCTAAAGATTTTGCAAGATAAAAACGACATTACATCAAGTATTTCAGTAAACAGTGTTGGGAAAAAATCCGCTTCGAGTAAGTATAACTTTGAACATAAATTCATCATAGAAAAGGTGAGGGCAAACTAACGTAATTTATTTGAGCTGTGAGTGTGATGTTTTCTAGCACGTGAGTCGCGTAGAACGAGTCGTCCAATCTTGGCTTTATACTAATTCTGAGCCTGCAAATAACTCATTTTGTGTCGACGCGTGACAGGACTTTTGTATAAAAACGAATGTAGCGTAAATTACACTATTCATTTTACGCAACGTATTACAAATATCAAGTAATAAATATCTCAATAGATTTTGATGAAGTTTTATGATGTATGATAACGAAGAGATTTAGAAATGATTACTATAGCGAAATTGCAAAGCTGAACACAGTATTTTTGTTTGGTTTAAAATAAAAAAGAACAGTATACATTTAATGTGTTTGGAATGCAAAATAACAAGTTTTGTAGTCCATTAGCCATATGAAGAGGGACGCTTGAATTCTAATTTGAGTAGTGTGGTTAATATGTAGGATCAATAATCTATCCACAGTTATGTCGTGAAATGTAATGTAAACAAAATGAAACGAGAGATTCCGTGGAACGGGTTCAATGTTTGTGTGTCTGATAAAAAACAACTATAAGAGCCATGCTTTTAGATAGATTTACTTTTACTTTGCGTTGCCAAAAAATCTAATAATGAGCGTAGAAAATGATGAAGTTCTTTCTGATAACTATATCAAAGTTGACAATAATGAATTAGATAGATGTACTACAAATCTCAATGATCTTTAAATTCTTAAATAGAAAATCTGAGATTATCTGAGATCTTAAATAGAAAAGACTGGTTTCTCATCGGAACTTTAGAGTGATGATGATGATGATCAAAAGCCAGCAATTAATATAAGCTATGACTACAAAGTAAACTATCTCGTCAATCAGTTAAGTTAACAATTATACGAACTGAACTAAATTACTCTAATAAAATAGAGTTTTCAAATATGTTTCGAATTTTCGGTTGAAATTGTTTAGCCATTCAAAAAAAGTTAAACAATTTCAACCAAAAATATCGAAACTTATAATTACTGGTTATAACATTATTCTGTGCAATTACCTAATTGTAAGTTTTGATTTTTTTGTTAAAATATTCAAAAAATGTTTTCTCATTTCCAGAGTCAGTATCAAACTCCTTGATGATAATCTTTAACGGCATGTACTTCCGAGGATCATGGAGGAAGCCCTTCGACTTGGTGGAGCCAGGGTTGTTCTACAAGTCTAGTTCTGAGAAGAAGCTAGTTCCGATGATGAAGACCAAGGGATCTTTCAAGACTGCATATATAGCTGGATTAGACAGCGAAGCTGTTCAGCTTTCCTATGATGTGAGTGAACATGGAATTTTTAGATTCCTTATAACAAATTTAAAAAATACCGACTTTCGAATGGAAAGAGGTAATCAAATCGTAAGTTTCAATAGCTTGGGACGATAGGAAAAAGAAAGAAAGAAACAAAGTGTGAGAGAATTAAAATCTTTCACATTGCCCCAGGGTGTCCGCCGCAGTACGTTGATTGTCGCTAAGACTGTATGAATTTTTTTAGTGCTGTATGTGCGATGGTACAGGAACTATGGGATGTTTTAACAAAGCCTTTCTTTGTTGAACTAGGAGTTTTAACCGTCCTATCTATACAAATATACCAAGTTTGTCTATTCGTGCGCGCCAACTTGAATGAATTCCAATGTCTTGGTGCATGTCATAAGTACCAGATGCGAAACAAATACAAATTGAAGACACCAGCACATAGCTTGACCAAATCAAGCAAGTGTCTTTATTTAAAAGGAGCATGGATCTATAATAATCCGACAAAAACAATGAAAGACGCAGTTTCCGACAACGTATTTAAAATCAAATTAAAACGGTTGCTAGTACAAAAAGCGTACTACTCGGTAAGCGAATACCTAGAGGACAAAATTGAAAACTGCTAAATTCCATTAGTAAATTTTTAATTATTAGATATTATTTTATATGACTTATCATTACAAAATTGTATAATATTAATATTATTTTACCATTGTTGACCTGTGAAACGAAATTTTTACCAATAAATTATGAATTATGAAGTCAGAATAAGCGATGATAACATGACAAAATCTATCACCGGTCGAAGTGTATGTGTATATATGTAATCATGAGCCTGACAATACGGTTGTGCATTTCCCCATATCGTATGGCAATTAAAAGGATTAGAAAGACTTAGCTGGTATAGGCTAAAATTGATTAACTGATGGACATCCTTATTCCAGAGAAGATCGGGATTCAGGTTCAGTGACGTTTTGGGAGAGGTCTATGTACAACTGTTGACTGATATGATTCTTATACCATATGATTATGTCCAGGTATGAATACCTACCAGGTGACGTAGGTATACAAGCATATCAAGTGAAACTGATGTGTAAAGTCTCATGATTCAAATCCTAGCGCAAAAGTATGAGTGCGTAAGCAGCTTTTAATATTTTTAATGTTAATTTTAATTGTTAAGTTTAATATTGTAATCATTAATTTCAGGGTGATCGCTATGCCCTCCTTGTAGTGGTTCCTCGGTCCAGAGATGGCCTGACTTGTCTTGCAGCTGATTTACCAGCGACTCCACTGTCAGACATCCAGGATATGCTTAAAGAAGAAGAGATTCAACTCGCCATGCCCTCCTTCTACATCGAAACCACTACAAAACCCATTGCTGCTTTGGCCAAGGTGTGTATTCCTATTTTACTGTGATATGACATAATTTTGCACCGGGGCTTTTATTTCCTCGTTTCTAGATTTTCAATTGGGATGACTTCTTGCACCTATTGTATTATTAGTTCATGGCATGCATGTAGTGACATCTATTGGCAGCGCAATGAAACATGTTTTACTAGAGTTTTTTTTGGTGTTGTTGTCAATGAGATATTGTTTATGTATAAAAACGTATCTTTTTAAATTGATTTGACTGAATTTAATTTAAATAAGATGTATTTGATCTGATTTTATTTGTGGAATATATAGTAAACTAGATGCGTGCCGTGACTTTGCCCACGTGTATAAATAAGTATTCTACGTAAAAAATAGCCTATGTGCTATTATATATTATATTAGTTGCGCCCCGCTGCTTTGCCTGCATCTTACTTATAAACCTTCCTTGAATCACTCTACCTATTGATGAAAACTGCACTAAAATCCGTTGCTTAGTTTAAAAGATCTAAGCTTACAGACAGCGGGAGTGACTTTGTTTTGTACAGTTACGTAAAGATTGTGCACGCAAAAACGATAGCTTATGCATAATTTAAGCAATAATAATTAAATCGTTTTTGCGTGAAGGAGTAATTAACATCAATCCCCACAAACTTTGACATTTAATAATATTAATTATAGTAAGATGGTTGATCCTGAATAATTGGATGAGCGATGTTAGAGAGTGATCTGTGATAAATATGGTGCACACATAAATCAATATAGTAAAAGTAAGACAATCAATAAAATTCCATATAAACGTGTTAAATACATATTAAAAAGTAATGGTAGTATTAACCACAAATCATTACTTTAGTTTTACAATGTCTATTGAATTGTCGAATTAACATTCTCAAGCGGATCGCGTTGATGTCTTTTGTATTAAACAAACATCTAAATATAACCAAGTGCCGCGTTTCACTTTCAGAAAAGCACGATTTCATATAAGACTGCATCAAATGAGATGCTCGTATTGGCCTAGTACTTTATCTGGTTTTAGCTTGTCTTTAACATTAGTTGTAACGTAACGGACCAGACCGCCTTGACTAGCTCAACCTTAGTGGGCCGTCCGTTCGTACACACCTACCTTTCCCTAAAAAGAGAACTAAAACGAACTGAATAAAAGACAAGAGTCTAGCTTTACAAGATAAAACCAATAAACTACGCTAATGGACTGGCTTGAGCTTGTTGGAAAGAGGGGTAGATGTGGATTTTAGGACTGCACCGGATGAACAGATAAAGGCGCTCATAGAAATACTACAAAGTTCTAACTGCTTTCCTTAATTTTCTCCCCAGTTCGGAGTGAGCAGCATATTCACTCGTGACGCTGAGCTGTCAGGAGTATCATCAGACGAGGGTCTGTTCGTGCAAGAGTTGGTACAACACGTCGCTGTTAGGGTCGACAACGCTGACTCCATGGCCACACAGCTTGCAGGTGAAAAATCTATGTCCTTTAAAACATATTCTATAATATCTAAACTTGTTTCATAATTTTTTTGTCGATCAATATTAGGTTTTCTACTAGTCTGTTTAGGATCGAACTTTTCTTAAGGTAGGTATGTAAACATGCGTTTGACTACTTGTGAATATGTTAAAGTGACGACGCGATCAACGATGCAATACTATATAAATAATAAAGATAACACAATTTAAATACCCCCCCGTGTACTTATAACAGAAGAACACAGATACCGGCGAGGAATTCCATTTCTTGGTGGTCCGTGCGATGAATGTGGAAGCAAAACGCTTATCAATTATGTTTTTTTATGTTTTTTTTTAAAACCACCAAATTTTGTCACTGATCAGGAGCCAATAACTAGACCAGTGTCAAAATCTTGTTGCCCTAGTGAGGTCTAGTATGAGTAGTATGAGTTAGAGACAGATAATTTGCATTTTTATTTGTACACGATTATCTGTAAAATGGCGGTATTTTTTACCGACTTCAAAAAAAGGAGGAGATTTCTCAATTCAACCGTATATATATATATATATATTATGTGTGTTCGCAGATAACTTTGTTATTTATGAACTGATTTTGATGATTATTTTTTCATTAGAAAGGATATATCTCAAGGGTGGTACGATAGTAATTTCATTGAGATCTGATAAGTATCTCCAGAGATATGGAGAAAAACACCTCAAACTTGGTACTGAAAATGAATAGCGCGGCATATGAGGTCGGTTCTTTTAGTTAATTAAACGAGATTATATTAAAAAGGGTCTTTTTCAATAGCATAGTACCGATTGTGCCTTACGTAAGATTAAGAGCAATGATTCTGTAGATGAGATATAATTTTAAAATGACTAGGTTCGATCCTTTGAACCAAAAGGCAAAATGCCCCGTAAAATTACGGCTTTTAATGAGATTCACCATCTAGACGTCTCAGGACTACTTGCACAGACCAGAGTTAACACATATGTTTATAATACAGGATTAAGCGAACCACAAGATTGACACAAATGAACATAAAACGACATAAAACAACCGCCTTACATGCCGCGCGAGTCAGTTTCAGTAGCAAGTTTGAGACGTTTATCATCATATCTCTGGAGATACTTATCAGATCTTGATGAAACTACAATAAAACCACCTCAGAAATGAACCCTACCTGAACTAACCTGATTAAAAAAGAATCATTCAAATCGGTTCACAATTGACAGAGTAATCGCGTAACATACACAAAAAAAAAACATACAGACGGATTGAGAACCTCCTTCTTTTTGGGAAGTCGGATGAAAATACAATATGTCTATATAAATAGAGAAAAACATTGCAGTTACTCAAACATAATTCGACCGTAGATATTGCATAACCCTGGATTATATAAGATCGTGTAAAAAAAAAAACTAAAAAGAACCGACTTCAATGCCACGCTATTAATTTTCAGTACCAATTTTGAGGTGTTTATATCCATATCTCTGGAGATACTAACCAAACCTCGATAAAATTACCATGGTACTACACTTGAGATATCTACTTTCCAACAAAAAAATAATAATCAAAATCGGTTCATAAACGACGAAGTTATCCACGAACAAACATTAAAAAAAAACATATATACGGTCGAATTGAGAAACCTCCTCCTTTTTTTGAAGTCGGTTAAAAATATGTGTTAACTGGCGCGAGTTTAGCGTGCCTATTGTCTGTCAACTTAGAGCTTACCAATAGGCAAGCATTTTTCGTGTTATAATATTATTTTAATATAATATTCAGACAATGCTATGCATCTCATGAATAAAATAAGACATATTATCCACCATCGGCTCCCATAAAGCACTTTTTAATGCGTATATATATTCACAGTTGCGGACGTCGTAAAAGAACAATCCAAGAATCTGCCACTATCTCAAGAAGAGGCACTTCGGCGTTTCAACGTAGAACATCCATTCATTTTCTATATTGTCGATGTTTTGGACAACCTCATCGTAGTCGCCGGTAAAGTTGTGGACCCAGAACAACCTGCGCCCTTCGAATTCTAATAAGCACTCCAGCCAGTTCTAATGTTCCAAGTTTCAAAACCCTTTTCTCTTCAAATTTTTATTAATCAATATGTTTCTGTTTACGAGTACTTACGAACGGTTTTAATAATGTTCTAAATTACCTTTAAGTTACATTAGTCTTCTGTGAAACTCTTGTCAAGTATTTAAAAATAGTTCTAAAACACTTGCTAGGTGGCTTGGATGCGAACCTTCTGATATGTCGATTATTTTTAGCGGAAATATTTATTATTTATAGAAAAGGCCGTCGATAATTACAAGAAATATATGGAATTAAAGTAGTTCAAACATCAATATAAAACAAATGAAAAGTAAACATAAGGCTTGTCAGATTTATACAGTATGATGAGTCTTTTGTTGCGTTCATTTTCAAAGCCATCTATTGAGTCTCCTGAAACTAACAAGTTTTTTTTTAAACAAAACACCTTAAGGTACGGAGACACCGCGGCGTCCTGCGTGCGCGATCTAGGCGGCGATCTGATAGCGCAGTAGTATTTCATTTGTAACGACTGGTTCACACCAAACGCGATCAGAAAACAATTGAAAAGTACGGAGATCGCGCCCGCAGATCGCAGGAAGCCGCGGTGTGTATTATATATATACCTTTATTCGTATATATACCTTTATTCGTTTGTAAGAATATTGATTACAAAAAACGTTACATAGATTGTATTAACATGACTAACTCGTCAGGTGATTTGAGATTTGATTGGCGTATATATATTTGTTCAAAAACTTCAAAACCATTTTGTTTTTCGTCTTTAATAAATAAATATATTTTTCGTGTTTACTTAATTTAAATTCTGCTTTGCTAGAAATCACTCCAGTTTCAATAATATTAAAGAATAATCCAGACGCATTTGATAAAGAAAAGTACATAGCTTAGTTTATAAGTTAGAATAATAATTATAATATTTATTACTATTGTAATTTGTGATACGTTTAAGATTAAATTATTTATTTACGATTTTTTTGTCTTTTTATTGCTTAGTTAAATCCATTTACTTATATTAACACACCCACCAATATTTTTCATTAAAAGAAACATAATATTTGTTTAGAATGTGGGTAGTTGTAAAACAGAATAACGGACGAATTGAACCTTCCCATCTACCTACGTTATATTTTAAAGCTCGCGCTGGTCGTGGCCGCTTGAAGTTTTCAGCAGATTCCAATTTAAATGATTAAATAACTAAAACAAAAAACAGTGTCGTATAAAAATAGTGTTGTATAAAATAGAGTCATTTCCAGTTAAGTGTGATTATACGAAGTGAAATGGAGAAGGAAAACTCTCGAGTAAAAGCAATCACTAAAATACCTTTACCATTGTATCCACTGCCACCTGTGCCAATCAGCGTGATTTCTAAAGCTGCAAAGACTGGGAAAGATGAAAGACCGCCCTTAAAAACAATAGCAGGGCAATCAGATATAAATATCGGAGCAAGTTGTTCTAATCAAGATGAGAAAGTACAAGTGAAACGAAGGAAAAAGGTCGTATATTTGAATACTAAAAATGTCACTATACGCAAGAACGATTATAGCGTAACTAATTATGTATATGAAGATATTATTCGCCATGCTGATAGTTTTGAATCAGATAATGAGGATGAGGACAAGATACACTATCGTAAGTATAGACCGGTGATTGCTTTTAAGGGCTAAGTGTTCAGTAAAACTACCACATGTGTGACCACAGACCTAGGACGACGCGTCGCCAACGCAAAAAACATGACAGCTATAATATAATTCTTATGTTCATTATATCCCGGGATGTGTATAGTGTTAAATTATCTTAATGTATCACACACAAAGCGGGTAATGTATTGTATCTTTCCCTTCATTCCACTAGTATATAAAAAATTGTATGTAAATGTATATTTTCGTATCGCTTTGTAAAGATAATAAAACTGGCCAAGTGCGAGTCAGCATCGCGTCTCTTATCGCACTCTTAGGGAGGGTTCCGTACAATACGAAACATAACAGAGTTTCAACCTCATATATTTGATTAATTGATATTACCAAGAATATTTGGTTTGTTCACGATCTAGAAAGACGGGGCTCGTTTACTAGCGCCATCTATGTCATTTTGCCGAAACTAATTATATAGATGGCGTTTAAAAACACGTTTTTTTGTATGGGGACCCCCTTTAATTTTTAATTTTATGTTGTTTTTAGTATTTGTTGTTCTAGCGGCAACAGAAATACACCATCTGTAAAAATTTCAACTGTCTAACTATCACGGTTAATGAGCTATAGCCTGGTGACAGACGGACAGACAGACAGACAGACAGGCAGACAGACAGACAGGCAGACAGACAGACAGCGGAGTCTTAGTAATAGGGTCCCGTTTTACCCTTTGGGTACGGAACCCTAAAAATGTACATTATAGCTATCTCGTGTGGTCTCCTGACGATTTCAATGGAAATATGTGTTGAGATGTGTGTATGTATATAGTGCTTTACATCTTTATATAATAACGGTTGTGATACGCTTGACACTAATAACAAGTTTCACCCTATCCTCATATAGTTGCTGATAGCCTATATGGAACATTCTAACAACAAGCAGATAAACTACAACTTTTATATGGCATTAGGTAATATGTGAGTTGTGTGCTATTGGATAGGCCTATATCCAGCAGTGAAATAATAGATGCTGATAATGATGATTATGATGATGGTTATGTCAGATAACTATCTGAAACTTTATCAAGAACCGGTGAAACATGACTCAAGGTAGACGGCGTTTATCTTATACGCTAGCGTTTGACGACTATCTCCCCTGTTGGTAAGTGATGATGCGGTCGAAGATGGTAAGCACGTTAGGCCTAGAATGGGAACTGGCTCTCAAGGATAGCTGCAGGAACACATTAGATGTTTGGCGACATTTATTATAACTTGGGGGTGGTAGCTGGCCAGGCGGACACTAGATAGTGTCCTACCACCATGCGGGGGTTGTTGGTTTCTTAACGATGTGTTTCCTTCACCGGAGGGCTACTGTAAAAAGCACACATACATTTTTCGGTAGAAAAATCTATTGGTGCACGGTGAGGATTGAACTCGGTATCTCTGGCATCAAAGCGGACCGTTTTCCCGATTACGCCACCGGGCCCTCAAAATAGTATGACATGATTCTGAGTCTTGCTTGAAACGTTATTACAAACTTTTATTTAATTATGTTTAAATTAAATGTATGTATTAACTATGTTTGTTCGGGCGGAATTTTGCAACTCAATTCTGAAGCAGATAATATCTTCAACTGATTGAGCTGAAATTTTGTAAACGTGTTTAGTTCGGATGACAATGCGTGGTTAGCTGTGTGACGTCTTCTAAGTCCAACATGGTGGAACACCCAAAATGGCGGACAAGTTACTTTTATTTTTAATGCACTTCTACGGGGTATCAAAATAAGTTATTTTTCAAAAAAAATAAAACCGACTTATGAGTCGGTTTTATTTTTTCCGGCACCAACTTCAAATAGAGAAGTGGGTAACGCTTATAATAATTTTAAGTAAATTATTATTCGCTTTTGAGTGCCTTTTTGTGGTTATGAAGTCGGTTTTATTTTTTTTGAAAAATTACTTATTTTATTATTGTTATATACCGGCTGTAATTCACGTACCTTTAGTCGAATTTTCTCGACCTAGGTTTCGAGCGAGTCAGTCGCTCTTCCTCGGGAGTGAGGTCACGCGGTGAGATCGCGATGTTCACTGCGGGCCGCCGCTCGCTGCGCTCGGCTTGATAGCCGGGGTGGGGGCGGACTCGGCGGCGATCGGTAACGGCTGTTCCTTTTCGGTACCGAGGATGCCTGAGATAGCCCGAATGACGTCATCGTCGGTTCTTCATCGCTGCTACTCCTATCGCCAGAAGTACCGTCGCAAACAATGCTGACTGTGTCACACTCTAGACTGACTGACACTTTCTTTTTCGAGGACGCATTAAGAATCGGTTTCCACGCTGACGGCAAGGTCCATCCACTATCTCGGTTGTAATTGGGGTGTCTATTTATCTCAATAGCCTCACGTACTTTTCTAGGTACAAAGAACTTCTCTCTAGCTAGTACGGAGGCTTTATCAAAACGGATAAAGTGGTTTGTGTCCGCGAGATGTGCATGCTCCGCGATGGCGGATCTTGTCGTGTCCGAATTCTTAATGCTCCTTATGTGTTCCGTAAGTCTAGTCGTGATATTGCGTCGAGTTTCTCCCACGTAGCTCTTGCCACAGTCGCATGGTATTCTGTACACGCCCGGAACGTTCAGCTCGTCCTTGTCCTTCGGTGAACGCAGCATCTGTCTAAGATGACCTGGTGGGCGGAAGATCGTCTTGACATCATATTTCCGTCGTAAAAGATATCCGATTCTGTCCGTTACTCCTTTTACGAACACTTTTGAGGACACGATCGTACGAAATAAAATACCGTTTAACGATGCGGAATGCATGAGACAAGACATTTCAACGATGTTACGTAAATCAAAAGTGCCCCAGCCTAATATAACCCGAGGTGAATTAACAGCATTACGCGAAATACGTAACAATGAAAACGTCTTGGTGCTGGCGGCGGATAAGGGTAATGCCACAGTGGTTGTCGATACAGATACCTACGAGAGTAAAATTACGCATATGGTTAGTGATACTCGCATTTACAAGAAGGTGAAGTACAACCCGACCTTGAGAGTTTCTACAAAAGTGGTCCAGCTAGTGAAATCATTACCCGATATCGAGTTGCAGGCACGCTTACGTCCCCATAACCCTACCCCACCCAAGATATATGGCTTACCCAAAGTACACAAGCCAGACTGGCCGTTGCGACCTATAGTCTCACAAATAGATGCACCGACTTACAAGTTATCCAAACATCTGGCAAGCATCCTTCAGCAGTACACGGGCAAGACTGATACTTTTGTGAAAGACTCGTACCATTTCGTCCAGTTGTTAAAAGATATACGAATACAGCCCTCGGAGATCATGGTCAGCTTTGACATCGCATCACTATTCACGAGTGTCCCGGTAGATGAAACTATGAACATTATAAAAACCATAATTCAAGGTTCTGACCTACCTACCGAATACATACAGTGCATAGATTACTGTCTAAAAAGCGGTTACTTCATGTGGAGAGGAGAGTATTTTCTTCAAGTGGATGGAGTGGCGATGGGGTCTCCAATAGCTCCAGTGATAGCTAATATATTCATGGAGTGGTTTGAGAATACGGCGTTAAATGCGGCAGTTGTGAGACCTAGAGTTTGGTTGAGATACGTGGACGACATCTTTGCGGTCATCACTAAGGACGGTTTAGCTGGTTTCGCGGATCATCTGAACCAAGTGCATCGCAACATCGCAGTTACAGTGGAAGAAGAAAGTGATGGAACTTTATCCTTTCTCGATGTACGCGTGATCCGCAGGCCAGATGGAAGTCTCGCACATACAGTGTATCGAAAGCCAACTCACACGGAAAGGTATCTACACGCCAACTCGCATCACCACCCGGCACACTTATCCTCGGTACCCAGAGCATTAATCAACCGAGCTCTAAGAATATGCGACCCTCAATACCTAGATGGTGAGCTAAATCACGTGAGGGGGGTACTTGAGGATAATGGCTACAGCTGGCGACAATGTGGCCGGTGGTGTAAACAGAGTGAACGTAAGCGACCACAAGTAGCGGATCGATCACCGGCTTATTTACCGTTCGTAAAAGGAGTAACGGACAGAATCGGATATCTTTTACGACGGAAATATGATGTCAAGACGATCTTCCGCCCACCAGGTCATCTTAGACAGATGCTGCGTTCACCGAAGGACAAGGACGAGCTGAACGTTCCGGGCGTGTACAGAATACCATGCGACTGTGGCAAGAGCTACGTGGGAGAAACTCGACGCAATATCACGACTAGACTTACGGAACACATAAGGAGCATTAAGAATTCGGACACGACAAGATCCGCCATCGCGGAGCATGCACATCTCGCGGACACAAACCACTTTATCCGTTTTGATAAAGCCTCCGTACTAGCTAGAGAGAAGTTCTTTGTACCTAGAAAAGTACGTGAGGCTATTGAGATAAATAGACCCCCCAATTACAACCGAGATAGTGGATGGACCTTGCCGTCAGCGTGGAAACCGATTCTTAATGCGTCCTCGAAAAAGAAAGTGTCAGTCAGTCTAGAGTGTGACACAGTCAGCTTTGTTTGCGACGGTACTTCTGGCGATAGGAGTAGCAGCGATGAAGAACCGACGATGACGTCATTCGGGCTATCTCAGGCATCCTCGGTACCGAAAAGGAACAGCCGTTACCGATCGCCGCCGAGTCCGCCCCCACCCCGGCTATCAAGCCGAGCGCAGCGAGCGGCGGCCCGCAGTGAACATCGCGATCTCACCGCGTGACCTCACTCCCGAGGAAGAGCGACTGACTCGCTCGAAACCTAGGTCGAGAAAATTCGACTAAAGGTACGTGAATTACAGCCGGTATATAACAATAATAATGTTACAAATTCACGATAATTTTAAAATTAAAATTACTTATTTTACCCTTTTTAGTGCAAAAAAAGTTTTAATGAAATTACATGCATCTATTAAATTTCGTGTCTGGGCCGTTATACACTGACGGATATATACTTTTTGAAAATTTCAAGTATGTACCTATAACGGTTAAGAAGATACAGATCTGTAAAGTGCGCACATATAGACACACGGACGGGCGGACGGACGGACGGACGGACGGACGAACAGACAACAAAGTCTCAGAAAGTGTTCATTTGGTAGCCTTTGGGTTCGGAACCCTAAAAAAATTGACTTTAAATGCCGCGCTAAAGTGAAAATATTCACTAGTAATAATGATGTCATCAAGGTATCAAAGGACAATGTCCAAAATGGCCCTGTACAATTAAAGCATCTGACACACACGATAATTAATTGTCTATTTTATTACAATAATTCCAAATACTTTTATAACACGGACTAGTTGTATTCCAAAATGAATATTAAAAAGTATTATTTGCGATTATTAACATTAATTGCCGCCATATGGCCAACAGAGTACTGAATCACTCTACTACGTTATAAGAGGCACTTCCCTATATTGTGAATACCCGAATTATGAAAGCACTGTGTAGCCAACCTAACAACGGAAAGTATTATTTACGTAGTAACTATTATATAATATGTGGTATTATGCTTATAATTTTTTTTGCTGTGTTGATTGGTACAAAGTACGTTCATAATGCTGAGTTATTTAATTATGTATGCAGTGTCGCGGGACTGAAATGGCTGCCATCTTCGGCAAACGTCATGTCATGTCAAAAAATCTTAGGTATGTTTAAAAAAGTTTGCACCCTAACAAGACTTTGACCGGTAGAACATTCCTGTGAAGACAAATTATTTATATTTAATTATTTATTATAATTATTAATATATAATTATTTATTGAGGGCCCGGTGGCGTAATTGGGAGAACGGTCGGCTTTGATACCGTGGTACCGAGTTCAAACCGCCGTGCACCAATGAATTTTTCTATCGAAAAATATATGTGCGCTTCTCACAGTGGCCCTCCGGTGAAGGAAAATATCGTTAAGAAACCAATAACCCCCGCATGGTGGTAGAACATATCTAGTGTCCGCCTGGCCAGCTACCACCCTCAAGTCAGAAAATCTGTCGCCAAACATCTAATGTGTTCCGGCAGCTATCCTTGAGAGCCAGTTCCCATTCTAGTCCACTTCTCTATCTTCGACCGCATCATCACTTAGCAACAGGTGAGATAGTGGTCAAACGCTTGCCTATAATGGAGGCCATACACGTTAGGGTTTGCATGCTGGTTTTAGCCTTGCATGCATAACCAACAGGTAAACCCTAGCGTGTATGTGATAAAACTGTACAGTTATCGGTGCATGTACATGCAACCGAGCAAATATCAAAATTGATATTTTATGCCGCTCGGTTATGTTTGTTATGTTATAACCGAGCGTGTGTGGCGTCCGGCGAGCATGCCTGCCACAGTTCTCAGTATTAAATTGACTGTGACGGCGGAAAGTCGCTAGAAAGTAGCTATCACATCGTCGTCGTCCATTGTAGTTAGGTTGGTATATACCGTACACAGTACCTAGGCGTCGTACACACACCGTCACGTAGCTCAACTGAGAGTTAATGGCAAAACTGTGCATGCAAACCCAAACGTGTATGTGTTATATGAAACTCGGTTATGCCTGTCGGTTATGCATGCAAGGCTAAAACCAGCATGCAAACCCTAACGTGTATGGCCTCCATAAGATATAAAAAAAAATTATCCCCACCTTTATTTCTATCTCGCTCACAGTTACCGTAAGAATATCTTATATGCAATAGCAACCTCCATTGTGTATAATCTTCTTGGGACTCTTCTACTAAAACTAGTTCATTCTCCTATGTTTGAGATATTTATCTCCATATCTCTGGTGATACTAATCAGATCTCGATAAAATTAAAATGGGACCACCTCGGAAACGTATCCTATCTATTAAAAAAATAATCATTTGAATTCGTTCACATTTGATGGAGAAATCGCGTAACATACACAAAAAAAATAAAACATACACTCGAATTGAGAACCTCCTCCTTTTTTGTGTAGTCGGTTAATGAAAGGGCTTGCTGAGAATAATTCTAAAAATATAGTGACATCACTCTAAATCCAATATGGCGGACTTCTAAAGATGGTGGACTAAGTTTTTATGCTTTCCTACAATATGGGAATCAAATGAAAGGACTTGGTAAAAATACGAAAGCGAGTTAAAAAAAATAAGATGGTGATCATAAACTCCGTTGCTCCAACCGTCTGAAATGTTGGTGTATCGCTAAAATGATAAAATAAACTTTGCTTTTGTAACTTTTACGATCAATTACTTATAACGTCATTGCACAATTTATCTATACTAATATTATAAAGAGACAACATTTGTATTTTTGTATTTATGTATGTTTGTAATGATTTGGCTCAAAAACTACTGAACCGATTTAAAAAATTCTTTCACTAATACATAGAATGGACTTTCGGAATGAAAATAGGCTACATATTATCCTGTTTAAATCAAAGGTACATTCGTAGAGACCTAATTTGCAACCTAAGTCGACAAAAAAACGGTTGAAAAAACACGTTTCTTACGAACGCTGCTCAATTGAAAATAGATAGAAGAATATTTTCTATGGAAGAGTTATACAACTTAATAAAACCTACAAAAAAGTCCGCGACAGCATATGTCTATCTCTTAAGGTTGACTCACAGTAACCATTTTAATCTTAAAACTTTTGTTAAAAAATATTACGTAACTTCCAAGGCTATTTTCAAGTATATAGTATTAATCCTTATCCAAATAATTACGTTAATTAGCTTGGCCACACATTATAGATTAAAATTGTCCCTTACAGTATTTAATTCAAATGAAAACTCTAGAAGATATCACGAATTTCAGAAACACGCATCGCAAAATTAATAAAATATTTGCAGTGAAACCACAGATTAGGTCATAGTTACTAATTATATTATTATAAGCTTAGCTATGCTGTAGATCCCCATCGATCACAACCAATTTGAAGTCAATATAGTATAATAATATGATCTATTGTATAAAATATTATTCATGTATATATATAATAATATAATATTTTAAACCACCTCGACTGATCTATGTATAATCTTTTCATTAAAAGCATTCCAATGACTCTAAACACGACATTTAAAATCTGAGATGTAAGTTGGTGAGGATTTGAGTATTCTGCAGAGTCCAGGAGATGTCCCAGCATCAGGTCAATGTTCCATGTTCTTACAATATCTTTGAAGAAGAATATTTTCGAATTGATCAGACCTATGAAAGTTGATTTCATATCGCAATTAACTAGAAAAAAGCTCATAGTTTTATAACGATTGAACGAATTTTCATGAATCAAAGCTAAGAACACTCTCGATGAAGACATCTATCAAACAAAAAAAAACTATCAATAATAAAAACAAAATCGGTTCATCCGGTTAGGTGTTAAGATGCTACAGACAGACACACAGATACACACGTTAAAAGTAGAGGTAATATACGCCTCTACTTTTTGCGTCGGGGAACGCCGTAAGGTTAAGGCGGCAGATGTTCTCCTTGGTGGTAAGCTACTTTTTGGTAGATTTAATGATCCCACTACCACTGTACGAAAACTCATGAATCATGAATGCACATAAAACTTTCGTTGGTAGGTATTTAGCTAGGATTAGAACCAACGACCGTCGGGTCAGAATCAGGGTAACTATCCTTTACCCCAAAGGGCCGTCCAATATCACTACGTAAGTATTATAAAACAAAGTCCATCACTGCGTCTGTCTTTCTGTTCGCAATAATCTCAATAGCTACTGAACGGATTAACCTGCGGTTTTCACCAATAGCCAGAGTGTTTATGAGGAAGGTTTAGGTGCATAATTCGTTAAGGTTTTGTGTAAATTTGGTTGAAATATGACGATGATTGTTAAATATGTTCATATTTTATATTCGATGCAACAAACTGATGCAAATTTTATAGGCATATTTGTTCTACCCGTGCGAAGCCGGGGCGGGCTGCTAGTATGATATAAAAGACTGTCGCGAGAAAGCTTGTTTTAAAAATTTCACACGGATCCAGATTCAGCAGTTTCTTTTCAAAAAGTGTTTTAGTTTTATTTATTTATTAGCTGTGCCCCGCAGCTTCTCCTGCGTTAAGAAGTACCCTATAGCCTAATCCATAGTACTGGCTATCCCTGTACAAAATTTCATCTAAATCGCTCCAGCCGTTTGACCGTGAAGTCCCAAACAAATAAACAAACTTACTTTCACAATAGGCTAGTTTACTAACAATTTTTTTTAGTCCGTCATTTACATTATCAAAACATATTGGATACGTATTTTTTATTTATTCGATTAAACAAAAAGTGACGAAGATATATAGCGTTGAAATTCTGCGTGACGTCACAAACCGTACTACTTTCTAGCGGTTAGTGACGTCACGAGCCCCCCATTTCCGAACTTTGACGCTTTTTATCTTTGTCAATTTCTATCGTATTTGTAAAACAAAAAAATACGTGTCCAATCTTTTATGATAGTCTAACTGACGGACTAATTAGAATTACTATTTTTCGACCCAGGCAACATCCCTATTATAATATTGTTGTTGATTATAGGCAGACGCTTTTGCTTACCGTCAGAAGAGTTATACTTACCCCGTGTTACCCTCTAAACACTAGAAAAGCTCTGCTTGTATGCTATTTTGGGATAGTTGCGCTACTTGCGCTATCTGGTTTGAACTAAAGTCTGGCGCCTTGTCTTAATTATATAACTATCTTCCATTTCTATCTTAGACCAAATCGTCACAATATTCGTAATCAGGTGCTTGTCTGTTCTGGAAAACTTAAACTTGTGTTTGTACATTTAACTACAGAAGTAAAACAAAGGTACCTAATTTAAATGTAACTTTTTAGGACCTTTAAAAATTTAAAGGTTCTAAAAAGTTAAGGGATAGCTTAATAGTGGTAGCAAAAGGTCCGGATAAGGAAGATCAAGTGTTGGCATTTACAAAGGCCTTATTTTTTTAGAAGAAGCAAAAGAAAATGTGATCAATTCGGACTCTAGACCTAAAGGCTCTAATATGGTGGAACCGAAGAAAAATACTGCTGTAAAAAATAAAAGAGTTAATGAGAGACAAGTAACTCCAGCAGTTCAGGCAATAGAAAATAATGTTGTAAAGAATATAAAGAAAAGTCTGAAGAGACCACATAGTCGGGAACTACAAAGGAACTCGCCGCCTGAGAAATTAGTACAAGGAGATGATGTTAAACGACGCTTAACTTTCCGTGAGAAACTCGAAGATAAACTCAAGACTCCGGATTATCGTACGTACCCTATTACATTTATATTTTTTTTTAAAGTGAAAACTTCTTTAGCGGCGTTGTGCACTTTTCTTGGGATGGGTAAAAAATGTTAAACTCGCATCAGGTCACCTATCCTGTCCGTGTTTAAGTTTTCACTTCTGCCGGCACTCCTGGAGTCGAGCCCGTATTGCAACCCGTTGTTTTTTATACAGGTTCATTAATTATTAGTCTCTTATGTATAGCAACATTTTGTTCTACAGAACCTTTTCGTTGAATTCAGAGTTCATGAATTTGCATTCACAGGTTTGAAAAAAACTCATCTATCATAAACTCATCCTCAAGATTTATATTACTTAACTGTATTTTCAACCAACTTCGAAAAAGAAGAAAGTTCCAACCTCCATTTTTTTTTCGTGTGTATGTTACTGGATTTTTTTGCCTAATTGCCAAAGGATTTTTTTAGTATTCTTTTTATCTTGAATATGATATATCTCAAGGCTACTTTCACCAAGATCTGAGAGGTCCCACATATAATATTACCTGTAGATGATAGTTCAAACATAACAATATTTCGCTGATAAGAATAATATAGATAATTTATAGTATATTAGTATATTTTAGCAGTACTTATGACATTATATATATCACTAAAATTAATTATCTAAATAACGATTCTAACAATCTTCTTCATACTATAATAATCTTTGTCCTGACATACTCACTGACTGAATGACTTACGGTGCGTACAGACTATGTACATAACATGGTATAATAGCATATTTATAACATTCCGTGTCCACATTATCTTAAACATGTTAAATAACAATTTTATAACATGTTATGTTACATAGTCTGAACGCACCCTTAGAGACAACGCACAACCTAAAGCGCCGGTCGTAAATACTTGAAATTTAGAGGGTACGTTTGTCTTAGTACGTAGGGGTGAACTATGAACGGATATTTGGAAATTCCATCCCAAAGAGGATTAAATGGGGTGAAAACGTTTCTATAAAAGTTCTTTATTTTTGATAATAAAGCGATTGGTTTTTGAGTAGTTAATTTCATAAAAAAAATAATTATTAATATTTTTATGCCAGGGGTACATTAAAGTGGTAAATGGGGAATGAAAGTCCATGTCTCAAGTATTTTTGTATGGAGTTATAATAACTGATCAAGATTTTTATTTGAGTAGTTCATTTGATAAAAATATTAAATTGTCATTATTTTATTGCCAGGGGTACATTAAGGTGGGGCAATGGGGTTGAAACAGTTCATGTCAAAAATTCTTTATTTATGAAGTTATATTGATAAAAAAGTAGTTCATCTATCTATATGCATATAACTTATAAAAATGAAACCCTATTTTCCTTCATCACGCCATAACTTGAGAGCGGATGGACCGATCGATTTGGCAAATTCTTTTTTGTTGTACCTTTTTGTAATTGTTAGGACAAGGTTTTTATGAAAAAAAAGTCTTAAATTAATGAAAGTGGTTTTTAAAGCGGGCGAAGCCTAGCATAGCTAGTAAAAATATATTTTTGTTATAACTATATAATTTTATTTCTATATTTACTTTACATCACGGGTCGTAAATAGCCCGGTGCTTTGGAAGGCATTGACGGAGCCGAAGCCAACGTCAAGAGGCCCTTTACAATATTACCTTAAATTATATGATTTGTGGATGGAGAGATGAAAAACTACAAAAAGATGGTACAATTTATTATGGCTATGAATGTGTGCTGCTTGATGTCTGTTTTCTGTTTTATGGGTACGGCACCCACCAATTATGCCTTATTTCAAAATATTAAGGCGGGTGGTGACTCGCTATACACAGAATGGGCCCCCCATAAAGGCGGACCGTTATGTCGGCGCCGAGGGGCAACATTGGCGTGGATAGCTAAGGGTGTTGAGAGGTGTGCTGCACTTTCACTAAACGCTACTAGAGGCTTTATGCCTTTAAAACTTCCACCCTGGAGCTTAGGTCTTAGCTCTTGCGATTCTCACCACCGGCCGGCCGGTCAAGGCAAGCCAGGGCAAGGGGTCAGAGGGTCTCATTTAGCCCTCACGGGATAGGGGTACGCGGTGTCGCCACTCACCGTCGGCTCGCCACAAAGCCGCCCCTGCGGGTTATTTTTATTATTATTATATTCTATTTTGTATAATTTATTTTTATCTCATGTATAATGAGTAATTAAACACTTAAGCATAAATAATATTACAGTTGCATATTTATGTATCTAGATTATTAATAAATAAAAAAGTAAATATGAGTGATATAAGAGACATATCACTATACTCACTACCAGGCAAAATCTAGGGCACCTATTAGATAGTTATAGTTACATTAGTTTGTTTAATTAATTGAACGTTTTCAGTTCAAAAATCTTTGACAGAGTCGACCAGCGAGCACTATGCAGAAGACTTCCTAAGCTACATCTCAGCTGTTGAACGTAAACCCATGGGCCTGACAACAGAAATATGCAACCAGGAGCGACCTTGCATTGTTAACTGGCTTATTGGAATTAATGTAAGTTTACAAGATTGTTTTATTGCAATCAGGCATTCATTGCAATATAGCACTTGACCACTATCTCACCTGATGATGTAACAATGCGGTCTAGAATCGTAACGTGCTTTATAAGTTTTTAGGTTTTTATGGTCACTGACACTATTAACTATTAAGGTTATATATATATCGAGGTCGAGAGGCTTGACGGCATCGTCACTTACCAACAGGTGAGATATTGGTCAAATGCAAGTCTGTAATAACCGGCCACGTGCGCGTTGGACTCGCCCACCGAAGCTTCCGTACCAACTTCTCAAACTAGAATAAGAGGCAAACTTAACCCTGCAGTTCGGTCCCTAGACCGATGCCTAGACCACAGATTATACAATAGTTACTACGTAACCTAGACATGCCTGTTATCAGGTACGAAACCAAAATAATAATAATTAAGATAGTATAAAAACAAAACAACCGACTTCAACCGACTTCAATTCCCCGAGAGTCAATGTCAGTAGCAAGTTTGAGACTTTTATCGTCATATCTCTAGAGATACTTATCAGATCTCGATGTAATTACAATGAGGCTATCTCGGAAATGTACTCTACCGATTACAAAAATAATCATTCGAATCGGTTTACAATTGACGGAGTAATCGCGTAACATACACACAAAAAAACCGGCCAAGTGCAAGTCGGACTCGCACTCGTAGGGTTCCCAACCACACTACAGTATTTTATAAGATCGAGCAAAAAATACCACTATCATTTTTCGCCAGCAAAAAATAATAATTAATAATCATTTTATTTCTTATAACGCCATCTAACGTCTAAAAAGGTGTTAGGGATCGACATTTCAATATAACGCCATCTATGGGACGTTTACCTAATTAAGCGTTCATAGAAGGCGTGAAATGCCGAAAAAAACGCGTTTCTTGTATGGGGACCCTCTATTATTTTTAACTGTATTCAGTTTTTAGTATTTGTTGTTATAGCGGCAACAGAAATACATCATCTGTGAAAATTTCAACTGTTTAACTATCACGGTTCATGAGATACAGCCTGGTGACAGACGGACAGACAGACAGACAGACAGACAGACAGACAGACGGACAGCGGAGTCTTAGTAATAGGGTCCCATTGTACCCTTTGGGTGCGGAACCCTAAAAAAAGGAAAAAAAAACACAGACTAATTGAGAACATTCTTCTTTTTGGATGTCGGTTGAAAAGTAGTTGTTCTAGCAATCAATACAGTAATGGTTGGATTTTGAGTACATTTATTGAGAGTTTATCTACGCAATAACGCTATCATTGAGTAGATAAACTCTCGATAAATGTACCTCAGAAACCGGCCATAATAAGCGACATTAATTTGTATGCGTTTTTAACACCACAAAAAAGGAGATTCTCAATTCGAATGAAATGGACTAGCGCGGTATTTTGAAGTCGGTTTTTGTTATTATGTAAAGTACCGTTTGGAAGTTTTAGGTCTTGCGATAAAACAATATTACAAATAATTATCATTGGATTAGGGGAAAAACATATTCCTAAGCTAACCTAACTTGATAAGCATATATCCAATGAATTAAATCATTATTCTAGTTACTTTTAAACTGAGTCATTGTGACGTGAGCCTTAGATATGAAACCTACCTATTAGTGTTACAATAAGCTTTTAAGGGTTCCGTACCTCAAAAGGTAAATAAACTGGCCAAGTGCAATTCGGACTCGCACTAGTAGGGGTCCGTACCACACTACAGTATTTTATAAGATCGAGTAAAAAATACCACTATCATTTTTCGCCAGCAAAAACGAATAATTAATAAACATTTTATTTCTTATAACGCCATCT
Source organism: Cabera pusaria (assembly GCA_954871355.1). Lineage (NCBI taxonomy): Eukaryota > Metazoa > Arthropoda > Insecta > Lepidoptera > Geometridae > Cabera > Cabera pusaria. The sequence continues at coordinate 9,392,571 of OX940905.1, forward strand.
AACGCCTAACAAAGGTGTTAGGGATCGACATTTCAATATAACTCCATCTATGGGACGTTTACCTAACTAAGCGTTAATAGATGGCGTGAAATGCCGAAAAAAATACGTTTCTTATATGGGGACCCTCTATTATTTTTAACTTTATTCTGTTTTTAGTATTTGTTGTTATAGCGGCAACAGAAATACATCATCTGTGAAAATTTCAACTGTCTAACTGTCACGGTTCATGAGATACAGGCCTGGTGACAAACGGACAGACAGACAGACAGACAAACGGACAGCGGAGTCTCAGTAATAGGGTTCCGTTGGTAACCCAAAGGGTTTTGGGTTCGGAACCCTAAAAAGGAACCCTTATAAGATCACTTTCTTGTCCGTCTGTCTGTCTGTCTATCCGTCTGTCTGTCTGTCTGTCTGTGTGTTACCACCGATTTTCTCAGGAACGGGTGGACCTAGCAAGTTTAAATTTATACCAGATACTGAGGTCTAAAGTCTCTATTAGGTGTATAAAAAATAAAAATCAAGGTTCTGAGTCAAAACGGCTCAGTGGCGCATCTTGGGAGAGGCCTATGTCCAGCAGTGGACTGATACAGGCTGATGATGATGAGTCAGAACGATAAAAAGATATGCGCAAATTTAGATTTTCGCTATAACTTGTAAGTACCAAAATGTACCTTAATTTTCATCTTTTTTTATTTTTCGAATTTTTTCTTTTACTTGTGCTGACTTGTGAAGACCTTGGTTTTAACCAAAATTGACAATTCTAGGTCAAATATTATGTTTCTTTAAAGTGTTACACACATTATATTTTTGTAAATTGTTAAACACAATCCAAAATTTCATCGTACCGACGGGACTTGAACCCGCAACCTCCGAAATAACATGTTCCGGTGCTTTGCCAATTAAGCCACGGTGCGAAGTATCGTTACGACGAAATTAGTGGATTGCATTTGTTAACCTAATTATGCATTGGTGGCGCCATCTATGACTACTTATTACGTAAGTTAATCATTCGGAAGAAATCATTACAGTTTTCAAATCCGACGAGAGATGTTGCACTGCGTAAATCAAATATTATGTTTCTTTGAAGTGTTACACACTTTATATTTTTGTAAATTGTTAAACACAATCTAAAATTTCATCGTACCAACGGGACTTGAACCCGAAACCTCCGGAATAACATGTTCTGGTGCTTTGCCAAGTAAGCCACAGTGCGATGTATCGTTACGACGAAATTAGTGGATTGCATTTGTTAACCCAATTATGCATTGGTGGCGCCATCTATGACTACTTATTACGTAAGTTAATCATTCGGAATAAATCATTACAGTTTTCAAATCCGACGAGAGATGTTGCACTGCGTAAACCAAATATAATGTTTCTTTGAAGTTCTAGAAATTCTAGGTCAACCGGAAGTATCCTATAGGTTTTTACCCAAAACCTATATATATAGGAAACCTATAGGTTTATCGTGGTTATACCCATAGGGTACTTCCCGTTGACCTAGAATCATGAAATTTGGCAAGGTCTTACAGCAAAAATTAAGAAAATTTCGAAAAAATTAAAAAGGGTGTCCCCATACATACACAGTTACGCAAATTAAGATAGGCCTCAGAGTTATATGAGCGCTTATACAATTTAGAGGTCTAGCTTAATTGGTATCAACCAACGTTGGTACGGAAGCCTCGGTAGGCGAGTACAACTCGACTTGGCCGGTTTTTATATTTATATCGTTTCACCACGATCACACCTATTGGTAAGATATGATGCGGTCGAGGTTGGTAGCAGGCTAGGCCTAGAATGGGAACTGGCTCTCAAAGTAGCTGCCAGAATATATAAGATTTTTGGTGACAGATTTTTTTCAGCGACTTGAGTTGCATGTGGCATGGCAGCTTATTATAATCATTTTAAACGATCTTAATAATTATGAACAGGGCTGTGACGGAAATCCCTCGACAGTTCAAGTCGCGTTTTGGTACTACGACTCTTTCATCGCAACAAAGTCCGAAGCTGTACCCTTGTCCAAACTCCAGCTGGTCGCAGCAGCTTGCTATTGGATCGCACAAAAGCATTTACAGTCTATCTACACATCGAAGAAACTGGTCAAAATGGCTGGAGACGCGTTCACAGCTGAAAACCTGCTGATGGCCGAAAAATATATTTTGCGTAAACTGGTGAGTAATTTGTTGTTGAAGTAGTTTTTTGGGTTGGATATTATTCATATACTAGCTGTATCACGCGGCTTCGACCGGGTTATTTGAGTTTATAGGACCTTTGAGGTCAAGATCCATGATCTCATAGGTCAACGTCTATATCCTCTGTGATAAATCCTAACAAAATTGATGGTTACTCCAAGTTGGTACCATATAAAAGTATTACCCACATTGTGATGTAAATATAAAATAGTTTTTCACAGTTTTTATCGCACTGATGAAAAACGCTGATGATGATGATGATGACTTGTAGCCTTTGTGTTAATTTAGAATGTTAGCTACCTTTGCACCAAATTTCATCAATTTTGGTCTAGGCGTTTGAGCGTGAAGAAGTAACAAACATATAAACACACAAACTCACAAAGTTTCACCTTTATAATATTAGTGGGATAGTGGGATATTATTTAGTGGGATGGGATAGTGGGATGAGTGGGATGGGATAGTGGGATATACAGACAGAAGAATACTTTGCATGAATTTTCAGCCCCCATTGCACCACTTTAATGCACCCCTGGCAAGAAAATATTGATAACTTAATTTTAAATCAAATGAACTAGTCAAATATCAATTTTCATTGCTTTAAGTTCAAAAACAAAGAACATTCATGCAGGTTCTCAATTCGTCGGAAATTTTAACGAAATCGGCTGAGCCGAACATTTGTATTACGACGCATTTACTCTATATATCTCGACGACATACTACTTGGCTGGCACTTTACATACTGGCACAGATTATGTAATAGTTACAACGTCTACTGGCTACTTTGACTAGCGCGATGTTTGAAGTCGGTTCTTTTAGTTTTTTAAATGATCTTAAATTATAGCATTAGCATTGGTGTATATGGTTAGCATTACATATTTAATAATATAATTATAATGCTTAATGCATTGGTGTATATATACAAAAGTGTTGGGCGGTCTCCAGCTAGATGGAGCGATAATATACGCAAGCTGGCTAGCAGCGGTTGAAAAAATATCGAATTCAGTGGCGTGCCATAAGTGAGGCCTATGTTCAGCAATGGATAAAGATAGGCTGAAGATGATGATTATTATTTAATTTCCAGGAGTTTCCAATCCAACCCGTGGTGCCCCAGGATTTCATCAGCTACCTCTCGTGGTGGTGCCACAAGGATCAGTTTGGAGAGATCGAGTTGGGTGCCACGTTCATCTGCATGACAGGCATGATGATTGAGGAGCAGCTGCGCAACGAATACCCTTCAGTCATCGCTGTGGCTGCAGTCAAGAATGCCCTCGTACTTTTGGGGAAAGGAGATATGGTGGATCGATTGATGAAATGTCCTTTGTAAGTCTTATATATGGTTATTTTTGGGGCTCAAGGGTCATGTGACTGCACTAACTAATACTAACCGAGAGCATTTAAATTTTACTTCAAAATATTTTTTATTTTAATAGCACACCGAAACCTGAAAAATTGGGTAGCCCTTTTCGTTATTCAGAAAATTATCATCATTAGTAGGTGAAATCAAAGAAGTTTTTGCTCTTTAGTTAAATTGTGACCTAACGCAATCTTTATGCTATTTAGGGTCAGCTCACACCGCGACACGACGCACTTATTAAGAGAGTGATACAAAAAATAACTTTATTTACTACACAAAAATATACACATTTCATTGAGTTAGTTCGGCGGCTTCAGGCTGCGTCGCCCTGCACCGCGGCGCAGTGGGAAGCCGCGTGATATTTGAATTTTATTTTGCAATTGAACTTTATTAACTACACAATAATACACAAATTGCATTGAGATAATTTGGTGGCAACGTGCGTTTTTCTGCGCCTCGCGGCGTCAGGCTGCACCGCGCGGCTTTTTGCGCTGCACGAAACCAAAAGCATCGTTACGTCGCTTCGCGTCGCGTTGCGGTGTAAACTGACCCTAAATGTCACACCTTCAATATCACAGTATAATTAATAGTACTACGCAATATCTACCCATCGCATACCAAAGGCTAGTTTATGTCAATTAAAAATTAAATATTATTCCTTGTAGCATTTTATCCATCTTATTAACACCAATATTATAAATGCGAAAGTCAGTTTGTTTATTTGTTTGGGACTTCTTAACGGCTGGACTGAATAAGCTGAAATATTGTACGGGGTACATAGCCAGTCATTATGAGGCTATAGGATACTAAATAGATCTAAACGCGGGCGAAGCCAAGGGGCACAACTAGTAATAAATAAATACAAAATCTTCAACAATTTGTCAACCAATAATTTTTTTTTTATGAGTTGCGTTTGTGCCAGATGTGTCTTTGGCCCCTTTTTTTCGTGATTTATTGGGTCTACTAAGATAAAGAGATATGCTCATACCTCAAGCACGCTACTGCGTATATCTCGCGCGGTACGAGAATTCTTTTCTTTAACTCTAAAACGATTTTTTATCATCAGGTACATACAGGCGAAAAGGAAATCGTCAAAGATGGCGGTGGTTTCCGGCATGTTACGACGAGCTCTCCGCACTTTGCACAAGCCCCAATTTCCTTACAAAACTCCTTGGATATTCTACGACGTTTCCCCTCACTATGTGGCAAGCAGCATCATCAGAACTGTCGATCCAGCCAGGGTCCAGTCTCAGTCTGAAAACTTTGTAGCTTCAGAATAATACCTGCTAATAATGTTTGTGCTGCGCAGTGAGGCACATTTTGCTCAAAATAAAGAATAATCTGGAGATAAAAATGGTCCAGTATGGGTATAATAATGGTATCAATCTGAAAATGTAGCCACTTATGTGTAATACCTCGTGAAAAATATACAGGCTGATCGAAATTGACATAAAAAAATGGTATTGAAGCCTATGTATGTTGCCCAAAACTAAAAAAAATCATGTAACAATCCAAGGTATGTTTAAAAACCGCACGACCGATTTCGTTAAAATTTAAATGGGTCCACTTGGGAAGGGTACCCTTTGAAACAAAAAAAGAATTTCCCAAAGCGGTTCAGGTATCTTCGAGTAATCGGTGAACATAAATTAAAAAAAGATTCCGACGAATTGAGAACCTCCACTTTTTTAAAAAGTCGGTTAAACATTAGAACTGATATAATGTCACGCCACAGCTCGATATTCAGCTTTTTCCAACCGCTGCCAGCCAGCTTGCGTAATGTAAAACTGTGGTAATATCATCGATCCATCAGGGCACACACAATGTGTCTGGTTTTTTTATTCTAGTGGCAGATATACATATAATTTTATAAGAATAAAATATTAAGGGCTAGTTTCATAGATTCCTGATAAAGTTTCATCAAAGTTAAATCAAATTTCATTTCAATCAAAAAACAAGAAAAGTTCTTCAAAATCAGTCACATAACTTTTCAATAGATCTATCAGAAACTGGTGAAACTGGCCCTTTATCTTATTACTACCTTCGTTTAACTGCGAATATTTAGAATGCTTGGTAATTACTTAAGGAAAAATACTGTGTTTGTTTAGAAATAAGATTTTTTATTTAATGCTAATTTATGTTGTAGATTTTTAAAAAACAATGATAAGGAATCACGTTACAATGTTTACATATATATTTTCGTGGCGACTTTATGTATAATTTTTTTTAAACGAAATGACTGACTTTTACAAAGATACCTACTTAAAAAAAACTTTGAGCATGAATGATGACAGACGTATCTATTTAAACTTGTAACTTTAAGATAATAAGTTAGAAAGTAATAGTTTCAATTGTAATAAATAAATCTGTGATGTGATTGAGCGTTATTTTATTTTTACGACCACACGCGATGTTAATTTCTATTGTTTTCTGATCGCCGTAGATCGCATTTGGTTTAACAAGTTGGTACAAATACTACTGCGCTGTCTGATCGCCGCCTAGGTCGCGCACCCAGGACGCCGCGGTGTGGTAGTTCCTTACGTAAAAAAAGTAATATTATAATATGTGAATTCAACTTGTTTGTCTGGAAAACACAAAATATATATATTTAGTATGTGGGCAAATTAAAAATTTCACACGTCAAAATTAACATTAAATAGATCATATCAATAATTATTCTGAAAATAAAATAAACATACATAATTTCTTTGAATATATGTCTATAGTAACTAATGTGACGTGAATTATATACAGGCTTCAAAATTCAGGCTTATTACACATACGAGTTGTATGCCAACAAACATTATATTGCAAAAATATGTAGGTAAAAATTCTGTCAAAGGAGGCGGACAACCGGTTTGTTCAGGCAAGGTCGAAACGAATAATGTCGTATAAGCTAGGTACATACATTTATATCATACTATCTTGTAATGACTTTTAATCTACCTTTTAATTAAAACTTTATCTTTTTTCTTAAACGGATATTCGGGTTTCCAGGTCTGTAGGTTTTAATATTTTCATGATCTTTCTCAATTACCAACATATTCAATAGATTAAAGATTTTGTACATAATATAGGCCATCATTTTTTATACATAAAAAATATGTCTATATTTGAGGGTCTTGATTTGGGTCTACGCCAAAAGTGCCGCCGCACTAGCATTTTTTTTCTGTACTGGAAAGATAGCCGATGCAGATCTGTAATATGTCATGTAGTGTCCCACATAAAATACGTAAAGTTAAGATGCTGATTCCGGTAAATCAATGCTCGGGCAGGCCAGTACCTAGTCAGTTCAGTATAATATATATATACTGTCTGCGTGTCAGTATGTTTGTACACGCATCACGCAAAAACTACTGAGTTGAAATGAATGCAGTTTTTACCTATAGAGTAGTTTTTGCGTGATACGTGTACTGAAAGACAGACAGAGAAACAACAATTCTAAAACTTGTTGGTTTGGCTTCTATTTCTTTAATAAAGACCCTCAATATCTATAATAGACACACAGACATCGGCCTGTTACAATTATATCTATATATAAGGTCAATGTAAAAACTCATATAATTGTAAAATTCAGTTTAAAAAGATAAGATATTTAAAATAGGTAAATACTTTATAATCAAGGTTGTATTGGTTGAGATCTTGAAAAAATTGCAAAATGAATAAACGGGAAACATACTCTGTCAAACAAAACAAAGAACTTTCCAAATCGGTTAAGAAATAGCGGTAAGAAATAGCTCTGAGGTAATAAACATAAAAAAATACGGGTGAATTGAAAATCTCCTCCTTGTTTGTGAAGTCAGTTAAAAAAGATTATTGTTGTTGTTAAAATATAAATATTTTCTTGATATAGAGCCGATGTTCATAAAGTTTTTCATTTTTAGGGTTCCGTAGTCCTGACAAGGAACCCATAAGGGTTCCTCGGACATTACGGACTTACGGACCGTACTATAAAGTTTCGTCAAGTCCGTCTGTCTGTATGTCTGTTTGTCTGTCCGAGATTTTGCTAAGATACCGTTAATACTAGAAAGCTGTTATTTTGTAAGAGTATGTATATAAATTACGCCGACAAAGTGGTGAAAAAAAATTTTCCCAAAAAAAAAAAATCATCCCCACTTCTCATGTAGATGAGAAGTGGGGATGATTATTTTTTTCTTCGTCTACCCCATTGTGTGGGGTATCGTTGAATAGGTCTTTTAAAATGACTTTAGGGTTGCTAATACCATTTTTCGATTGAATGCTCCATTTACGAAATTTAAATTATAAAGTGCACATTTTTGTTCCAGTAGTGTGTCCCTCCCCCCCTCTAAAAGCTAAACTGCTAGCTTGAAAAATCTGAAAAAACTCCGTATAATAGTGTATTTCATGAACTTTAAAGGAAAACTATAGCGGTTAAGATACCTTTATTAGTTAAGCAGTAATAGTCGTTGAACTTGGGTGTTAGATAATTTTGTACCAAATACAAAATCCTTAGAATAAATCCTTTAATGTGACAAAGACGAAGTACCTAGTTGCTTGTTTATAACGGGTAAAGTCTTGCATTGAATAACTGGCTACTACGGAATCCTACACTGCGCGTGGTCCTACATGCACTTGGCTGGTTATTATTTCTGTTTCTGATTCATCTGTTATAAATGATGATTCATATGGGCACAAAATATTTGAACGCCGATATCTTGAAAACTACTTTATAAAAAAGTGTCCCTCATTCAAATATTTGTTATTTGGTATACCAGTTTTCATATGAACATGTGTTACAGAGCTGAAAGTGAAAATAAATTTTGGCCATATGAATCAGCCGAAGAATGAAATTTCGAAGAATCACCCATAGCTAAGCAGTTAAGCCACAATCACCAACCATATAAATAAATCGACTATTTTAGTACAAGACACAGACTGGGGCATAATACAGTAGTTAATATAAGATATTCAGATAGTTAAAACCACCAGCCTTTTAAAATTCGCGATCCGCACTTTATACACCGAGAAACTAACAAGTAAGTCCAGTTATAGTCATTGTGGAAAAACCACGATCACCGCAGAATAGTATAAAGTATATAACTAAGCACTGTATGAAGACAAACAAAACTTTAATCTTCAGTCAAATCTATACCTTAAATTTAACCCTATAAAGTTTATATTGGTTTGAGCTTGAACAATTGTGTATTTATAATTATTTTATTCATTGCGAACCTCGACTTCGTCTAAATGCTTGCACTGTAGTGATATTCCTTGGACTGATCAGATGTTCAGTGCTAAGTATATTAAAATATTTTTTTAATTAAAAAAAAACAAGTTTTCTGAAAATAGGTTTGTGAAGAATTTTTTTGTGAAGAAGCAGTGATACAGTGAAATAATAAGACTGATTTATTTTTGTGTTTGAATATGGAGTGTTATGTGTTTTTACGTGAGTATACATTTTAAATTGTTTAAAGTAACTTTGCTCAAGGATTTCACTTGATCAATAAATATTTTAGTTAGAGTAAAGTATAAAATAGTATAAGTTAGTGTTTCAATGAGTGGTCTAATTGCCACCTTTTCCAGACACCCAGATTTTTTTTAGCTTACCTATTCATTGAATTCTAACCGTTTCTTATACTCTTCTTGGTACTATGTATTTTGAATATTTCGATTCTTTTAAGAAAAGTAAATAGAAGGAAAACGGTGTTCTAAGATCTCGATAAATTATCTGGATAATAATTAATATGGTTTGGAATCAGATCTCGTATGGCTGAACTTTTTTAGCAACATTTATTTTCATTAAAAAAAAAACTAAAATAAATAACAATTTAGCCGTTTGGTTAACAGACAGACATAGACAGGCAAGCGTTTGACCACTATTCAACCTGGGCCCCTAGGCAAAATCCAATTTCATGTTCCCATTCACGCTAACGCAAGTTCAAAATGTATGGAATGACATTTATGTTTCCGCAACAAAGATGTCATTCCCATACATTTTAAACTTGCGTTAGCGTGAATGCAAACCGGAAATTGGATTTTGTCTAGGGTCCCTGATCGTCGTGAGTTCGATCCCCACCCATTGCTCTATTGACGTGAACCCACTCCAGACGCAAGCATATTTAGCTTAGTTGGAGGGGTTAACATATAGTAATATGCAACGCACACATTGCTAGAATGTTTAAAATATATACACTGACGGACTGTAAACTGCATCGATGTTCAAAGACGCCTTTAAAATAAACATTTTAACCAAGTATTAAAACTTATTATACAAATTTAAATTGAAACCTATAGTTTGGTTCGTTAACTTCGTAACAGCGTAGTATCATAATACTTAAGTTATGTTTGTAGACTGGAAAGGACCATTCCATTCATTCGAAAGTAATCCTGAACTTGAACATGGTTACTTTCATGCAGTTTATGAGTCCGTCAGTGTATATATATATATATATATATATATATATATATATATATATTAAATTAAGATTACTCCCAATGTGGGTTTACACATTTACTAGTATTCTTGTTAACCCCTCCAACTAAGCCAAATATTTATAGATTTAAATACGGGAATTTAACGTGACTTACGCGATGTCGATATAGCGATCGACATATGTTTCGTAAGTCACGTTAAATTCCCGTTTTTAAATCTATAAGTTTAAAATGAACGTGAGTTTTTATAATAAAATTGTAAGCCAAATATGCTTGTCTCTGAAGTGGGTTCACGTCAATAGTGCAATGGGTGGGGTGGGGTATCCATTGGGCTATTGCCGCCTTAAATTAAGAGTCTTGAGGGTGGGTCTACGTCAAAAGTGCCGCCGCAATAGCATTTTTTTTCTGTACTGGTAAGATAAGACGATGCATATCTGTCGACAATATAGATATAATATATATGTTATAGGGGACAGAAAAGAACATATCAGCTTAGCTCGTTGTGGCAACTATTATATAATCTGTGGTTGTGGTCTTATAATGGACTACTATAGCGAAGTAAGCTTGAAATTATGTTTTATACCTTGGAAAACCTAACACAAGTTTGCCTTTGGTTGTACAAACATCGTGCTACGTTCTCAGAAACATCGACTGTAAAACTATCAAGTACTTACCTAACTTTAATTTAATTAAGTCGAACAAGCTATACGCATGATGGTAAGCAATTTCATCTTCCTATTCTTATCACAGATACTGTTAACCGACATCACAAAAAAGGAGATGGTTCTCAATTTGTCGGAAGCTTTTTTTATACATATTTTTTTTTATTTATGTATATTCACCGATTACTCGAAGACACTTAAACTGATTAAAAAAAATCTTTCCTCCTTTGAAAGGGTATACCTACTCCGATGGACTATTCAAATTTCATCGAGATATGTGCAGTATATTCAGAGATATGGAGATAAACACCTCAAACTTGGTACTGAAAATAACTGGCATTTGAAGCCGGTTCTTTCAGTTTTTTAAACAATCTAAAATTATTTATAATTAACACGTGCTTCCTCCCTCGTTACATTAAGATGTTGAATGTTTATGTATTCTTTTTCAGTTTTATCATTAACCTTGTTCATACCGCTACTCGATTGTCAGGGAGTCACCCAATATCCAAACCTAGTCTACCCAGATCAAATACTATTCGTAGATGAAGACCGAGTCAGTAAAAATGTCGATGGTCAAATCTTTAGACCGGAACAACAATACACTATGAATAACGCCCAAGTTCCACTTGGTAGACCTGGAGTTCAATATCCAATAAATGCTCAAAGTGCTGCACCATATCCCGCGTATGATCCAAATTTGGCTCTGTTCCAAAATAATAGACGGGATGAAGCTCAAAGACCTATTGGCGCTATAAGCAGACCGTCTGCGGGAAGTGGACCTGCAACTTATCCTGGCGTTTTTCCAAATAATCTGAGACCAGTAGAGAAGGGTCAAAGACCCGATAATGATGGATTTACTGACGAGGATGACGAAAAAGAAATAAATAAAGTCCAAAGAACGATTCGATTTGACCAAACTGCTGCAGCGTTGACTAACTTCAGTTTGACAACAATGAGGGTAAGTTAATTGAATTGGTTCTATTTTTTATTCAACCGACTTCCTAAAAGGAGGATATTCTCAATTCGTTTGTATGTTTCTTTTAGTATGCATGTTACGCGATTACACCGCAAATGTGAACCGATTCAAATGATTCTTTTTTAATCGGTAGAGTACATTTTATTATGTGGTCCCATTGTAATTTCATCTAGATCTAATAAGTATCTTCAGAGATATGATGATTAAAGTCTCAAACGTGCTACTGAAACTGACTCGCGGGGCATGGAAGTCGGTTGTTTATAAGTAGATATAGGTCGAGACTGCACAAACAAACAGCAAAGCATTGATCACTTATACGTAAATATGTATTATAAATTAGTTTGTATATTTTTAACGGCTGGACCGATTTAGCTGAAATTTTGTACAGGGATAGCCAGTATTATAAATTAGGCTAGGATACTTTTGACTCGGGTGAAGCAACGGAACACATCTAGTCGTGAATATTTCATTTTATTTATTTTTAAAAGCTTGCAGCTTGCTTAAAAGCAATGTGTAAACATTACTAGTGGTCTTGTTTGTTAACCCCTCCAACTAAGCTCAATATGCTTGTGTCTGGAGTGGATTCACGTGTGATAATAGGGGAATAGTGCAATAGCTGGGGATCGAACGACCTTTCGTTGGCGAGGTCGCTTCAACGTCTTAGCTATTGGGCTATTGCTGCTTATTTCGGACAGACAAGCACTCGACCACTATGTCATCTGATGTTAAGTAATGATGCAGTCTAATATGGAATCGTGCTTGTCTAGAAATGGAAAACGGCAAAGGAAGGAGGAGCAGGGCTATTGACTTTAGTCCAATATACGTTAAGCACCTTTCAACCTTGATCATCATCATGCAATAACTCGGTTGAATCAATTGGAGACATGTCTTTCTTTGGTGGGTGGTTTGAACCGTACGATCGAAGTCCACAACCAAGGTTTTTTTTAAAAATTATACCACCCATTTAGCACCTTAAAAAGTATCACGCGTAGTATTAAGGTTCTATGGAAAATAACAATGTAAGATTAATGAAACAATAATATAAATATATATAAAAATTTATCAATTATCCTCTAATAAATTCAACACATTTTCAGTATATAATTCGAAATAAGCAAGGAAACGCCGTGGCTTCGCCCTACTCCATAGCGACGGTGTTATCGCTGCTGCAGCAGGGTGCTTCAGATCTGGCCTTGCAGGAACTGTCCACTGTCCTCCAGATGTCACCACAAACTGCTGCTGAGGCTTTTAGAAGCCAAACTCGGGATATTAAGGTAAATATCACCAACCTAGAACTATAGAGTTCATTCTTTTAGTAAGATAATACGAAGAGAGTATCACGCTACCCTATAACGGGAACTGCCTCTCAATGACATGTAGTTGCTGGAAGGCATTATATGACTGATTTTCCAACGGGATGAGGGTAGTAGCTGGCCAGGTGGACAATAGGTACAGTGCCCTGCCACCATGCAGGGGTAAACTGTACCTATAAGTCCGCCTGGCCTGACAGTTGACTGACATGTCAGTTACAAGATATACAAGGTACTATAAATAGATGATACAAGTTTTCCTAACACCTGTACTACCCTGCCAGCTTACCAAGCCGGGGGTTTCTTAACGATGTTTTCCTTCGTGTGTGTATATGTTTTTTGTGCCAATAAGATTATACTTGGACAACCCGCACACCCGGTTTGATAACCTATAACCACATCGTATCATTTTTGTAATTTATATTTAACCATTTGACATTTTATAATTCTCATTCAATTAAATTAGATATACCTGCAATTATGATTTATTAAGTATTTATATTTGTGTAGCGACTAGTAAAAATTTCAATTCTGTTGCACACCACTGTTGTGGTAGAATGTATGAGACACTCATTTTACGTAATAACTAATTGTACTACATTCTGGCACTAAAGATATTTCATTTCATTTCATTTCATTTCACAATATCATACTGTCGTGTATTACAATGCGTTGTACTGACGGTCCGTTGGCGTAGAGGATAGATACCTTGACTACGAACCCGGAGGTCACTGGTTCAAATACAAGCAGTTTTTAGGGTTCCGTTGCCAAATGGTAAAAAACGGAACCCTTATAGATTCGTTATGTCTGTCTGTTTGTCGATCTGTCCGCCAATATGTTACAGCCACTTTATTCCAAAATTATGAAGACTACACAGTTGAAACTTGGTAGGAAGATTAAGGGGTGCTCCCTTAATCTTTCCTACCAACTGAAACTAAAAAAAAAAAAAAAAAATGTCAAACCAATACGTGCGGGGCCTCTACAGATAGGTCTTAAATAAACTGGCCAAGTGCAAGTTGGACTCGCACTAGTAGGGTTCCGTACCACACTACAGTATTTTATAAGATCGAGCAAAAAATATCACCATAATTTTCTTTTAAGCTTCTTTTTCTATTTTTTGGCAATGTTTTGTGAGTCAGAGTTTAATGTACTTTAAGTAATACCCAAAAAACTATTTATATTTCTTTGTTTTTGTAATTCTTTATGATCGAGTGAAGTCGTATCGTATCGTAATATCGTGTTTTGTACCATTAAATAATCAAGAATGTTTCTTGAACTACATCATATATTTTTTTCTGATTGGAATATTAAATCGCTAATGTGTATTATATCACCGCATTATACGGTCATATAAAATACATTGACGTATTCTTGTTTTAGTAGAAGAACTGCCCTAGTATGAATCATACAAACATCTGAATAAACTTATCGTGAAACTTGCATTAGTACTTTACTACGAATATACCTAAAAATTACGAAATTATCTTGTAACTACATGCACTCTCTAATTGAGATTACTTCGCATACTTTCTCTACGTCAAACACACCTCCAGTCTATATACTTAATGATTTATTGAACATTACACGGACATTACTTAATGTACAAGAATATGGAGAGAAGGTCAGTGCCCTTAGCAAATACAGGTTAGGACTGCATGCATTGGCGAAGAGCCAAAGTTAATGAGCATATAACATAAGATCACGAAGACAATATAGCTATTATTAAACCAGCTATGTCTCGCGGCTTCACCCACGTTAGAAGTTTCCTATATGAAAAGTCGCCTAATATACAATACTGCCTAGCTATCTTGGTGCAAAATTTCAGCTGTCATATCTTAAAGGCTAGCTTTGACTACTATCTTGTCTAGTGGTAAGCGATGGTGTGTTTGAAGATGGTGAACACGCTAGGCTTACAATACTCTAACTCTCAAGGGCTGTGTGCTGCCGGAACACCGTAAGGTTATGGCGGACGGCAAAATTTTCTTTGATGGTAAGCTACTTTTTGGTGTACCCTGGGTATCGGCCGACAACTTTAGCTAGTCTACTGGGTTGAGTTGTCGACCGATAGCGAAGTTCCGACGTGAGGAGCTCCTCCGCGTGCTCTTCTAATATTTAGCAGGCACAGTGTGACGGGGGAAGGCGGGCTCGGTGATGGGAGTCACCCGGTGGTGGGTCTGAGCATAATGCTCTAAGTGGTGGGGCCGGTAACGGCTGCAAGAGGGCTGCTCGCTTGATTTTGACATGCGAGCCGGACGGTGGACCGTGTGCGAGTAAGGGTAGTTGCCCTTCGCACACCTGTCATGTGAGGGATAGAGGGTGTGGTGAGTTTGAGGAGAAGACGAGCCACACTCCTCTTAGGCTGTGGGTCCGACATGCTCTAGCCCAGTGGAGGGGCCGGTGACGGTCGTGAGTGGAGTCTCGTATGCCACTGGCATGCGAGTCGAACAGCGGACGATATGCGAGTAGGGGTATTTGCTCTTCGCACACTTGTCATCAGAGGGACGGAGGATGTGAGGCCAGGTGCCACACTCCTCGGTCATTGTGGGGTAACTGTTGGAGGGTCACCCCTTCGCAGCGGCAGAGGCCCATTTGGGTCTGCCACCGCGGCAAGTTAGTGAATGCTAGCGCAACCCCATCTTGCCTGACCACGGTGGATGACGGCTCACCCCAAGTTTTTAGTGCGGTATCCTGCCCTTTAGGCAGCGAGTCCCGGGTAAGTGGTATCCATAAAGGAAACTCCTTGGGTCAAAAAAAAAAAAATTAGGTTAGGTTGTTGTTGTTGTCTCAACGAGTGATTATTCTCATTTCAAAAACGTGTTTTATTACAGAAAGCATTATTTTTATACTTTTCCTAATCCGATATTGGAATTATATACAATTCCTAGGAATTTTACACATTTCCTAGGACATTTATGTATTCAATAGTTATTGAAACAATATTCATTTCCTAAATAGCTTCGGAATTGTATAAATTTCCTAGGATTTGTATACGAATCCTAGATTTCATACATTTCCGGTAACAAATACACAGCTGATAACAAATGTCAAACAAATAACCGTCTTTTTGCGTCGGAATCAAAAATATGAAGCCCTCGAGTATCAGAATTTTTTATACTCGGAAATCCCAGTATTTTATTATTATAGTTTCGCTAAAGTTCACTTTGATATATTAACATCAGGTTCTCAATTCTCGTTTCTTTATGCGAGTACTGAAATAGATTTGTGGTTTTCCTCAATTATTTTAATAGTGAACAAGAAACATGCCCTCCATGTTATACTAGTTTTAAAGATAAGTACAGGCTGATCTTATAAGATATCGTGAATATATAATAACAATTAAAGTTTTAATTATGAGCTGTTTTGAAATCGAAACTATTTTGCAATATAGTGCAATACAGTATTTGACCGTATTAAACATTATGTATTGCGCTATGAAATCCTAAAAGCATAATCATCAGCATCATAATCTGCCGGTACAAATCAACTGCTGTATATAGGTCTCGCTCAAGACACGCTTCTATTCATTATTCTGTACCACTGAGCCAAAAGCATTAGCATTTATAAAATCTATATTAATAATAAACTATACATATGTACAAGGGCCTCTTGACGTTGGCTTTGGCTCCGTCAATGCCACGGACGTCCTACCCTGGGTGGTACGTTCGTGGTCAATGCCTTCCAAAGGACCGGGCGTTATAGGACCCGTGATGTTAATGAAATAAACTATACATACAAAAATTGTTTATACCTTCTATCTTCTATTCTATTTTTTTCCTTAACCTGTATTGTCTCACTGCTGGGAAATGATCTCCCACGTAGCCTTTCACGAGTCTCTCTCCAGGGCAATATCTGTCCAGGCTTATGGGCTTATATTGTCACGCTACCTCTTTCGTGGTCTATTTATTGGTTCTATTCTAATAAAACACAAACATTGTTTCTACCTATGTCTGTAAATAGAGTTTGAAACCATCCAACCATCAACCGATGTGCCTCATACCGGTTTAATTAGAAAGGCAACGATGCGAAAATGGTTTATAAAAGCCCATTAAAACAATGCAATATGCACATTAGGTCTACTTCATTAAGTCGGTTTTTAACTTTTCCCGCACAAAAAAATTCCCGATTTCTAAAATGTTCCTGTTCTTCAAACAAATAAACAATTTTTTTTAGCGTAGTAGCACACACCGGGTTCTCTCCTGTTGTTTCAAGTAATAAGTAAGGATTTATTATGAAAATAAACAGGAATTCTTTAATCTGCGGTCCTGAGATCGCAACTACAAACGCTCTATCAATGATGGCATCTCTGATGACGTCAAACGCTTGGAAAATAACGGCACTTCCGCAGAAATGTGCATGCTGGTGACGTCATTTACGATGCCATGATTTACAATTTCGGACGGATGTTTTAAAATTTAAATAAAATTGCTAATTATAAAGTCAAAGTTTGTTGAAATATTTCATTCATTTTTAAATGTTGTCAAAAACCTACTTTATTTAAATCAATTATAATAAATATCAAATCAATGGTAATAGATATAAAATTAATAATAATACAACATCAGATAAATAATATTTATTTTTACAAATATGCTAGTCTATTTTCTGCACAATGTATTAAGCTCAAATGCAGCAGCCTTCTTTTAATTAAATCGATGAACATTACGGTACTTTTATATTTAGATTTTTTTGAATAAAAAATGAGGGCTCTGCGGTGTATTTGGTTGATAGATTAAATGTCGACTCCAGAAGTCTTGGTTACAGATCCGCCGTGTACCAATGGACTTTTTTCCATAAAAATGTATGCGCATATTTCACAGTTGTCCTGCGTTGAAGGAAAACATCTTGAGGAAATCCTTGGCTTAGTAAGCTGACAGGATACATGTGTTGGGCATTGGGCAAGCTTATGTCCATACGATTGCTTCAAAACTAAAGTGAAACAGTGGCTTATTGAGAGGGCGATGTACACATAATATGATGATTTGTTCAAATAATTTGTAATTATTGTATTTTTTCATTTTTTGTCATTGTTCAGTATTTTTACAATGCTGTATGATTACGTTAATGACCTGTTCACAAATTTTATCAAAATAAATGACTATGACTATATTTGGGTCATACTCCTATGGGTTTTCATATCGCGAGTGAATATGTATTTTTTGAGCAAGCCTAACAACAATGGTCAATAGCTTATTGAGCATAATTAAAATAATTTAAATTCGTTTACAAAACAAATAAAAAAATCTGACTTAAAATGCCGCCCTAGTATTTTCAATCGACATCCAAAAAGAAGGAGGTTCTCAATTCGTCTGTATGTTTTTTTATGTGTATGTTACGCGATTACTCCGTCAATTGTGAATCGATTCGAATGATTCTTTTTTTAAACGGTAGGGTACGTTTTCGAAGTGGTTTTATTGTAATATCATCGAGATTTGATAAGTATCTTCAGAGATATGACGATAAACGTTTCAAACTTGCTACTGAAATTGACTCGCGGGGCATGGAAGTCGATTGTTTTAGTTTTTAAAGTATCTTAATTATATTATTTGGTACCAAGTTTGAGGTGTTTATATCTCTTGAAATACTCGTTAGATCTCAATTAAATTACAATGGGACCAAACGGAAAGTATGCTCTCTCACACGCACAAAAATGAATATTACAAATCGGTTTCGTTTGTTGACATGTCAACATTTTACTTTTTGCAACTTTACAACAAGTTACAACACTTTTACGGATGTATTATTTAATGCTTTTAGTTTTTTTTACAACTTGGCAAATTCAAAAATATATGTTATCATTTACCATAAAATTTTATAGATGAAAGAAATTAGCAAAACAGTGAGACTGTTCTCAATACGCTAGACAGCTGTTACGGAGGCTTGTCTTCATATCTCTGAAGATACTCATCAAAGCCCTAATTCACAATCATTCGAAAGCGAAATCGGTTCGGAAACTGCCTTTACTTCGGCTTGGATCTTTGCAATTCACAATGCTCCGATCGGTTATTTAAATATTTCAATTCAAAAAATCAGTGATTCTAATTAGATAGGTTTCCGCGACAATAATGTAGCTTCCGACAAAATAAATAATGAAGCTTCCGAATCCGAATAGGTTTTCGAATGATTGAGAATCAAGGGGCTGATCTTGATGAATTTACAATGTGACTACACAGAAACTATATATACCCTCCCAAACAAAACAAGAATGTAGCAAGTCGGTTAATAAATGACGGAGTAATGAGGTGATAAAATTTGCTGGAATTTAGTAAAGAAGTACCGTTGTCTGTCTCCGAAACTCATCATCAGATCTATGCATAATCTTTTACGGAACCATTTTGAACTAAGCCTCGTTAGTCAAAAAAGAGTTATCCAAATTGGTTAAAACATGACGAACTTCTGAGGTTAAAAAAATCCTGGTATTTTTTTAACAGTTCCGTTGTCTGTCTCCGAAACTTATCATCAGATTTTTAGAAAATTTAAAGAAGGACTCCGTCAATTAAACTTTCTTCGAACAAATAATTTTGCAAATCCGTCCATAAATCACAGAGTTATGCCTGAACATACATAAAAAAAAATCTCCTCCCAAATTGAGAACCTCCTCCGTCTTTTCTGAAGTCGGTTCAAAATGACGGTAACGCCCTGCATTGTGATAAAGCGCGGCAATATCACGGTAATTATTAATTAATTACTGTGGCACCATCTAGTGTACGCCTGGCCAACTACCCTCAAGTTGGAAAATGTGTCGCCAAAATATGTAATG
The DNA here is from genome assembly GCA_954871355.1 of Cabera pusaria. Classification (NCBI taxonomy): domain Eukaryota; kingdom Metazoa; phylum Arthropoda; class Insecta; order Lepidoptera; family Geometridae; genus Cabera; species Cabera pusaria. Next base: position 9,412,212 of record OX940905.1, read on the forward strand.
AGTTCCAACAGCTGTCTTTGAGAGCAAGTTCCTATTCTAGGGTTCGTAACACAGAATACTTAATAGTACTACGTACCTGTAATAAAGAACGATAGTCGGGGCCGATGCGCTCTTAGCACGAGCACTTAGCACGAAGAAGGCTTTTGATTGGTTAACTAGCCGCGATTCAAACAATCCTAATGTCCTCTTTTATGTTGTGAGTGAATCTGCGCGCGTTGAACTAATACAATTTAAATAAATAACAAACTGGCCTAAGCCTAAAGCGTGCTATTACCATCCTCCACCAAATCACTTACTTACCAGCAGTTGAGGTAGTAGTAGGAGTGAGCTAACGATACCAGTTTTGCTTTAAAAAAACCTTGGATTTTAAGGAATGTAATTCTATGAATCTATTCTAATAAATAGTACAATGGACCAAACAATTGTTAGAAGACATTGTATGGTATCGAGTACTTTAAGTACAACAATGTTTTTACATTTAAAATCACCGAGGTATAGAAACAAAAAAAAAATTAAAAAACAATCTACAGGGCTGTTTATATGATTACCTTCAACAATTTTTAACCGACTTCAAAAAAAGGAGGAGGTTTCTCAATTCGAACGTATATATATATATATTTTTTATTTTTTTTAATTTTTTATGTTTGTTCGGGGATAACTTCGTCATTTATGCACCGATTTTGATTATTCTTTTTTTGTTCGAAAGGAGATATCCCAAGTGTAGTACCATGGTAATTTTATCGAGGTCTGATAAGTATCTCCAGAGATATTGAGATAAACATCTCAAAATTGGTACTGAAAATGAACATTGAAGTCGGTTCTTTTTTAGTTTTTAAACGATATTTTTTGAAATCATAATGAACATGAAATTAATAATACAAAACCGGCATTATGAATAATTTTATACAATTTTCTATAATTTAGTTTTATTTTAAAAAGATTTTTTAAAATATATAACATGCTAGCGTGTGACCACTATCTCGCCTGGTGGTAAGCGATGATGTGGTCGAAGATGGTGAAGAATACTCTAGGTCTAGAATATTCCGACAATACTCTCTCTCTTGTATTGATGATTATCGACACATTTCAGAATGTCTTATATGATTGATTGACATATAGAATTAGAAGATATATAAATAACTTGCTTTATCTGTTTTTCACCAGACATTGGAAAAACTAATTTTGCGTTGATCCTTTATGCAACATCTTAAATAAGGAAATCAAAAGTAGTTTAAATAAAGAATTCCCCACTTGTTGATTGAAACAACTTGCTTCCCGGCAATCATCTGACCTTTGGGGACCTTGGGTATTTCCCAGAATTTGATCATCATTCATCTGGGACAAGCGGATAATATTGCAAGCCTTATTATTCACGACTGGATGGACATTACCTATTTCATTTAATAAGTTTCATTTTCAGTTTCATTTAATAAGAACCTATATTTTACAGTTTTTTGTTCTAGGGCTAGCTTATAAAACAACAAATAAACTGGCCAAGTGCAAGTCGGACTCGCACTCGTAGGGTTCCATACCACACTACAGTATTTTATAAGATCGAGCAAAAATTACCATTATCATTTTTCGCCAGCAAAAATAATAATTAATAAACGTTTTATTTCTTACTAGCTGTGCCCGCGACTTCGTCCACGTGGAATAGTGTCTTTGGGTAGTATTTTTAAATATTTAGGCTAATTATTTTACAAATAAGACACATGCGTATCCCACCTACACCGCACCGTACCAAGCCGCGCAAATCCCCCTCTCCCTGCCCCTCGCCGTTCCCCTCCCTTCTCCCTCTCTCTTCCCTCCACCCCTTTCTCCTCACTTCCCTCCCCCCTCCCCTTTCCCCCCACTTCCCCTCACTTCCCCTCCCCTCCCCGTCTCTCTTCCCCCCACTTCCCCTCCCCTCCCCGTCTCTTTTTCCCCCACTCCCATTCCCTCACTTCCCTCTCACCTCCCCTTTCCTTTTCGCATTAAAAAGTAGCCTATGTCCGTTCTCAGGCTCTAGACTATCTGTGTACAAAATATCATTTAAATCGGTTCAGTGGTTTTAGAGTGAAAGTGACACAGACAGACAGACAGACAGACAGACAGACAGACAGACAGACAGACAGACAGACAGACAGAGTTACTTTCGCATTTATAAAATTAGTTAGGATTAGGATAACGTCATTTAACGTCGAATATCTAAGTGAAAGTTAACACGAAGGTATTAGATATCGCCATTTCAATATAACGCCATCTATGGACGTTTACTCTAAGCGTTCATAGATGGCGTTATATTAAAATGCCGAAAAAAAAACGTTTCTTGTATAGGGATTTTTAACTTTATTATATTTTTGGTATTTGTTGTTATAGCGGTAACAGAAATACATCATCTGTGAAAATGTCAACTGTCTAACTATGACGGTTCATGAGATACAGCCTGGTGACAGAGGGACAGACAGAGAGACAGACAGACAGATAGGGTCCCGTCTACACCCTTTGGGTACGGAACCCTAAAAAGACCTGTAATACATATTTACATAGGCTAGTTTCTACGCCAAAATACCTCTGCAGGCTGCAGTTAATGTTACCATTTAAATTATTTTAATTTAATAATTGTTTTTTAATAATTAATTAAATTTTATTTTATTTTAATAATTGACTTGTTTCATTTATAATTTAGTTTAACATAAAACATTGACGTAAAAAATCACTCAGCTAAGCATTCTAAACCAGTTCTTTCACTGCTAGATTTCAAGCAATCAGAGATTGAATTAAGCCATAAAAAGGATTTGGAATGCTTTTATGCGAGTGTTTTAACTGACATAAGGCTCGCCATATATATTTTGAATTCCGTTTCGGAATTCCGTTTCGAAATTCTGCTTCGAAATTTCAAATGTAGTTAATCCTAATTTAATTTCGAGGGCCCGGTGGCGTAATCGGGAGAACGGTTGGCTTTGATGCCGAGGTACTGAGTTCAAACCGACGTGCACCAATGGATTTTTCTATCGAAAAATGTATGTGCGCTTCTCACAGTAGCCCTCCGGTGACGGAAAAACATCACTAAGAAACCAAAAATGGTAAATGGTAATGGTAATGGTACCATGGTGGTAGAACAATATCTAGTGTCCGCCTGGCCAGCTGCCACTCTCAAGTTGAAAATCTGTCGCCAAAACATCTAATGTGTTCCGGCAGCTATCCTTGAGAGCCAGTTCCCATTCCAGGCCTAGCGTGCTTACCATCTTCGACCGCATCATCACTTACCAACAGGTGAGATAGTGATCAAACGCTAGCCTATAAGATATATTTATTTAAAAAAAAATCCATCCAAATTTATTTATTAATAATTTAATTTAATTTATAATTTATTTATTTACCACACAAGTGCGGTCGTTTTCCTTTCGAATTTTTCTCTTTAAAACGGAATTCTGTGGCGTAATTATGTGGCCGGTAAAGGATCCCGATTCGATATTTCGATTATAAATTCTGAAACGGAATTACGTTTGTATGTGGCGGGCCTAAAGGTACGACCACACCGCGGCGTGGTCCTGCGTCCGCGTGCGCGTTCGCGATCCGATTTTCAATCGTTTTCTGATCGCCGTATCGCCGATCGTGTTTGGTGTGAACCAATCGGTACAATTACTACTGCGCTATCTGATCGCCGCCCAGATCGTGTTCAGTGTTTGGGCTTTTGGCAAAAAATAGGGATATAAGTTTTGGCGATCAACCGCGTTAACTCTTTCGTCTTTCGTCTTTCGAGTTTGCATCTGGTGTCTACGGGTTTATATTATGAAGGCTAAGAGGACTGCGTAGTCAGATTGTAGTAGGTAGGTAAACATTTTCAAAAAAAAATTCAAAAATTGAAATCCGTTCATATCCTACAGCAAACTTAACCCCCTTTTCCCACTTCACTCCCCCTTTTTGGATTTTCGCAACATCACCCCTTTTCCCTACTCTACTCCATCTTTTTGAATTATTTTTACAACATCTACCGTAAAATAAAGTCCTCACTGTGCCTCTCCAATTTGAATGAAATTCGTGGATAAATAACGCTAAAGCATCTTCTTTCCTTTCCTCCCCTATTTTATTTCCAAGCTAATAAACACCAAAGTCGACAACAATTCTTAAATTAATCAAGGAATTCCAATTTTCGTAAAAATCGGTTTAAAAATGCGACCTGTAAGGGAGAATATACAGGCTGACATTCAAACAAAAGCATTTTTGCCTAATCTCGAAACTTAGACGCTTCACCACTGGTGCTTAATTTAATTCACTAGACTACCATACCAAACTAATTTGTGACTAAAACATTACGAATCTTTTCAGAGTCGTAACTCTCGAAATGTCCTCCGCACGGCGACTAACATGTTCGTGGCCAATAACTTCAAGACTAACCCTCAATTCAAAGAGGTGGCACAGAGAGACTTCGACAGTGGACTGACTCCAACCAGTTTTATAAATCCTACTGAAACAGCAAAGCAGATCAACGCATGGGTGGCCAGCAAAACTGAGAGTCAGATCAAGAATCTTATTACTCCAGGTAATTTTTAATATTATTTAAGAAAATATATATATAATATATATATAAGTACTTAAGTATTATTTAAAATATCGTTTAATTCCAGATATACTATCAGTTGACACCCAGATGCTTCTAGTGAATGCTCTATTCTTCAAGGGTCTTTGGAAGTATCCCTTCAGACACGAATCGACCCACCCTGACACCTTTTACTTCAGCAACGGTGCTAAGAAAACCACTACCTTCATGCAGAAGAGGTTTCACTTCCAAGCTGCCTTGGATACTCAGACTGATTCTATGGTAGCTGTGCTACCTTTTGAGGTAAGATATAGTTCGATTTACAAGACCACTCCACAATATCTTGAGTTCTAGACATTCCTATTGCTATAAGTTTTTAAGTTTTCATGGTCACTAACACTTTCACAAGATATTTGAACGGGATATTTACCATGTTTTTCATTATATGAAAACAAAACATGGTAAATATCCCGTTCAAATATCTTGTGAAAATTCCTATTGCTGTCTTACTGCGTTGGAGATAGCAAGATGCTGCTATACTACTATAGCTGTATGGCGGTGTCTCTCTCTATCCGGATGATGAGTCGTTGATTCATAGTCTACGCTATTACTACGTGGTTGACATACCTACATGGTTTACAATGATCATACGTACCAACGGCCGAGGAATGGAATACCTTGCCAGAGTCTTTCTTGCCCACCAAATACAAAAATATTCATTTTGCGAGTAAACGGGTTTTGCCTAGGCTAGCTTGCACTTAGATCTCATCGTCACTTAATATCAGGGGAGATAATAGTCAAACCAATATATAATATGCTATCTATAGAGCTATCGTTTGGCTGTCCAACATCATTCATCATCATCATAAGTCCGTGTCCGCATCCGTCCATTACTGGACATAGGCCTCACCTATGGTACGCCACTGAGCTCGATTTCAGCTCTCTGTTACAAACCGCACCCAGCCAGCTTGCTATAATATTATCTAGATGGAGAACGTCCCAATATCAAAAGCAATAGTTATAGTAATTCCGTATGCTTTTTACTGAATTATCCGTTAGAATCTGTTGGGCATTTGATATTGCTAACAACGTACCTACTTACACTTAGTTGGGTTTTAACCTTAGTTTAATTTCAACCGTGAAGTAATAATATTATATAATAAATAATAAAAGACAAGGTAACCAGTAGTTGGGTCATGTGACTCAAGAATAAATCACATCAAACAACAAATGCAGGATGTTATAAAATATGTTAATATCATTTTCGGCTTCCTTAGGCAGTACGTACACGGGTCGGTAATGTTTGATGCAGTAATTGTTCTAATCTTGTTACATTTATAAAAACGCAAGCCCTAAGCTATCCCTCTGAACCGATACGGGTCCGATTGTGATGCTAAAATTAATAATGCAGTGGCCGATGGAGTGAGGATGGAGGGCCTTAAAAAAATACATTCAGTGCCGTTATATTTTCCCCTTATCTGTTATATCATCATCATCATTATTATCAGTCCACTGCTGGACATAGCCTTTCCCAATGCATGCCACTGAGCTCTGTCTTCAGCTCTTCTCCTCCAGTTACTGCCAGCTACCCTGCGTATATCGTCGCTCCATCTTGCCACAGGGTGTCCCATACTAAGCTTGCCAATTCGTGGTCTAGCTCCACTCCAGAACGCTTCTACCCCAGCGGTTATCGGTTCTGCGACATATATGACCAGCCTACTGCCACTTCAGCTTGCTAATGCGTAAAGCATCTGTTATATGCGAAAGAACAAACCGATTTGTCAAGGACAGAAGCGACGGGACGCTACTTGGCGGAAACGAATGGGAATTATTAGACATATACAAAGCGTTCAGTGTGACAAAATTCCTGTGTGATGGTAATCGACGCTTTTATTTTTTCCCTTTATTTATATAAATCAATAATTTGTTTGCAGCGTGAAGAATACTTTATGATGATTATCCTACCATCGACGCTGATCAACGCTGACGACTTCCTAAGATCGCTGACTGTCCCCCAACTAGAGAGTTACATGAACTTGAAACCGACGGAAACTGTGCTGATGCTGCCTAAGTTCTCCATCAGAGCAGATACTGATCTCACTCCAGTGCTTAAACAGGTAAGTTTTAAAGATCATAATCGTAACAAAATATAATATTATTTTAGATGCCTGCATGAAGTCTAATTATAAAATAAATTATTTAAAAAAACGTCTATTTGATAGTAGATAGATACTATGTATGTAGTAGAAGTAGGTAGGTAGATACATGTAGGTAGTATCTATCTACTACCTATTAGACTTGGCTCGCACCGACTTCAAATAGATAAGTGGGTAGCGCTTATGATAATTATATTTAGTAATTGATTATTCGGTTTTGAGTGCCTGTTTGTAGTTATGAAGTCGGTTTTATTTTTTTTGAAAAATAATTTATTTTACCCTTTTTCGTGCAAATCAAGTTTTAATTAAATTACATGCATCTATAAAATTTCGTGTCTGGGCCGTTATACACTGATGGATGTATACTTTGTCAAAATTTCAAGTATGTACCTATTACGGTTAATAAGATACAGATCTGTTAAGTGCGCACATATAGACACACGGAGGGACGGACGGACGAACGGACAGCAAAGTCTCAGAAAGTGTTCATTTGGTACTCTTTGGGTTCGAAACCCTAAAAAATTGACTCAAATGCCGCGCTAGTGAAAATATCCACTAGTCATAATGATGTCATCAAGGTATCAAAGGACAATGTCCAAAATGGCCCTGTGCAATAAAAGCATCTGACACACACGATAATTTATTGTCTATTTTATTACAATAATTCCAAATACTTTTATAACACGGACTAGTTGTATTCCAAAATGAATATTAAAAAGTATTATTTACGATTATTAACATTAATCGCCGCCATATGGCCGCTACCTTCGCCAAACGTCATGTCATGTCAAAAAATAATAGTTAATAAAAAAACTAATATTTTATATATATATATAATATATTTATATATATAATATTCAAATAATATTAGTAATATTATCAAAACGTTGCACCCTAACAAGACTTTGCCCGGTAGAACATTCATGTGAAGACAAATTAATTCTCCCCACCTTTGTTTTTATATCTCGCTCACAGTTACCGTAAGAATATCTGTCAAAAACCAAAATCAACGTGAAGAAAGATGAACAAACATTATTCAAGGTCATATTTTTTAGTCTTCAAAAGTATATGCAAAAGCAACCTCCATTGTGTATAATCTTCTTCTGACTTTTGTTCTAAAACCAGTACATTCTCCTATGTTTGAGGTATTTCTCTCCATATCTCTGGAGATACTAATCAGATCTCGATGAAATTAAAATGGGACCACCTCGAAAACGTACCCTACCTATTAAAATAATTATCATTTGAATCCGTTCACAATTGATGGAGAAATCGCGTAACATACACACAAAAAAAAAACATACAGACGAATTGAGAACCTCCTCCTTTTTGTGAAGTCGGTTAATAATATAAAATGGGATGTTTTTCAACAATATGCGATTTACCTGCACTCAAACATATTCACTAAAATCTTAATTAGTTTATTTATATGATACACTAGCTGTAGCGCCACGGCTTTGCCTACGTCGTAATCGAACATGCATTACAATCTGCGCCTAGCGTCTCCTACTTGATCCTGGTTGATTTTTTTTTATCTTATAGGCTAGCATCTGACCACTATCTCACGTGTTGGTAAGTGATGGTGCGGTCGATGACGGTAAGCACGCTAGGGCCTAGAATAGAAACTGGCTCTCAAGGATAGCTGCCGGAACACATTAGATGTTTGGCGACAGATTTTCTAACTTGAGGATGGTAGCTGGCCAGGCGGACATTAGATAGTGTCCTACCACCATGTGGGGGTTGTTGGTTTCTTAACGTAGTTTCTTTTCACCGGAGGGCCAATGAAAAATGAAAAGTGCACATACATTTTTCGATAGAAAAATACATTGGTGCACGGCGGGGTTTGAACCTCTGCAATCAAAGCCGACCGTTCTCCCGATTACGGCACGGGGCCCTCAAATAACTGGTAACTAAAATGGTAACATTATATTTTTATTTTCCAGATGGGTGTAAACAAGATCTTCGATCAGAACTCAGGACTCTCACAGATAGGAAGTTATGGTTCTTACACTCCTCAAATTTCTTCTGCAGTCCACTCAGCTGTCTTAACCATTGATGAAGAAGGGGCTACGGCTGCAGCAGCATCAGCTTTCACCGTCGTCGCATTGTCCAACGATGGAAACCATTTGATCATGAAAGTAGATAGACCGTTTATAGTTGTTGTGTGGGATGGAAAGACAAATGTGCCATTGTTTATAGCGAAGGTTGAAGATCCTACATTGTAGGTAATCTTGAGCTCAAGCTGATTGTAATACGATCATATGATAAACTAGAGTTGAGTAATTTTATTGGAATAAACATTTTATGTATGCAATGCCGGCACCACACATTGCCTATATTAACACCAAGTTTATAATCTTGGAACTAAGACATTATCCAATATCTGTCCAAGACCGTTACTCACATGGGTGTCTTGGTTCCAAGATTATAACTTGGAGCAAATATACCCATAGTGTGGCGTCAGCTTTACTAGGTAAAATTGTATTAGACAGTTCATGAGTGTCTCTCTATGTTATTATAAGCATTAAGGTATAGGTATTGTACCTCAATGTATATAAGCTCATACTTTATAATTTTGTAATCTTAATTATTACTAAGTATTTTCTGATATTAAAATACTCATAAGAAAATTAAAATAATTTATTTTACTACTGGTAATCTTATTTAACCTAAAAGTAAACTAACTCTTAAACTAAGCCTTTCTTTTAAATCTCTTGAAGAAGTTAAAAACTGGATCGTTCGAGAATATTCTTAATTTACCGTTATAGTATGATTCTATTTCTTGGAGAGATTTTCCTTCAGTTTCTGGCATGAAGAAGTATAAATATATTGTGCCGATGAATCCAAAAGCGGCGTAAACTGCAAATGCACCCCAAAGTTTTAAGTGTATTTCCAAGTCTATGAAAGTTTTAGAGGCTAAGAACATCACGACGTAATTCCAAGCGGCTGCAATGCCTTGGGCTGATGCTCGACTCCTGAGAAAAACAAAGTATCGAAAATGTACGTCATATGATTAATCTGATGTGAGACTGGTTGCAAAAGACAGAGGTAGAAGAAAATTAACAAAGTGAAATAATGTACAGTAAGTAGACATGAAAGACTCAATAGGTAATAATATCACAAAATAGGAACACTAGTAGTGTATCATAATACTTAGACGTCGTTAAAGTGAAAAAAATGTTGTATCCTTAAAGCATCTTTTTTTTTTTACTTTCTATTCATCATTCATGAATAAGATAGAGCATAATTTTACCAAATCAACCAAACCGTATGAGCGCGAAGAAGTAACAAATGTTTTTGCATTAATAACATTATGATAGGCGTTTTATGTAAACGCCTAGAAAAAGATAGAGTTTGTTACTTTTTCATTGTACATTCGTACGTTGATATTTTTGTACTATAAAAATGATAACAAATACTGCCATTAAAAAATTACGGAAAACAGAACAAATCTCACCTGAAGGGAAACACTTCTCCAAGGATGACCCAGGCCAAGTTGAACCCTGAGAATACGGCCAAGATGTAAAAGAACACTAGCGGCACCACACTGGTCTCCTGAGGGAAGGTCTTCGGATCGTAGGAGAAGACTGACTCAGCTATATAATACTTTGCGTAGTAACTGAGCAGAGCGGCAGCTATAGCTGTTCCGAGCATAGAGACCAGGCCTAGCTTCCTCTTGCCAACGATCTTGATGATGCCGATGATGATAATAGATGTAACGAAGGTGATCACGCCGACCATTAGCTGGAAGGTAATTACGGATAGGTGTTACTTGGCGTTTTTGTTTAAACAATCATTTGTATAGCAGCAAACAGGAAAACATTTGGTGTGAATGGAAAGTACGAGTAACGGTCTACATATCCAGATAAAGTTTACGACTTAAGTATAAGGGGGCACGGTAGTGCCCCCGTCAAGACGAGCTAAGCGAAGAGCAAGGGCACTACCTACCTTTTCTCGAAGTACTTCGTCGTATTTTTGAATCCCTTATTCTCTAATTATATACTTGTGTATAATGAAAAATTTTTTTTAAGTTCATCCAACGCTCTTAGGCAAGGAAAAGTCAGATAAATGTTCACCCAGTTGGAGCGTTTCTTTGAATGATAGCATTTTTAGGGTTCCGTACCCAAAGGGTAAAACGGGACCCTATTATTAAGACTCCGCTGTCCGTCTGTCTGTCTGTCCGTCTGTCACCAGGCTGTATCTCATGAACCGTGATAGTTAGACAGTTGAAATGTTCACAGATGATGTATTTCTGTTGCCGCTATAACAACAAATACTAAAAACAGAATAAAGTTAATAATTAAAGATTAAAGTCCCCACTCCGACTTGCACTTGTCCATTTTATTAATAAGTTCATAGGTCATCAGAACTGATAAGCATTGGGATATGTAACCAAAGATATTGAGGGTCATCCTTTTGCTAGATGGAGCGATGATACATGTAAGCTGGGGCCTTATTCAGTATGACCATTTTAATGTCTTACCGTGCCGTGTTACGTTATCTCCGCGTTATGGTATTCTCTATGCCAATTAAAAAGCGATAGGGTAAGGTTATGAGCGCGTTTTAAGCTGTCAAAATATCGTGACATATGAGGACGTGTAACGCGCGCGTTTTGTATAATTTACCTATAGTGTGGCATACAGAATACAATTTTTCAATAACGTGACGTGGCGCGTTAAGGAACGCGTTACCTCATTTGTCATACTGAATAAGGCCCCTGGCCGGTAACAGTGGGAAACAAAATGCTGTTGAAGATCGCGGTAAGTGGCGTGCCCTTTGACATAAATTCAACTCACGATAATATTCTTCGGATCATCAGCCATACCGAAGGCTGCGCAGACATTCCTCATATTTGGTCGGATAGGTGTGAGGCCACTCATCACGAAGAACATGAAGTACATCATGACCAGCGTCAATGGGCGTAGCGTCTCTTTACAAAGCATTATGATGTTGAACTTCTGGAAGAATCTGGAACATTCCAGTGGTTATTATAAATAAAGGACAAGGGCAAGCAAGATGCTTGCCTGATGGAATGTGACGTCTGCCTATATATACACACTGTGACACATAGGCCCCCACATTTTCATTTTGCGACTTCAGCTCAGACTCAGCGGTCATTGTCTCCCACAGAAAGATCATTGTTGCCTCCCTAAGTTCCTATGGCTAAGAATTTATGCGTGATCCCTGGATAGTGCTAAATGAGTGACCACTGGTGGTTAGCTTCGGACGTGACTCGAACCACTCACCGCACAAGGAATGCCGCAAGTTGGTTCGACGAGATCCGGTAAAACTTTCGGTATACCGGCCAGTATGGAAGACACGTAACAAATACAAAAAACATAAAGACTAAATGCGAACCTCCTTTTAAAAGTCAGTTGAAAGTACATTCATTTTGCCTGAATTTTCATAATGGATTTTTAATTTAATTTCCCGAATAACTTTATATTGGCTTAGCCGTTTTCAAATGATGCGATTGATCAGTGGTAGGACTATTGGATGTTCGGGTTACATTATTTGTGTGTTATTAAATGTTTTTGTTTTGTATGGATTTTTTTATGGTTTAATAGGTACATCAGAAAACAAAGTTAAAAGGCGCACTGCAGTGACCCACAAAATTCTGGCAATTCATAGTTTTACGTGACACAGTATTTGCAGGCAAATGTCATGTCACTTACCATCAAGCAAGCCAGTCTTTGTTCTGTTAACTTTTAGTACAAAAAAGAAATAAAGTTCAAGACTGATCCATCCAGATAAGTTTTTTATTTGATTGAGATTCAGTCACAATTACCTAAATAAAATAAAATAAAGGTCGTTTTCCGTACTGTTGTTTACCTTTTTGTAACAAGATTTTTTATAAGGAAAATAGTTGTTTTCATCAAAGGTCATGATTTTATCTATTACGGCTTAGTGATTTATTTGAGTGTTGTTATTATTATAATAAAATACGTTTAAGAAAATTGCTACTTGCTCAATTTTCTTTAAGTCATAGTTAAATTGTTTTGTTGAATTTGAGCTTACCCACAACCGAACGAAACAAAATGGGGTGTGGCTGTGTCATGGACATGGCCGTGTGTTGTACGTAAATACGTCTCGTAATAAGTGATATTTTGTATATAAAATAGATGTACTGGCACCGTCGTTGATCCGCTCAACCGCATTCATTTTTTTACGTTTCCAGCATAGCTTGACTTGGTCATATGGTGTTTTAATGGTACCATTTGAATGCTTTTGAAAAGTCCTTTCCAACTGTATACGATCTTTGTATTTCGATTTGGCTTTTAGCGTGTATAGCCCGACGTTATATATTTTTGCTATTTTATTTAAATATTTTAACACATAATTATACTTACAGTCACTATATTACAGTTATGTTATTAAATTATAGTCGATAGATTGCACATTAAACGAACGTCGTAACTTCTCCTAATCTCGATACGTTGCAAAATGACTTCAAAATGGCAGCGCTTACCCCTCCACCCCGCTTGATATATCACAGTCCTTACATAACACAATTTTTTTTTTTTACTTTTTAGGTATCCTGTGGGGCTATTGAATTTTGGATAGTAATGATAGATTTGAAGCTGCAACACCAAACTGTATCCCCCGATTTTTGTTGTTATGAGTTTTTTTGAATTGCCTCCCTATGGAAGCACTTTTAAAGACGTATTCACTTAAAAAAGGTTTTTGCGTGCTACTATTATTATTGTGTGTGTGGTGAAATTTTGTTTGTGAATAAAACGATATGATTACCTAATGCCATTTTGGAACACACCATTAGGTGTTCGGCGATATATTCTCCAACTTGATGGTTGCTGGCCAGGACACAATACACTAGCCCTACCGCCCACGCGTAGGGCGGCGTTGTAAGATTGATACAAGTTTGCCCAACCTTGTAACTTGCCAGCATACAAAGTCTCACGAAGTTTTCTTTCACTAGAGGGGAAGCTTAGAAAACGGATTGAAATAGTTGCACTCAGTAAACTAAAGACAAGCACGATCCCATCACAATCAATCGACATCAGGTAAAATAGTAGCCAAGTGCCAGTCCGTGCAGAATAAAAAAAACTTTTCATACCGTCTTATCGGATGCATCTTATAATGTTCGCACTCCTTATCCAAACTGTCGTCAGTCTTCGCACAAAGAACACATTGCTGGAGTTTCCTTGAGTAGACCACGAGCTTGTCATACTCGTCGCGAACGTTTTCAGAAGAGGTCCAACCACGGAGGTAACAGAGGGACTTGAGGGCTTCCTTCTCTCGGCCTTGGGACAGTAACCATACCGGAGTTTCCGGGACCTTTAAATATAAAAATAAAATGTTGGTAAGACAAATATCATAATCAATTCCAGCATAGTTAATAATTTTATTTATGTCGTTAATTTATTGTTTGGTCTATGTTTCAACTAATTTGGATCAATCGTCGATCGAATCGATATGAGTGGTCAAACGCTTATCAATACAGTATAAAAAAAAATCGCATTTTGTGGATAGCAAAAAAAATCAGTAGTAGTACATTGTAATGTATTATTTTAGACATAAGTTGACTTCACCTTATATCGCATCAACATTTTCCATTATGTGCAACCATGACTGAATTAAATATTTATTTCAAAACCATTTAATTAGGCTTGAAATTAAAAGCTTAGAAATATGGACACTACGTTATTTTCTGAAAAATTAAGGCAACCCTGAAATTCCATCGACTCTGTGCAGTGAAATTCTGTAACTATGTATATCTATGTACCAAATGTGTATCGTTAAATGCTTAATAGTATTGGCATTACAAAACAGACCCTATGTCACCAAAAACAAATAATAGGTACAATTTAGGGGTCTAAAGTCGCGAGTGAATAGGTATCTTCTAGGTAAGCGCGGTACATCGTCGATCACGTCGTCACTTAACATCAATTAATGAGTGATCCAAAATATTTGTCTCGCAGCTATACATGATTTTATGGCATGAAGGGCAAAGTAACAGTAACATAGCGTAATTGACATTTGTTCAACCAATTTTGTGATTGCAATGTCATGAGCGTAACGATACACAATGGCGTTTTGTTTGGAACGCAAAATACAATTAAAAAATGTAAGTAACACTTAAACAGAGAGGGTTCCCACTATCATTTTCGCTGAAATCTGCTAACAAACAGTTTAATTAGCAGGCACGCGGCCCCAACAAGCAGTCATTATTTTATCGCATCGTATCATCATCATCATTATCAGTCGGTATCAGTTCACTGCTAGACGTAGGCCTCCAAGACACGAAACTGAGCCCGATCTTCGGCTCTTTGTTTCCAATCACTGCCCACCGCTTTGCAAATGTCATCGCTCCACCTAGTCACAGGGCATCCTACGCATCGTTTGCCGATTCGCGGTCTCCACTGTAGAACCAGTCTGCCCCAACGGTTATAAGTCCTACGGCAGATATGACCAGCCCACTGTCACTTCAGTTTGATAATCTGCTGAGCTATGTCGACCACTTTCGTCGTATGCCTCCGTTTAATTGACTTACCAGCAGCACCAACAGCATAGAACAGATAGGTATAGCAAAACAGATCAAGGCTGCTTTCCGCCAGTCTACGACTGTTCCCAGGAAGTACATGGCTAAAACTCCAATGGACGTGAAGAGTTGGGTCACTGTGCATAGAGCGCCGCGAACAGACGGCTCACTGGAAAGAAGCGAAAATTGGTGAAACCAGGATCAGACCGGGCGAATTTTGTTGTTCAACATCCTAGAGCGAGACAATACGCGTTAACGACAACAAATATTCATTTGATACTTCTCTATTGATCAGATAGCCCTTGATTAGCCAATCAAAAAGCTAAATTCTAAACCCTATTATCGATCTATAATGCCAGCCTAAATGTTCTTCCGAGACAAATAAGTTGAGTAACGAGACGAGTACTTTTAACCGCTACCTACTCAGTATCGATTCCTAAGTATCAAGTAGCAAGTTTGAGACGTTTGTCATCATATCTCTGGAGATATTTATCAAATCTCGATGAAATAACAATGAGACCACCTCGGAAGTGTACCCTACCGATAAAAAAAAACATTCGAATCGGTTCACAATTGACGGAGTAATCGCGTAACATACATAAAAAAAAAACAAATAAAAATTAAAAAAAACATACGGACGAATTGAGAACCTCCTCCTTTTTGTAACTCGATTGAAATGTACTTGGAAACGAAATAATAGTATGTTGTAGTAAAAATCACCTCACGGGTTCAAGTCCCGTCGGTACGATGAAATGTTGGATTGTGTTTAACAATTTACAAAAATATAAAGTGTGTAACACTTCAAAGAAACATAATATTTGATTTACGCAGTGCAACATCTCTTGTCGGATTTGAAAACTGTAATGATTTCTTCCGAATGATTAACTTACGTAATAAGTAGTCATAGATGACGCCACCAATGCATAAATGGTAGATGAAGTGATAAAAGCCAGCGACATTATTGCACTGCTTGAGGAAAGTTGCAGCCAGTGATTCGTGGCTCCAGGGCTAAATGTGAGTCGTTCGACAGTTCAAAGGACCTGGCAGCGCTATCAAGAGACCAGTTTGGTTAAGAGAAGGCCTGGTTCTGACAGAAAGACATGTACCGAACCACGGGATGATCGTTTTCTGGTGAGTCATGCGTTTAGAAATCGCAAATCTTCGTATAGGGACCTCAAGAACAGCCTCGAAGAAGTAAGAAATGTGCAAATTAGTCTATCGACGGTCAGAAAGAGGCTTTTCGCTGCTAATATACGCAGTCACCGCCCGGCTCGCGGCCCTAAATATAGGTAAGCGTTTCACCATTAATTATGGTCATTCGAATAGGTTTTCGAATGACCGAGAATCAGGGGGCAGAAAACAATTGAAATGTAGACCGCGCCCGTAGATGGCATATCGCAGCGGTGTAGCTGTAGCCGTACCTCAACTACGCTTGTCTTCTTAGCTAACAGCTGGCGCCAAGATAGGCAAATTATGTGATCTCTTGTAAATCAATAAAATTCATAGCTAAACAACTAAGATATATCGAATCTATTTATCTACCTGATAGATTATCCAGTTCCTAATATTAATCTTATCATAGATATTTTATTTGGGTCAAAGTCACTCATATTATGACTATAACATGAAAGTGCATTTATCTATTAACTAATCTAGTGATTGCCATGAATATTTCCTACGAGTCACGTTTTTTTGTACATACCCCTGTTATAAAACGAGGATAAATGTGACTGCGAATAGTAGTTAATATAAGCCAACTTCAAAAAAAGTTAAAGTATGTTTGTAAGTTCTGTTTGTACTCCTTATATGCCGAGTCCTCATATAATATGTATGATTAAGATAAATCGTTTTTTATCGAAAGGGTATGATTATCAACATCATCATTAGCAGCCGGTGTTCGTCCACTGTTGGATGTAGGCCTCTCCCAAGGTGCGCCACTGAGCCCGATCTTCGGCTCTTCTTTTCCAGTCACTGCACACCGCTTTGCATATGTCGTCGCTCCACCCGGTCACAGGACTTCCTACGCTACGTTTGCCGATTTGCGGTCTCCACTCAAGGATAAGTCTACCCCAACGGTTATCAGTCCTGCGGCAGACAACTATTTCACATCTTCACTTAACATCAGGTGAGATAGTGGTCAAACGCTTGCTTATCGTCAGTAAAAAAAAAAGATTTGACCAGCCCACTGCCACTTCAGCTTACTAATCCGTTGAGCTATGTCGATAAATTTAGTTCTCTGGCGAATTACTTCGTTCCGGATTCGATCCCGCAGATAAATACCAAGCATAGCTCTCTCCATAGCTCGATGAGCGACTTTAAATTGGTGGACCATTCGAACTGAGAGTGTCCACGTCTCGGCTCCGTATGTCATCACAGGCAGGACGCACTAGTCTTTTGTCTAGACTAGACTAGACTTTTGTCTTTAGGCACTTGAGTATGATTATATTATACGCTAGGGGCTCTGTGAGCTGTTGTAGACTTCGAGTGTCTGTCATTGCATAGCCTAACAATGAATAGCTAAAATATGTTTTTTTTTTCAAACCCCATATCTCATATTATTATTTATTAATACTTAATCAAATTATTTTGAAAAATTTCCAAAAACATAATCGACAAAAAATCCATATAATTATTGAACCAGAATTTTACGAGAATGCCCAAACCTAAACTGAGACGCTTCGCCTGGGCTTCGCACTCGCTCGGTTAATATGACAAGAATAGGCACATTTAATTAGTATCTCTTAAAAATACCTTGGGATGTAAGGGGGCACACATACCATCTAAGTGCTCCCAGCCAACCTCACCTGCCCGTAGTGCATCCTGCTGACCAACGAACGGGGCTCTGGCGACCGACAAATGGCGGTATAACCATTTCAAATTATGGCGTAGCTAAATACTACAGGCCGGTGACGGGCAGCAGCGTCACCGGTGCGAGAAGCTACGTCCTGCGATCGCCAACAAACCTGCCCAGCATGGCGATTAGGGCATATCCCTCCCAAGGGATGAAAGAAGGATGGAAAGTCACAATATGCCGCGGCCCCCAGTTCCCGGCCGCCCTGCTATTCCTGACCACGGCGGCGGTCACGGTAACGGCAGGGCAGGGGGTGCTAAGAATCTCCGGGCTACGGTAGGCCGCCAAAACAAACTGACCCTCGCAACATATAATGGACGCACGATTCGGCTGGATGATCATCTGGCGCAGCTGGAGGAGGAGCTGGGACACATGAGATGGCACATTCTGGGGTTATGTGAAGTCCGAAGACAGGGAGAGGACACCATAACTCTAGAATCGGGCCATCTTATGTATTACAGAGAAGGAGACCAGCCATCCCAAGGCGGCGTCGGGTTTCTGGTCAGCAAGGTTCTCAGTGACAACGTCGTAGAAATCTCCAGTGTGTCGACCAGGGTAGCGTACCTCATAATTAGGTTAACCAAGAGGTACAGCCTCAAGGTGATCCAGGTTTACGCACCGACCTCGGCACACTTGGACGAGGAGGTGGAGAGCATGTATGAAGACATCTCTAGAGCTTTACATACCACCTCTAAGGCTCACTACAACGTTGTCATGGGAGACTTTAACGCCAAAGTGGGAGTACAGACCTGCAGTGAATCGACAATAGGACCACACGGATTTGGCAGTAGGAATCACAGGGGGCAAATGCTTGTCAACTTTCTCAAGAAAGAGGGGCTTTTCTTAATGAACTCGTTCTTCAAGAAACAGCCCCAAAGGAAGTGGACGTGGCAAAGCCCCGACACTGTGACTAAAAATGAGATCGACTTCATCATTACGGACAAACGGCGCATATTCAGAGACGTCTCAGTGATCAGTAGGTTCAATACTGGAAGTGATCACCGACTTGTACGAGGCACTCTGGATATCGACTTCAAAGCCGAGAGATTCCGATTGATGAAGTCCACACTCCGACCAAACCTACTCCAAACCGTTGTTGGGTCTGAAACATTCCAATTAAAATTGGAAAATCGATTCGCTGCCTTGGAAACCACAGATGACGTAGACCAGAAACTCGAAGAAGTGGTGGAAATCCTCAGGGATGAAGGGACGAAGTTTTGCGAGAGCAAGCGTACGGGCAAAAAGTCCAAACTTTCGGCAGAAACACTTCGACTAATGGAAGAGAGACGAACAGACCCTTTGTCAGCTTTGTCAATTAATCAGGTGCGCAACAAAACCATTAAGAAGCTGGTACGACAAGACCTCCAATCCTCTAACACGCTCTTGATTAAAGAATCAATTGAGCAGAATCGGGGGTCGAAAGTGTTCGCCCAGCCTCTGGGTAGAAGCCACCTCACAAAGCTGACAACGTCAACGGGGAACGTCGTCGCATCCAAGTCGGAGATTCTGTCAGAAGTTGAAGACTTCTACGGCAAGCTCTACGCATCGCATGCTTCAAGGCCCGTACCCGATACTGAGGATTGTAGAGCCACCTTGACCCGCCACTTCACAGAAGACCTGCCCGAAGTCAGCCGAGATGAGATCGTGATGGCCCTTAAACAGCTCAAAAATGGAAAAGCCCCAGGTGAAGACGGAATCACAACGGAGCTTCTAAAAGCTGGAGGAGCCCCAGCTGTAAGCCAGCTGCAACAGCTCTTCAATTCTGTTCTCTTCACTGGGAGAACTCCACAGGCATGGAACAGGAGCATGGTGGTTTTGTTTTTCAAAAAAGGAGACAAAACCCTCTTGAAAAACTACCGCCCGATTTCGCTTCTGAGCCATGTCTACAAACTGTTTTCAAGGGTCATCACGAACCGTCTTGCGCGAAGACTCGACGAGTTCCAACCTCCGGAACAGGCCGGATTTCGAAGCGGTTACAGCACCAATGACCACATCCACACAGTGCGGCAGATTGTACAGAAGACCGAGGACTACAATCGGCCCCTGTGCTTAGCGTTTGTGGACTATGAGAAGGCCTTCGACTCAATCGAAACCTGGTCTGTTCTGGAGTCCTTGCAGCGTTGCCAAGTCGACTGGCGATATATCGAAGTGATGAGATGTCTGTATAATGCCGCAACGATGAGTGTACAAGTACAGAACCAGCGTACTAATCATATCCACCTGCGTCGAGGAGTGAGACAGGGGGACGTCATATCCCCGAAACTGTTCACTAACGCCTTGGAGGATATGTTTAAGACGCTGGACTGGAAAAAATGTGGCATCAACATCAACGGCAAGTACATCTCTCACTTACGATTCGCAGATGACATCTTCATTATGGCAGAGACGCTGCAGGACTTACAGAGGATGTTGAATGGCCTTGCTGATTCTTCTCGTCGCATCGGTCTCCGGATGAATTTGGATAAAACCAAAGTCATGTACAACGAGCACGTTGTTCCGGAACCGATTGCCGTAGATGGAATCCCACTCGAAGTTGTCACTAAGTATGTTTACCTAGGGCAGACGCTCCAACTAGGCAAACATAACTTCGAAAAGGAAATCCAGAGAAGAATTCAGCTGGGCTGGGCAGCATTTGGAAAACTCCGTCGAGTCTTCTCGTCGCATATACCACAGTGCCTAAAGACAAAAGTCTTTAATCAGTGCGTCCTACCCGTCTTGACATACGGAGCCGAGACGTGGACACTCACGGTTCGACTGGTCCACCAATTTAAAGTCGCCCAGCGAGCTATGGAAAGAGCTATGCTCGGTGTTTCTCTGCGGGATCGAATCCGGAACGAAGTAATTCGCCAGAGAACTAAAGTGATCGACATAGCTCATCGGATTAGCAAGCTGAAGTGGCAGTGGGCTGGTCATATCTGCCGTAGGACCGATAACCGTTGGGGTAGACTGGTTCTAGAGTGGAGACCGCGAATCGGTAAACGTAGCGCAGGACGCCCTGTTACCAGGTGGAGCGACGACATTCTAAAGCGGTGGGCAGTGACTGGAAACAAAGAGCCGAAGATCGGGCTCAGTGGCATGACTTGGGGGAGGCCTATGTCCAGCAGTGGACTGATACCGGCTGATTATGATGATGAGAAAGACCTTGTCAAGGCAATATCCTTAAGTTTTGTGAGGACTGAGAAGCTAGTCATATCGTTAGAGTAAATAGACTGCCTGTTGAGTGTTGAGTTATAGGTCAACTCAACACTCAACAGGCAGTCTATTACAGGCACATGAACTAGAAAAAAACAGAATACCTTACCACGCATAGTAGATAAAGCCACTCACGATTACTCATTCAGATGCCGATTGAATCTTTTTAACCCACGATTAAGAGGGGTGTTATAAGTTTGGCGTGTGTATCTGTGTGTATGTATGTGGCATCGTAGCACCCCAATAGATGAACTGATTTTGATTTAGTTTTTTTTTGTGGTCTTAAGCAATAGTGTTCTTAGCTTTGATTAATCAAAATCCGTTCAGCCGTTTTAAGACTATGAATTTTTGTCTAGATGATGACGCTATAATATCAACTTTTATTGATCTGATCAATTAGAAATTTAGTATCCTTCTACTAAAATGATATTGTAGCATTGACTTGATGCTAGGACATCTCCTGGAATCACCAGATGAGATCACATGATGCAGAATACTCAACTCCTCACCAACTTACAGCTGAGATGACGTGTTTAGGTACATTGGAATGATCTCAATGAACAAATTATACATATTTCGGAGGTGGTATCAAATGTTGTATTTAAGTATTATTTATAATATATAAAAACGATCAAAGTAGAAACAAAACATACCTTATTTCTCCAACATAAGAATTAATAGGTGCCTCCATAACACCTGTCCCAAGTCCCAGAAGACCATTAGCTATGAATAGCGAGGGAAGGTTCCAAGCATAGTACAGCATGATCCAGGCTATGAGGTGGGGGATATTCACGAGGAAGTTGGCTTTCTTCCGTCCAAAATAGTCTACCAAAGGACCTGACATGAATGCCCCTAGTGGCTGCGTCAGGTAGGAGAGACTGCCTGAAAATACATATATATATATATATAAATAATACTTAGTATTTTATTAATACAACTTTTTTTTTTACTAGAAGTGTCTCGCGGCTTCGCCCGCGTCAAAAACTTTTTATTTACTTAAAACTTTTTTTTTGTAAAAACGATTATATCATTAAAGACATCAAATAAGAATTAGCCAAATCGGTTCACCCGTTTTCATGTTATCGCGTGACTAAGGCAATTCGGGATTCATATTTATAAAACCCGAAAAACCCAAATTTTCAGACTTTGTTATCTTCCCCATTTCGAAAAATCCTACAACACGTACTTTATCTCATCTTGTTTCGCCAGACAAACTTTCAATCCCTGTTCCGTATCCGGGAGGAATTTTTAGAAAATCTTTTCTGAGCGGATCATCATTATCAGCCAATTTCCGTCCACTGCTGGACATAGGCCTCTCCCATGGCACGCCATGGTTGAGCGGATACCTACTTCATAATAACTATCTGCATTCTAAATTTCAGCACAATCCCAAACAATATTGATTTTTAGAATTTGTTACCCCATCATCTTATTTTGAAAAAGTCTGAACCTCGTTTTTACTTATTTTATTTACAGAAGTACTTATGTGAAATGTCGAATAAAATGACTATCCAAACTTTGAACCCCCGCTTCATCCCCTTGAAGAGTGAATTTATAAAAAATCTTTCTTAGAGGATACCTAAGTCAAAATAACTATCTGCATGCCAAATTTCAGCGCAATCCGAAACAATATTGATTTTCACACTTTGTTACCCCATGTCAGTGCTCTTAGGGGTGGAATGAAAAAAAAAACCAAAACACGCATTTACTTATTTTTTTACTGAAGCACTTGTGTGAAGTTTCGGATAGAAAAGACTAACTAATCTTGTTTCTCTTTACAAACTTAGAACCTTCATTTCACTCTCTTAAGGGGTGAATTTTGGAAAATCCTTTCTTAGTACACCCTTACGTACTAAGACAAATATACCCTCCAAATTTCAAGTCTCTACGACCAGCGGTTTAGGCTGTGCGTTGTCTGTCAGTCAGTCAGTCAGTCAGTCAGTCAGTCAGTCAGTGAGTCAGGACAAAGATTCTTATAGTATTAGATATATCATATAGGCTAGCATTTGACCACTATCTTACCTGTAGGTAAATGATGATGCGGTCGAGGATGGTAGCACGCTAGGCCTAGAATGGGGACTGGCTCTCAAGGATGGCTGCCGGAACACATTAGATGTTTGGCGGCAGATTTTCTAGCTTAAGAGTCGTAGCTGACCAGGCGGCCACTAAATACCTATAATTATGTCCTACCACCATGCAAAACTACTAAAACTTAATTTTGAAGAGATTATTTCGGTTTAAAATTAAAACAATATCAAGAAACGTAGAACTTGTTGAATTTTGTCACATGTATTTAAATAACTCATAGTTATGTTTAGTACAGTTAACTGTGAAAGGCGTAGGTTTACGACTTGCATATGAATCCGTTTAGATACAATACAAGACAAAATGACACTTCCGGGCTATCTGAAGGAATGGACATCATTACAATATTTTAAAATAACATTCTCCGCTACTTTTAAAATTAAATACTTAAACTACGATTTTTAACAGACTTCAAAAAAAGGATGTTTCTCAATTCGACCGTAGGTATATATATATATTTTTTTTGTGGGTGTTCGCGGATAACTTCGTCGTTTATGAACCGATTTTGATGATACTATTTTTGTTGAAAAGGAGATATCCCAAGGGTGGTACCATTGTAATTTCATCGACATCTGATAAGTATCTCCAGAGATATGGAGATAAACACCTCAAACTTGGTACTGAAAATTAATATCGCGGCTGTTAAAGTCGGTTCTTTTAGTTTTTTAAACGATCTTATAAGACCAAAATTTAAATAACATTAAATACCACAGTAAATCAATAATATAAACACTTGAATATCCATTTCACAAAACATATGCGCAGATGGCTCTCAAGGACAGATTCAAAATTATTGCCGAAGTATTTTTATCTGATGCAGACAAGCACTTTACGTGTATTATCTAGTGATAAGCGGTCTGAGATCGATTGTGTCTAATAATGCGAGACGGTAGTGAGACCACCTTGATATAGAGATAGATAAATAAACAGATATAATAATAATGCCGAAACCTAAAGCAACGTGAGAGATACGTATAATAATGAAATGACTCGGGATAGATCCGAATGGAAGAGAATGACATATTGCACTGATCCCACAAGGATAGAAAGCTGATGAGATAGATAATAAAACTGGCCAAGTGCGAGTCAGCATCGCGTCTCTTATCGCACACTTAGGGAAGGTTCCGTACAATACGAAACATAACAGAGTTTCAACCTCATATATTTGATATTACCAAGAATATTTGGTTTGGTCGCGATCTAGAAAGACGGGGCTCGTTTACTAGCGCCATCTATGTCATTTTGCCGAAACTTATTAGATAGATGGCGTTTAAAAACACGTTTTTTTGTATTGGGACCCTCTTAAAATTTTAACTTTATTGTATTTTTAGTATTTGTTGTTCTAGCGGCAACAGAAATACACCATGTGTGAAAATTTCAATTGTCTAACTATCACGGTTAATATATATATATATCTATAGCTATAGATATAGCTATAGCTTGGTGACAGACGGACAGACAGACAGACAGACAGACAGACAGATGGACAGCGGAGTCTTAGTAATAGGGTCCCGTTTTACCCTTTGGGTACGGAACCCTAAAAACAACGGTTTGCACCACATGTTTGCACTCCGGGAGTGCCGGCAGAAGTGAAAACTTGAACACGTCATTTTTGAATATTTTGGAATACACCTCGCGCAAGCGCCCTGCTTTTCCGTCTTACGAATTTTCGTGACGTGACCTGACGCGAGTTTAAAATTTTTTACCCATCCCAAGAAAAGTGCACAACGCCGCTAAAGTAGTTTTCACTTCGAAAATAATAAAAAAACTCTTTATTGTCTAAGAAGCCTAGTAGAAGCCTGATATTTATACATATCAACAACCTTATTCGATAATGCAACCGGTGGTCTTATCACATAAAGCAATCTCTTCCAGACAACCTAAGGGTGGATACGTAGTACTATCATTAAATAAGTTCTTTTGTATGGGTACCCCATTTAATTTTTAGTTTAATTTAGTTTTTAGGGTTCCGAACCCAAAGGGTACCAACGGAACCCTATTGCTGAGACTCCGCTGTCCGTCGAAACGTGTTTTTTTGACATTTTACTATAACGCCACGCCATCTATGAACGATTGACTGTATTAATTATATTAATTACCTATGTGTTAACTTTCACATAGTTGACGTTTGTAAGATGGCGTTGTACTAAAAAAGCACGCGGATCCTGTTTTAATAAATGTTTGGAATTGAGATAGATCTCAGTCTAGCGAAACTCAATGAAATAATTCGTTCTATGGAATTTAGCAGTTAAATAATGGTGGGCGGAAACTTCCATCACACTCCCACAGTATCCTTTCTCTCTTTTCTTCCTTTGACATTTGACAATTTCGCTAAGACATGACTTACTTCGGCCATATTGTTTTCTTTAATTTGTTTTTTAATAATACAAGTTCTGCCAAGTTTGTTGTGGGTTTTCTCTTTCAAATAAGAGTTTATACTATGACAACACGGCAGCGAACTTAAGAAAAAAATAAAAATAATTCTATTATAATGTATTAAAAATAAATATATTGTATCTGATGGAGGCTTATTATTTGTCTCTGCCCACATTTCAATCCGATGCTGTTTTAGTACCAACTATGCATCTTCATGGGTGGTCCTAATACAACTAGTTAATATATAATTTTATTCTTAATTATAATTTATAATTATAATTCTAATTTATAATTTATTTTAATATTTATAAATTTATAAATATTAAAATAAATTTTTTTAATAATTTATAAATTTATTATATAGTGTTTTCGATAAAATATATCGATATCGATAAAATTTTATATAATATGTAGCCGCACTAATTATTTAGTCTGTAAGGTTGGCAGGTTGGTTAATTGAAAATTGCAATGAAATATTTGATGTTTGTTACAATTAATAAAATACCACAGATAAACACATGCATATAATTCATAAGTATAACAAACAATATAAGCACGTGTGGTGGTTTTGTGAGACTGTGTATGTGTATTTAGGTGAGTTTGTGTGTTTGATAATTATTTAGAACGGGCATGACAGCTATAGCCGCAATTTAAATTATGCAAATAAAAAAATACTTGAACTGGTTATTTAGTCTGTTCTGTTATTTGCGCTTTATAAATTACATTTCAGTTTTGTTTGTAGCCTCTGAGTAGGTACTCAAAATGAATATGGAATAATTTTGAACTAATTACTAGTCTTGAATAACTGAAGACAGACACTGAATGTAATTTTTGCATTTTATTGTAACCCACTGGACCATGAAATCCTTTTCGATTTTATTTTTGCAGGTCAGATTGGTATTTTTAACCGACTTCAAAAAAAGGAGAAGGTTTCTCAATTCGACCGTATATATATATATTTTTTTTTTTTTCATGTTTGTTCGCGGATAACTTCGTCGTTTATGAACCAATTTTGATTATTCTTTTTTGTTCGAAAGGAGATATCCCAAGTGTGGTACCATGGTAATTTTATCGAGGTCTGATAAGTATCTCCAGAGATATTGAGATAAACATCTCAAAATTGGTACTGAAAATGAATAGCGCGGCATTGAAGTCGGTGAAAGCGAAGGCTTTGCCGCCTCGTTATGTGTTCCGGCAGCTGTCTTTAAGAGCCAGTTCCCATTCTAGGCCTAGCGTACTACCACCCCCTGCTGACCATATATCACTACTTACCATCAGGTAAGATAGTGGTCAAAAACTAGCCTATATGGTATTAAAAATATATATCAGAATTTGGGAACATGAAACGATGAAACTGAACGAGATTGTTCGAATAAATGCATATATCGACTCGACCCCGTTTATATACACATATAATCATATATACTTGTCGTTTGCCCGAATTCCATTGGCAATTAAAGGTACGGCCACACCGCGGCGTCCTGCGAGAGCGATCTCTTTCAATTGTTTTCTGATCGCGTTTGGTGTGAACAAGTCGGTACAAATACTAATACTGCGCTATCTGATCGCCGCCTAGATCGCGCACGCAGGATCTTAATTCGGTCTAGCGAGAAAGTGTAATCACGGTAAAAGATTTAACTGGTGGCCTTGACTTTAATTAAATTTAATCATTACTATATTTACTTAAATTATCTTGTACTTTTTAAATCATGTTGCTAATAACTTTGCACGCATATTAGT
The DNA here is from genome assembly GCA_954871355.1 of Cabera pusaria. Classification (NCBI taxonomy): domain Eukaryota; kingdom Metazoa; phylum Arthropoda; class Insecta; order Lepidoptera; family Geometridae; genus Cabera; species Cabera pusaria. The sequence continues at coordinate 9,439,634 of OX940905.1, forward strand.
ATTATGTGTTTGCTTGATAAAATGATTAAAAGATCACAAAAACTTAACATAATGCAATGCAAGTGTAATTCATTTAGGTCTAGACTAGACCATAAAATGAATATACATCCATTCATACTAATCCTACTAATATATAAACGTGAAAATATGATGTATCTGTGTGTACTTTGTATGTTTGTTACTCAATGACGAAATAAGTAACTGCTACAATTTTAGAATGGAATAAATTTATTTCCTATAAACATTTTGCCAGATGGCGAGCAAAATGAATACTCAATCAATAATTAATAGGTATATATAATGTTCAATGGTTAAATCTATATCATCGACATCTATACATAGAAAAAAGTTGTAAAAAAACTGAGTCTGTAGGTACATTGAATAATTTTCTGAAAAAATGAGTGTTATCTGTTACACTCCACGTCATTGTAATCAATGTACACTCCAAGTCAGCCCCATAATCAGACCCTTGTTACTTTGTTGTCAGGTTATTCATGTCAGGTATTGAATTAGTCAAATCAAATAATAATTAAGTTAGTTTAAAAACTAAAACGGACTTCCATGCCCCGCGAGTCAATTTCAGTAGCAAGTTTGAGACGTTTATCGTCATTATCTCTGGATATACTTATCTCAGATCTCGATGAAATTACAATGGGATCACCTCGGAAACGTACCCTACCGACTAAAAAAGAATCATTCGAATCGATTCACAATTGACGAAGTAATCGTGTAACACACTTACAAAAAAAAACATACAGACGAATTGAGAACCTTCTACTTTTTGGAAGACGGTTAATGATACCAAACTTGACGGGTTTACCCTCAGAGTAATAATTACTGTGATTGTTACTCTGAGGGTTTACCACTAAAGAGTTTCACTATCCACTTTCCGACGTAAATAGTAGATTAGCTCCAAGATGCCACATTATACTATTGTCTTGTCATCAATGTCATGTAACTACATAAATATTTTTAACTGACTTCACAAAAAAGGAGGAGGTTCACAAAGCGTTGGAATCTTTTTTTATTTATTTATTTTTTTATGTATGTTCACCGATTACTCAAAGTTACCTCAACCGATTTGAAAAATTCTTTTTTTGTTTCAAAGGGTACCCTTCCCAGGTGGTCCCATTTAAATTTTAACAAAATCGCCTGAGCCGTTGTTAATATATAAACATTTGTACAACGATGCATTTACTTATCTCGACGACATACTACTAACTACTGGCACAGATTATATAATAGTTACTACGTCTACTGGCTAGTTTGACAAGCGCGACATTTGAAGTAGGTTCTTTTATTAACCGACTTCACAAAAAAGGAGGAGGTTCTCAATTCATCGGAATCTTTTTTTTTTTAAATGCCCTTAAATTATCTTATATTTTATTACGCCTAGTGGTAACCGATGTGATCAAAGATGGTGAACACGCTAGGCTTGAAATACTCCGAGTCTCAAGCGCTATGTGCGGCCGGAACACCGTAAGGTTATGGCTGCAGATTTGTATGGTAGTAAGCTACTTTTTCGAAGCAAGTCAGATGGCATATCGATATAATGTGCCACCCGTAGACAAACAACCGTGCTGGGATTTGAAACGGCCGTAGTGACCTATCGCTTAAAAATCAACGTCCGTTGCGCTAACGAGGCTCTCGAAATACTTGCAAAGATTAATTTCAATACGATAAATTAAAATGTTGTTTTTTTTATATCTTATAGGCTAGTTTGACCACTATCTCACCTGTTGATAAGTGATGATGCAGTCAAAGATGGTAAGCACGCTAGGCCTAGAATGGGAACTGGATCTCAAGGATGGCTGCCGGAACACGTTAGATGTTTTGGCAACAGATTTTCTAACTTGAGGGTGGTAGCTGGCCCGGTGGACACTAGATAGTGTCCTACCAACATGTGGGGGTTGTTGGTTTCTTAATGATGTTTTTTCCTTCACCAGAGGGCCACTGTGAAAAACGCACATACATTTTTCGATAGAAAAATCCATTGATGCACGGCGAGGATTAAACTCGGTACGTCTGGCATCAAAGCCGACCGTTCTCCCGATTACGCCACCGGGCCCTCAAATTGCGCTCGGGTTGGTTGGTTAAATTGACTTCTAAGGTTGTATTACATGGTATAATATATATCTATATATTTAGTTACATGTGAAATATAATAATAAAAGCGTGTTAAAATATTTGGTTACATTTGCCAGAATATGATGTATCAATCTTAAAAGCTTTATTGCTAGCAACAAGCAGTAGAAAGCAGCACTAAGTACTTAATAATAGTACGTATATGAATATGACTCACCAAACCAAGAAGCCTGAACTTCATCCAGAGACAATCCTTCGGTAGCATTGAGTAGATCTGGCACAGCTATCGTAGCGAAGCTGATAGCCATTCCCAGGTCCAGGAGAAGCAGGTTTGGGGACATACATGCTATCAGCTGAAATAGAAATAAAGCTTCAAACTTAACCAACATAAAAACATACAGATAAATTAAGAACCTCCTCCTTTTTCATCATCAGCCTATATCAGTCCACTGCTGGACGTAGGCCTCTCCCAAGATGCACCACTGAGCCCGGTTTTCGGCTCTTCTCTTCCAGTCACTGCCCACCGCTTTTCGTATGTCGTCGCTCCACCTGGTCACAGGACGTCCTATGCTACGTTTGCCGATTCGCGGTCTCCACTCTAGGACAAGTCTAACCCAACGGTTATCAGTCCTGCGGCAGATATGACCAGCCCACTGCCACTTCAGCTTGCTAATCCGTTAAGCTACGTCGATAACTTTAGTTCTCTGGTGAATTACTTCGTTCCGGATTCGATCCCGCAGAGATATACCGAGCATAGTTCTCTCCATAGCTCGCTGAGCGACTTTAAACTGGTGGACCAGTCGGACTGTGAGTGTCCACGTCTCGGCTCCGTATGGCATTACAGGTACGATGCACTGGTTAAAGACTTTTGTCTTTAGACATTGACTGCGGTATAGGCGACGAGAAGACTCGACAGAGTTTTCCGAATGCTGCCCAGCCCAGCTGAATTCTTCTCTGGTATTCCTTCTTGAAGTTGTGTTTGGCTAGTAGGAGCGTTTCCCCTTGGTAAACATACTTAGTGACAACTTTGAGTGGGATTCCATCTACGGCAATCGGTTCCGGAACAACGTGCTCGTTGTACATGACTTTGGTTTTATCAAAATTCATCCGGAGACCGATGTGACGAGAAGAATCAGCTAGGCCATTCAAAATCCTTTGTAGGTCCTGCAGCGTATCTGCCATAATGACGATGATCTGCGAATCGTAAGTGAGAGATGTACTTACCGTTGATGTTAATGCCACAATCTTTCCAGTCCAGTGTCTTAAACATATCCTACAAGGCGTTAGTGAACAGTTTCGGGGATATGACGTCCCCTTGTCTCACTCCTCGACGCAGGTGGATATTTTTAGTTCGCTGGTTCTGTACTTGCACATTCATCGTTGCGGCATTATACAGACATCATTTCGATGTATCGCTAGTCGACTTGGCAACGCTGCAAGGACTCGAGAACGGACCAGGTTTCGATTGAGTCAAACGTCTTCTCATAGTCCAGAAATGCTAAGCACAGGGGCTGATTCTACACTTCGGGTACCGTGTGGATGTGGTCTATGGTGCCGTAACTTCGAAACCCAGTCTGTTCCGGAGGTTGAAACTCGTCGTCTCCTTTTTAACCGACTTCGAAAAGGAGGAGGTTTATTCGACCGTATATATATATAGAAACATATATATATTTCTTATGTGTGTTCGTGGATGACTTCGTCGTTTATGGAGCGATTTTGATAATTCTTTGTTAGTCGGAAAGGAAATATCTCTAGGGTGGTACCATCGTAATTTCACCTCAATGATATTATGACACGCGCGGCATGGTAGTCGGTTGTTTTAGTTTTAATTAAACTATCTTATTGAAAGTCGGTTCAGAATAAAATATAAAACTACACTGTAGTAGGTTACCCTATAATAATCGCTTATCATTTTCCTACTAACATCTTAGAATATCTAAAATCCCATGTCGCAGCGGTTAACATACTCTATGAACTTACGTTTTCAATCGTCTTCCAAAAAGGAGGAGGTTCTCAACTCGTCTGTATGTTTTTACAAGCTTTTATTTAACTTGCAATGTATGTATGTATGTCACTATGTATGTTCGGGTGGAATCTTGGAAGCTAAATTAGACCCACTACCCGATGTCCGATTGGACTCAAATTTGGTGTACTTATGTATCTTCGGTGACGATAGAATGATATAGTACCATGGAGCTGGTCTGATGATGGAGACGGAAGGTGGCCACGGCATCTCTGTGATAAAACAACATAACCCCACTGAGTTTGGGCTCAATTGATTTGTCTTGAAGAGAACTTTACGCCTAGATGATATCCAGGGTCTGATGATGAAGCTGGAAAGTGGCCACGGCATCTCTGTGATAAATCAACATAACCCTACCAAGTTTGGGCTCGATTGATTTGTCTTGAAGAGAACTTTACACCTAGATGATATCCAGGGTCTGATGATGAAGCTGGAAAGTAGCCACGGGATCTCTGTGATAAATCAATATAACCCTGCCGAGTTTGGGCTCGATTGATTCGTCTTGAAGATAACTTTTCACCTAGATGATATCCAGGGTTTGATAATGAAGCTGGAAGGTGGCCACGGCATCTGTGTGATAAATGATTGATTCGTCTTGAAGATAACTTTTCACCTAGATGATATCCAGGATCTGATATTGAAGCTGGAAGGTGGCCACGGCATCTCTGTGATAAATCAACATAACCCTACCAAGTTTGGGATCGATTGATTCGTCTTGAAGAGAACATTTCACCTAGATGATATCCAGGGTCTGATGATAAAGCTGGAAGGTGGCCACGGCATCTCTGTGATAAAACAACATAACCACACCGAGTTTGGGCTCGATTGATTTGTCTTGAAGATAACTTTACACCTATATAATATCCAGGGTCTGATTATGAAGCTGCAAGGTGGCCACGGCATCTCTGTGTTAAATCGACGTAACTCTACCGAGTTTGGGCTCGATTGATTCGTCTTGAAGAGAACTTTACACCTAGATGATGTTTATCGACTGGTGATGAAGCTGGAAGGTGGCCACGGCATCTCTGTGATAAAATAACGTAACCCCAGTAAATTTGGGCTCAAATGATTCGTCTAGAGTAGCACTTTTCACTTATATGATAGCCAGGATCTGATGATGAAGCTGTAAGGTGGCCATGGCATTTCTGTTATAAAGCAACATAGCCCCACCGAGTCGATTGATTTTCCTTGAAGAGCACTTTACCCACAATCACATTAAATATTCGTGGAATATTTTAAAACATCATGCCATCTTTTAAATACTTGGGTAGTAGTTAGGTAGTCGGTATCTATACCTACCTACCTACTAAAAAGTTAAAAATAAAATAAGTAAAAAATATTTATAAAAACAAGCTTTTATCTGAGACAATAAACTAAAATATTAAAAATAAATTCTAGTAAGTATTTGGCGTGCAGGTACTTACCTATATTTTTAAAAGCTTGAGGCACTGAAGTATAGATTACTATACTCTATATACTACCCGTTTTTCAGGCTAGGTAATTATACCTAGCCTGAAAAACGGGTAGTAAACGTAGGACCGATAACCGTTGGGGCAGACTGGTTCTAGAGTGGAGACCGCGAATCGGCAAACGTAGAGTAGGACGCCCTGTGACTAGGTGGAGCGACGATATTCGCAAAGCGGTGGGCAGTGACTGGAAACAAAGAGCCGAAGACCGGGCTCAGTGGCGTGTCTTGGGGGAGGCCTACGTCCAGCAGTGGACTGATACCGGCTGATAATGATGATGATTTGTTCTACTCTCCCTCCGTCTCACGAATTTTCGATCAGGTGACGTGTCCTGACGCGAGGTCCTGGCGTGAGTTTAACATTTTTTACCCATTCCAAAAAGTTCACAACGCGGCTAAGTGTGTTATGTTGTTGTGAAGTTTTCACTTCAAAAAACATACACACGAATAAAGAACCTCCTTTTGGAAGTCGGTTAAAAATGTCTAGCGCGGCGCATTTGAAGTCGGTTTTTTTGTTTTGTGAACAATTTTAAATTATATAGAGATAGGTAGTGTTTACCTAACAAGTTGAAGTCATTTTATGACAAAACAATCTGCAATTGCATGTTAGCTTATTAAAATGATATCTTACGTATGGCTAATATGATACCTGATGCCGGGAAGTAAAATGATACTCGATTTGTAAACTCTAAGTTTTGACTGACCGACTGACTGATATATCAAAGCAACAGCCCAAACTGGACCAAGAGACATAAAATTTGGAGAATGTGTTAGTGTAGGTATCGACTAACGAGTAACAAAATTAAAATTTTGAATAAACACCCACGACAATGTCTTTTAGAAAATTAATGTCATAACATCTATTTAAGAACCACCACTGATTAATTACGAACCGTTTAAAGACAAAATCAAACTACTTGAAATATTCTGACAAACTATACCTGAAAACTGTATCAAAATCGGACTAGTAGTTTTGGAGAAAAATGTCAACATGGATTTTTACACACAAACAAACATCCTCTCACCCCCAACGCATATACAGTCTCCGTTCCGTCGTGGGTAAGGAAAGAGTTTTTCCGAAATTTAAATTCTACCCGTACGAGGGTGATATGAGGGATTGAATTTTGTGTTGTTGAAAACTTCGTCCTTTCGGGTTTAAGCATCCCTGCTTGGTGGTAGTGAAGCTTAGTGGAGACAGGATGTGAGAATTACGATGTTCTATTGGTTATCCTCTCATCCTATCTCGTCTACGCTTTGGTGGAGTCCGTATACTGTATTATACTGTATCCTTTGAACCGATACCAAAGCTGAATTAGTGTCAAACCAATTTTTTTAAATATCGTGATCATTTATCAATTTTGATAAAATTACCTTTACAATCAAAAGGAATGCCGTTGTCAATTAATAAAGTAATAAACTGACCAAGTGCAAATCGGACTCGCATTCGTAGGGTTCCGTACCGCACTACAGTATTTTATAAGATCGAGGAAAAAATTCCACTATCATTTTTCGCCAGCAATAAATAAATATTATTAATAAACATTTTATCAAAACAGAGTTGTGAACCGCGTGCTTATGTTTTATAACGCCATCTCACATCTAACACTATCTAAGTGAAAGTTAACACAAAGGTGTTAGCGATCGGCATTTCAATATAACGCCATCTATGGACGTTTACCTAAGCGTTCATAGATGGCGTTATATTGAGTGGCCAAAAAAAAACATGTTTCTTGTATGGGGAACCCAATAATTTTTAACTTTATTCTGTTTTTAGTATTTGTTGTTATGGCGGCAAAAGAAATACATCATCTGTGAAATTTTTAACTGTCTAACTATCACGGTTCATGAGATACAGCCTGGTGACAGACGGACAGACAGACAGACTGACAGACTGACAGACAGACAGACGGACAGCGGAGTCTTAGTAATAGGGTCCCGTTATACCCTTTGGGTACAGAACTCAGAACTCTGAACTACAGAAAAACCAAATGGATATAGATACATAATCACAGGCCCATTCAGTTTATTTTCTTAAAAAGAATGTTAATAAGATAGATATAAAACCGGTTAAGTATATTTTGGTGCATTTTTATAATAGATAAGGCTGGCCGTACACTGAGCCACAACTCAAAAATCTTACAAGTTAAATTTAAACCTCTATCTTATGTTCGATAAGGCTGAACTTTTGCAATTAAATCGGACAAACATCAACTATCAAGCTAATCTAATGTTAGAGAGAGAAGGTCTCCATAGAAACTCTTAAACTACACATGACGTCATCTTTGGCTAAGAGCATGTTTTTAAAATGTTATACGTGCTACATTAGTAAAGATTTTGACTATAGAACCGGTATGACTCACGTAAGGTCGAAAGTCGTTAGCAACGTGCGACCGGTTTCGGAGCAAACCGCAATCACTTCTTTTTCAATGGCGATTGGCGAATCACATCTCTAAAATTTTACTTACACTTGGTAAACGTATAAATTGACTACTGTATAGTTACATAACATTTAGAACAAAAATTAAAAAAAAAACTTTTTTTTTTTAAACTTCGGCCGTAAGTTGCTTAAGTGTTGGGTCGGTTGATCCTGTAGATTCTAGAAGAGCATCATCGGACCTGGGGATGTTGGTCTTTTAACTTCATCAACTAGATAAGAGGTAAATAATATATTTAAACGGCTGAATAGAATCTTGAAAGTCTTGAATCATATCTAAAACACTCATCAAACAAAGAAAAACTAAATCTAATTTTTTTTATGTTCATTCGTTTGGGTGCAACTAGTGTGATGCCAAAGACAAACACACGGATACACACTTCAAACTTATAATACCCCTCTTTTTGTATCGTGGGTTAAAACACAAAACAGTTAATTAGTGCAATGCAAACAGTAAGTACTTCCTACAAGCTGCAGGAGAGGTTTTCTTTACATAATATTCTAATTGATCATTGACATAAATCTACATGGAACTTCACTGCAGGTTTTTGAACAGATGTTCATCGATCCAAATTAAGTCACCATATGGAGCTTTGCGGTAACGAACAAAAAGCAATTTTGACATGCATTACACAATAAGTATCTATCTATTCCACAAAATATTCAAGGAAATACTAATTCTCGTTTTGGTCAGACATAACTTGTCAAACGTTTGGACACATATATAACTGAATTTTAAAATGAGAAAGTTAGAAAATCTCACCTGCGCAGTAATCGATCTCAATCGGTTAACAGTTGGCGTAACTTCTTCAATTTGTAATTTATGCACCATTTTAAACAACAATACACACACTCAAAATAACAAAACACTCAACTTGAGATCATCATTTATATAAAAATAAAACAAAGTAACTAAGATTAATCTAAGCAAGCGCGACAAGCCTTAGCAATTAAAGAAAACAAAAATTTGAAGGTAGAATTTTTTGCGTCGGGTTTTTTAGCTGTGGCTGCCGACGCGGCGACGGCTGCTCTATTCAGCTAAGCCGTGGTAAATGAATGATAAAAGAAAACCGAGCGTTATGGTTATCTGAGCGTGAAATAATGACGGATCCTTTTGTGTTTATATACAAGGTTTTGTATCATACAAATGCACACATGACATGACGCTTATATTTGCGAGTACCATGAGTAAGAATTTAGCTATTATTAACACTTACCTTAAATTTGACCACTGTGGGTGTGTGTGGCACCGGAGCTCTCTGATTTGTATGCGGTTTTTTAGCAATACCTACTTAACGGTACGGTACGGTATAACGGTATTTATTAACCGACTTCCAAAAAAGCGTAGGATCTCGATTTGTCAGTTCTTATTATTACACTTTTCAAACGATATTATTCTACATAATAGGGAAGATGCAAAAGTAATTATTCAAAAGTAATTTATGAATAATATGAGAATAAAATGATAAGAAAGTACAAAAGAAGGGCCACTGTATTCTTTTTATCTTATATACCTAACTAGCTGTGCTCGCGACTTCGTCCGCGTGGAATAGTGTCTATGGGTAGTATTAACTAATAAGACACATACGTATCCCAAATACACCGCACCGCACCGCACCACGCCACGCTAATCCCCCTCCCCCTCCCCTCACTTCCACATCACCTCCCCCTCTCCTCACTTACCCTCCCCTCCGCCCCCTCTCCCCCTTCCCCTCACTTCCACATCCCCCACAAACTTTCTCTCACTTCCACATCCCCTCCACCTCCCCATCCCCCCCCCCATCCCAAGGGGAGTGGTGGGGCACCACCACTCCCCTTCCATCCCCCTCCACTCCCCCTCCCCTCCCTCTCCACTTCCCCTTCCCCCTCACAAACTTTGAATTCCATATTTATTTATATTGAACCAACAGCCTAAATAAAAAGTTTCAAGCTTCTAGTTCTGAAAAATGACGATACTTCCATACAAATTTTCATCCCCCCTTTCAATCCCTTGCAACCCTTTTTTCGCATTAAAAAGTAGACTGTGTCCTTTCTCAGGCTCTAGACGAATAAATGTATACCCGTATGTATGTATTCGTTACTATAAAACATCGAACTCGTTACTTTCGTTACAATCGGCTGTCATGTATAATTATTGTATGTGTCAGTATCATTCTGGCACGATACTAATAGGTTCGTTAAATGTATTTGTATATTTAGTTATGAGTTATAGTACGAAAATAAATGAGTAGGTATGTTTTTTATGTTAAGTAAAAATAAAAATGTGTTTTACTAACTAAACTTATCCCTGTCGTGCAGATAGAGAATAAAAATTACAGATGCAGTGTTACCGTATGTTTTCACTGCACAGAAAACATGTTGCAAAACAATTGCCGCTCTGTCATTCATAGGCTGTTTTAGACAGAGACTGAGATCGTACGTACGTACGTATGTCGTACATTTGTCTCGTCTCGTTCCAAATACCGACACATGCGAATGATGCGAGTAACGAAACATATTCGAGAGTACCGATTCGGTACTTCGAGTCAGGCAGTGTATTCGTTACTTAGTAAAGAATACATACGGTTCGACACATCTTTAATAGACATTGTTATTAGATAATGCATTTCTCAAAAAAATTGAGTTTGAAGTTAATCTAATCGTACCGTAACCGTGGATAAACGGAAGGAAGGAGGCTGGTGAGGGGGTAGGGGACGGGAAGCATTGGGATGATATTTTTGTATCTATTTATCCTTATTTTTTCTGTCACAACTACTCCGATTGATGAATAGTGTAGGGAAGGTGTTGATGAACCTAGTGATCTGCGTCACATACATATTTTTTAGCGCTTCGCCGGCCGCTGCCGCGGCATGCTCTCTTCGCTCGCTCGGCTCGCGTTGTCTGTTGTCTCAGTTTTATCCTAACCTAATCAAGTGATCTTCATTATGACCTATTTCAATATAACTTAATTTTTTTGCGTCCCGTAAATAACACCCCAACTGAGATTTAGTTATTAAAAAAAATACCACTAAGGCTAACAACCTAACTGGTCCGAGTCGGATTTGCTCTGATAGAGGAATTGGGCAGAAGAGGTTTTAGTAGTGGAAATTAATAATAAAACAATGTAAATTATCTTTTTTGTAGTATTACGTTTTGTTTCTCACATTTCTATGTATGATTTGACATCTTAGTTGCTTGATTTACACAATATCTATCAGAATTGCGTTTTGTGTCACGTATTTTCTTAGGATTTTATTTTTGTCGTAATTAATTCCAAACGCATTCCCTCGGTCCAAAAATTGTTTAAACGGATTAGGATCAACCCCTAGAACACCTCTAAACTCACACCATCATTTAAATCAAGTACCGGATATCTATAGCCAACCCCGCCCGTTGTAAATCTACGTGTGGATAAATTATTTAAAAAAAAACCGACTTCATAACCACAAACAGGCACTCAAAAGCGAAAAATAAATAACTTAATATAATTTTTATAAGCGCTACCCACTTATCTATTTGAAGTGGGTGCCAGCCAAGTCTATTGGATAGTAGATAGTAATAATCGTAACAATATTGTGTGGTTTCATTAGGACGCCATGACGTTTCAGGAGAAAGTGGATCACCCTGATCGCCGACGTACAACCTGGGACCCTGGCGAGGTAGACCAGACACGCTCGTGATCTACATCCATCCCGGACAACCTCTCCGCTATGCCTGCCTACCCCTAAGGGTTGTATAATAATAACCTGACCCCGTCAGCTTGTGCTCAGGTACTATCCTATTTATTTAACCCGGGAAGTGCTGCTTTACATGCATCTCTGCACCCCGGGCCACGCCTAATGGACTTACTCATTTGAATCTTCCTCGGGTACATCGGGTGATCATATCATCCTTTCATTGTCACTCATCATCGTGAGAACTCCAAGGGAGATTCTTTCTTCGCCGCTCATCGGGCACGCCCATTACATCGCCCTTTCAATCTAATAGTAGAGAACGGTATGTAATACTCCGTGTATGGTATGGTACGGAGTACTTTCAATCATTTTCATCATCATATCGCGTCATCGCTTGCCCTCCAGGCATGGTAAACATTGTAGGCATGACGGTTAATTATTTATAACTCGACTGGGCGAATCATGTAGTTGTATGTACATCACATCCAAATATTATAGTTCTGATTGAAAATTGTAGTAAAATTAAGCTCGGTATAGACGGACGATTTCAACCTATCCTAATTTGAGAGACAGTTCATGTGTTCTGTCGTCTACAGGTATTATTACTGCCTAATATTGTGGTCTTCAACCTTCCAACTTGATTCGTTATAAGAATTTGTTTGTAAACTTACCTCTGGTGGTTCTCAACCTCAGTGGAGGCCTTGGGGGTTCTTTCCATCGAGACTCCCAAAGACTTCAAAATTTACAGGGAGGTGACTTACCGACCCAGAAGGCCCTAGGCAGGTCTAAGCAAGGGATTGAGTTTAATTTTAAGTGGTGGCGGTGCATAAACCTTCCTTAACTGGTGGCGGGTAAATATAAGTTTCATTATTTTTGTTTGTTTTATATAACGCCCAATAAAAAGTCTTGTATGGAATTTTGTTGTTTTTATTTTTAACTTTATTTTCAATCAGGAACGTTCATTAGACAACTACGAACCCTTAATCATACGTTAACCCCAAATACACAGGGAAAACGCTACAATGCATCTATAAAATGTTGTGTCTGGGCCGTTATATACTGACGGATATATACTTTGTGAAAATTTCAAGTATGTACCTATTACGGTTAAGAAGATATAGATCTGAAAAGTGCGCACATATAGACCCACGGACGAACGGATGGATGGACGAACGGACAACAAAGTTTCAGAAAGTGTTCATTTGATACCCTTTGGGTTCGGAACCCTAAAAAATTGACTTTAAATGCCGCGCAAGTGAAAATATTATAGTCATAATGATGTTATCAAGGTATCAAAAACAATGTCCAAAATGGCCCTGTGCAATAAAAGCATCTGACACACACGATAATTAATTGTCTATTTTATTACAATAATTCCAAATACTTTTATAACACGGACTTGTTGTATACCAAAATGATTATTAAAAAGTATTATTTGCGATTATTAACATTAATTGCCGCCATGTGGCCCACATAGTACTAAATCACTCTACTACTACGTTATAAGAGTTGGCACTTCGCTACATTTTGATACCCGAATTATGAAAGCACTGTGTAGCCAACCTAACAACGGAAAGTATTATTAACGTAGTAACTATAATATAATCTGTGGTATTATGCTTATACAATTTTTTTTGCAGTGTTGGTTGGTACAAAGTACGTTCATAATTCTGAGTTATTTAATTATGTATGCAGTGTCGCGGGACTGATTGCCCACCATCTTCGCCAAACGTCATGTCATGTGAAAAAATATTAACTTTGCACCCTAACAAGACTTTGCCCGGTAGAACATTCCTGTGAAGACAAATTAATTCTCCCCACCTTTATTTCTATCTCGCTCACAGTTACCGTAAGAATATCTGTCAAAAACCAAAATCAACGTGAAGAAAGATGTAAAAACATTATTCAAGGTAATATCTTTTAGTCTTCAAAAGTATATGCAATAGCAACTTCCATCTATCTAATACTATAAGAATCTTTGTCCTGACATGCTGACTGACTGACTGACTGACTGACTGACTGACTGACTGACAGACAACGCACAGCCTAAACCGCTGGTCGTAGAGACTTAAAATTTGGAGGGTATATTTGTCTTTAGACGTAGGGGTATACAAAGACAGGATTTTCCAAAATTCACCCCTTAAGGGGATGAAATGGGGGTTCAACGTTTGTATGGAGAAACAAGATTAGATAGTCTTTTCTATCCGAAACTTCACACAAGTGCTCCAGTAAAAAAATAAGTAAATACGTGTTTCAGGTTTTTTGTTAAATTACACCCCTAAGCGGGTGAAATGGGGTAACAAGTGTGAAAATCAATATTGTTTCGGATTGTGCTGAAATTTGGCATGCAGATAGTTATTACGAAGTAAGTTCCCCCTGAGAAATTATTTTCCAAAATTCACCTCTGAAGGGGATGAAACGGGGGCTTAAAGTTTGTATGGAGAAACAAGATTAGATAGTCTTTTATATTTGAATTTTAACACAAGTACTTAAGTAAGTAAATACGTGTTTCAGGCTCTTTCGAAATTCCACCCCTTAAAGGGTGAAGTGGGGTAACAAAGTCTGAAATCAATATTGTTTCGGATTGCGCTGTTTGGCATGAAGATAGTTATTTTGACTTAGGTATCCGCTAAGAAATATTTTTTTAAATTCACTCTTCAAGGGGATGAAGCGGGGGTTCAAAGTTTGGATAGTCATTTTATTCGACATTTCACACAAGTACTTCAGTAAATAAATAAGTTAATACGTGTTTCAGACTTTTTCAAAATGCCACCCTAAGAGAATAAACTGGGGTAGCAAAGTCAAAAAATCAATATTGTTTCGGATTGCGCTGAAATTTAGAATGCAGATAGTTATTATGACGTAGGTATCCGCTCAGAAGAAATTTTCAAAAAAATCCTCCCCGATACTGAACGGGGATTCAAAGTTTGTATGGCGAAATAAGATGAGATAAAGTACGTGTTCTAGGATTTTTTGAAATGGGGTAGGTAACGATGTTTGAAAATTTGGGTGTTTCGGTTTTCATAAATATGAATCCTGAATTGCCTTAGTCACGCGATAACATGAAAACAGGTCAACCGATTTGGCTAATACTTATTTGATGTCTTTAATGATAGAATCGTTTTTACAAAAGAAAAGTTTTAATGAAATAAAAGAAGCGAATCTTCATCTTCTTGGGACTCTTCTTTTAAAACCAGTACATTCTCCTATGTTTGAGGTATTTATCTCCATATCTCTGGAGATACTAATCAGATCTCGATAAAATTAAAATGGGACCACCTCGGAAACGTACCCTACCTATTAAAAAAATAATCATTTGAATCCGTTCACAATTGACGAAGTAATCACGTAACATACAAAAAAAAAATACAAACATACGAATTGAGAACCTCCTCCTTTTTTGTGAAGTCGGTTAAAAAGTATTTTTAAGGTAATTTTTAATAGCTTATATGTTTAGTTTATACTAGTTTAGTCAATTTATTTCTGTTACCCTGGTATCTCAAGTCATTAATTTGGGTAAGGGCATTGTTTATCATCCCCAATTAATCAAATTCAATGAATTAAAAAAAAAATATCCCCAAGATAACGGAAAAGGTATGCATGTATTTAGGGTAGGGTTTTTGTACAAAAAACACATGTTCCCCATTATCTCCAAGATGGCATAACCCATTATTTTTTTTAATTACTTGTAATTTATCGAAGTTGGCTCTAAATGTTGACCACCCTGGTATCAGCCCTTTTTTGGAAAGGCTGTTTTTACTAGTTTTGGTTTAATCACCATAGTGTTGGAATGAATCTGGGGCCTTATTCAGTATGACCAATGAGATAACGCGTTCCTTAACGCGCCACGTTACGTTATTGAAAAATTGTATTCTGTATGCCACACGATAGGTACATTATACAAAACGCGCGCGTTACACGTCCTCATATGTCACGATATTTTGACAGCTCAAAACCCGCTCATAACCTTATCCTACCTCGTTTTAATTGGCATAGAGAATACCATAACGCGGAGATAACGTAACACGGCACGGTATGACTTTAAAATGGTCATACTGAATAAGGCCCCAGTTGTATTTTAGTCAAATAGGCAACTCAAAATCAAGATATTGGGATGTGCTATTTTTAAGCCGATACCTGACAGCCCTACTATCTTTTTGTCATATTTATTGTGTATTTATCTAGTTAACCCGCATACATTATACATATTAATTCATATCCAAATTACATCCAAATCAAAGTGGAGAAGTATTTAAACAAAATATAAACAAAAACTCAGGGAGTACTTTGGGTTAACATCACTACATAGCGGCACCCCAATAAAATTTGTTGGGATATTTTTTTTTAATAATGCTAAGGTGGCAAACAAGTATACGGCCAAGCACTGGTAAGCGGTCGCCGACGCCTATGAACCCTAGTAGGTGCACATTATATCAATGTTCCGCCTGATATGCTACCAAAAAGTAGCTTACCACCAACAAAAACTTTGCCGCCATCACCTTAGGTTGTTCCGGCGCGGCGGCACAGCCCTTGAGAGTCAGACCGTTCTAGGCCTAGCTGGCGTGTGCACTCACTATTTTCGACCACATCGTCGGCATCCGGCAAGATATTGGTCAAACGGTACGGTATTCTTGTAATTCCTTTTTAACTTTATTATGTGTTTAGTATTTGTTGTTATAGCGGCTATAGCTGTCTATGGCTATGGTAGGTAATCATACTTTGTGAAAATTTCAAGTGTTTTGATCTCAATGAAATTGCAATGGGACTACCTCGGAAATATACCCAACTGATTAAAAGAAGAATCATTCGAATCGGTTCACAATTGACGGAATAATCGCGGCAACATAAATAGAAAAAAATTAAACTGGCCAAGTACGAGTCAGCATCGCGTCTCTTATAGCACACTTAGGGAGGGTTCCGTACAATACGAAACATAACAGAGTTTCAACCTCATATATTTGATTAATGGATATTACCAAGAATATTTGGTTTGGTCGCGATCTAGAAAGACGGGGCTCGTTTACTTGCGCCATCTATGTCATTTTGCCGAAACTAATTAGATAGATGGCGTTTAAAAACACGTTTTTTGTATGGGGACCCCTTTAATTTTTAACTTTATTTTGTTTTTAGTATTTGATGTTCTAGCGGCAACAGAAATACACCATCAGTGAAAATTTCAACTGTCTAACTATCACGGTTAATGTCACGGAGCTATAGCCTGGTGACAGACGGACAGACAGACAGACAGATAGACAGACAGACAGACACATAGACAGACAGACAGACAGACAGACAGACAGACAGACGGACAGCGGAGTCTTAGTAATAGGGTCCCGTTTTACCCTTTGGGTACGGAACCCTAAAAACATACAGACCAATTGAGAACCTCCTCCTTTTTGGAAGTCGGTTGAAAATAACCTCAAAATAAAAACAGACGTGCACCTACTACACCAACAATTGCAGTAATTAATCTTAGAACAAATTGTTTACTTTCACAGTCACTCTAATATTTATTGTCATAAATAGTTGAAGGTATAGTAACCGGCGATGAGACAGGTATGACAATATGTTTTAATTCATCACTTAATTACATTTCCTTTTAGATTTATTATCTAGGGACTTTAAGTAAGTACATTCACGTGTCGTAAATAGTTTATTTAATTGTTTGACTCTGTCACTAACAGCAATTGCGGCACAAAATATAACACACTATTGTACTTAAACACATAGTTTCATACACTGGTCATGTGCGTGTCAGACTCGCAATCACGCACACGTAGAGTTCCGTACCACAGTTGCACAGACTAGTATCTATTCTGTGCCACAGTACAATACTAAACAATTAACAAAACCAAGTAGTAAACCGCGTGCTTATTTACTAAAACGCCATCTAGTGAACGTCTAACGCTATCTAAGTGAAAGTTAACACTAAGGTGTTAGGGTAGGTAAACGTTCAATAAAACGTTAATAGATGGCGTTATAGTGAAGTGCCGAAAAAAAAACACGTTTCTTGTATGGGGACCCCCTTTAATTTTTAACTTCATGCTGTTTTTAGTATTAGTTGTTATAGCGGCAACAGAAATACATCATCTTTGAAAATTTCAATAGTCTAACTATCATGGTTCATGAGATACGGCCCGATAACATACAGACAGACAGACAGACCGGAGCGGAGTCTCAGTAATAAAGTCTGTCCGTCTGTCCGTCTATACGTCTGTACGTCTATCCGTCTGTCCATCTATCCGTCTATCCGTCTGTCTGTCTGTTTGTCTGTCTGTCCCTGTGTCACCACCGATTTCCTCAGGAACGGGTGGATCTACCAAGTTGAAATTTATACCAGATACTGAAAGTTATAGTTCCTATTAGCTGTATAAAAATCAAGGTCCTGAATCAACACGATAAAAAGATATGGGCAAAGTTAGATTTTCGCGGCAACTTCTAAGTACCAAAATTTACCTTAATTTACAACTTTTTGTATTTTGACAAGAAGCAAGGTCTTATATGAGCACAAATAAAAAAAAATGTAAATTAAAGGGTGTCCCCTTACATACATAGATACGCCAATTAAGATAGGCCTCTGAGTTATATGAGCGCTCATACAATTTAGAGGTCTAGCTAATTGGACCAACCAACGTTAGTACGGAAGCCTCGGTAGGTGTAACCGACCGTAAGTCCAACTCGACTTGGCCGGTTTTTATTTAGTTTTTCACCGATCTTAAGTGGTGATGACAAAAATGGTGACAATTTTTTACAGCCACGGGAAGTCATTTGATACCTTTCCGCGCCCAAAGCCTTATTTTTCTTAAGTTTTTAAAAGTTTCAAGGAGAAAATCTGCCGCCAAAATCTTAAGGTTTTACGGCAGGATAGCCCTAAAGAGTCGAGACTATTTTAAGCCTAGCGTGTTCACCATCCTTGACCATATCATTACTTACAACCAGGTGAGATAGTGGTCAAACGCTAGCCGATCGGCCCCATAGACAAAATCCAATTTCTGTTTCCATTCACGCTAACGCAGGTATAACGCAAAATGTATGGGATGACATTTAATGTTTCCGCAACTAAGTTGTCATTTCCATACAATATGAAGTTGCGTTATGTGGCATATCTTGAACAACCTCATTCATTTTTCACATAATGAATGAAGTTGTTATAATGTTGTACATACTCTTTGGTATTAAAACGATTTATGTTTCTTAATGACGGAACGATGTCAACATTGAAAAAATGAATGACAGAAAAAATATCAAGAAAATGGGGGACAGATATCCTGGAGGGACAGACATTGTCCAGGATAAGATATTATTCTTTGCATTTATGTTTTCTCTGATTAATTGCTGAAAACAGAGTGTAAACATGTCGTTGTTAAGTAAATGGGTTCGCGCATTTAGAATAATGAGCCAACACGGTGGCCCGTTCAAATCAATACTTAAACTATGGAAGATGGATATACTTAAAATACTTCAAGGGACATTAATTACAATTACTTCAAGGGACAACGTAATACCGAGGAAGATGTTCGCTGGATGAATTTGGTTTTCCAAATAGCGCAATATGATCACTGAAGAAGCTAAACATGCCAACACTAATAGGAATTCAACGATTTCCGACGTCACTGATAAGATGAAGTCGAGCATGATAAATGTGCTAAGCCAGGCTGGTATTTACTCGAGCTTCACTACCAGGATATATTGGGCCCGAAAAACATTGTCGAATATTAAGTGTCGCCATAAAGTTAAGTATTGCTATTCATGTAGCGTTACGTTTCAGTTACCGTGAATGAAATCAGAAATTGGATTTTGTCTAGGGGCCCAGATATAATATACAGCTAGCACCACCTACCAAACAAAACATGACTGTCAGCCATGGTTAGCCGAATTCCTGTAAATTAGATATAGATAACACTTTTTTTTACACACCAATTAAATGATAAATAATGAACATTGTTTAGTGTCAGCTTGTAAACAAGATAATTTAATAAAGTTACTTTTAAATATGAGGCTGGCTTATCATGGGTAAACAACCCATGTTACAGGTTTAGGATAAGGAGTTCCTATGGCCAACCTTATGGCTCCTCCATTACTAGACCCTGGACACCACCTACGTCTATACTACCTACTTGTCAAGATAATATATCCAACGAGTCCAAATATTACTGGTTTATAATGTGTAGTTTAAGAGTGTCTTACTTCCGTCTCCAGCATCAGACTAGATTGATGGTATATATATATATATATATATATATCATAATCAGCCTGTGTCAGTCCACTGCTGGACGTAGGCCTCGCCCAAGATACGCCACTGAGCCCGATCTTCGGCTCATTTTGAGGGGTATGCCTTCATCGCCACGCTGGGCAGGTTGGCGATCGCAGGACGTAGCTCCTCGCACCGGTGACGCTGCTGCCCGTCACCGGCCTGTAGTATTTAGTAATTTGAAATGGTTATACCGCCATTTGTCGGTCGTCAGAGCTTCGTTTGTTGATCAGCAGGATGCACCACGGGCAGGTGAGGTTGGCTGGGACCACTGAGGTGGTATTTGTGCTCCCTTACATCCCTATATATATATATATATATATATATATACCTATTTTTTTTTCTTAACCTGTAATGTCCTACTGCTGGGCAAAGGTCTCCCCCATAGCCTTCCACGAATCTCTCTCCAGCGCAATGTCTCTCCACCCAGGCTGGTGGCAATAAAAAAAAATTTGTACCAGGGATTTGTGGGAAGTGGACCACGACTGGGATTTCAACCAGTTAAGCGGTCCCATTTGGGCCTGTCCGCTCCTTTAGCGTAACATGGCCTCGGGTGCCTCTTAGCTTCACTGTGGTGGCGCAGAAAACGTAACCTCTTTTTAGGGTTCCGTACCTCAAAAGGTAAAAAAAAGGAACCCTTGTAACATCACTTTCTTGTCCGTCTGTCTGTCTGTCTGTCTGTCTGTCCGTCTGTCTGTCCGTCTGTCTGTCCGTCTGTCTGTCCGTGTGTCACCACTGATTTTGTCAGGAACGGGTGGACCTAGCAAATTGAAATTTATATCTGATACTGAAGTCTATAGTCCCTATTGGGTGTATAAAAATCAAGGTCTTGAGTCAACACAATCAAAAGATATGGGTAAATTTAGATTTTCGCGAAAACTTGTTAGTACCAAAATGTACCTTAATTTTCAACTTTTTTTATTTTTCGGAATTTTTACTTTACTTGTGCTCTAAGACCTTGCTTATAACCAAAATTGACAATTCTAGGTAAACCGGAAGTACCCTATAAGTTTTGGGTCAAAAACCTATAGGGTACTTCCCGAATACTACTACCTAGAATCATGAAATTTGGCAAGAAGCAAGGTTTTACAGCACAAATAAAGGGAAAAATAAAATAGATTGCGCCAATTAAGGTAGACCTCTGAGTTATATGAGCGCTGATACAATTTAGAGGTCTAGCTTAATTAGTTATTACGGAAGCCTCGGTGGGCGAGATCAACTCGACTCAGCCGGTTTTATTTTCTGTGGCGGTGGTCCCACCCATGGTTACCGAGCCTCTCACCCTGCCACGATTTTTTTAATCACCTAGTTCAATTTAGTCTAACAGCGTATTAAATTTTCCGCTAACTGTAGGTTACATTATGCATTTGTACACTGTTGCTATACAGTTGTATGTCAAATGCAATCTCTAGTCTGCTTGTATCCGGTTAATAACAAATATTTAAATCGGCAGATGTCTAAGCTTGAGTCACTCAGATAAAATGATCTAAGTCCTCACTCACATCTTAAGATAAGCCCCTACTTATAATATTATCAGGCATTTTATTTTATCTCTCATCAACATATTACTTCTTATCAACACTGCTCTGTTCACAGATGGCTTATAAATAAGTCTGAAATGTGTCTGGTAAATAAATCTTGGTACAATACAATAACCTTAATAATGTATTATGCTAAGTCCTTGAACTATTGTATGTATTTATTGTAAGTCTTTTGTTTATTCACATAAGTACATCATGCTCGTGATGCCAAGGTTGTTATTTACAATCTGGGCAACACGAGTTATTTAGTGTTCTATGCTTAGTCAGCTAGAAAGACGGGTTGGAATAAATGCACTATTTGCTATCGGACTAAAGACAGTTGTCCTGCTTTATTCATAATCTTCATCATCAGCCTATACTAGTCTAAAATGCAAATCAGAGAATTATCACTTTATTTTCATACTAGCAGCCCGCCCCGGCTTCGCACGGGTAGAACATATATGCCTACAAAATTTGCATCAGTTTGTTGCATCGAATATAAAATATGAACATATTTAACAATCATCGTCATATTTCTTCCAATTTACACAAAACCTTAACGAATTATGCACCTAAACCTTCCTCATAAACACTCTGGCTATTGGTGAAAACCGCATGACAATCCGTTCAGTAGCTATTGAGATTATTGCGAACAGACAGACAGACGCAGTGATGAACTTTGTTTTATAATACTTACGTAGTGATATTGGACGGCCCTTTGGCGTAAAGGATAGTTACCCTGATTCTGACCCGACGGTCGTTGGTTCTAATCCTAGTTATATACCTACCAATGAAAGTTTTATGTGCATTCATGAATCATGAGTTGTCGTACAGTGGTAGTGGGATCATTAAATCTACCAAAAAGTAGCTTACCATCAAGGAGAACATCTGCCGCCGTAACCTTACACCGTTCCCCGACGCAAAATGTAGGGGTAATATACGTTGAACGTGTGTATCTGTGTGTCTGTCTGTAGCATCTTAGCACCTAACCGGATGAACCGATTTTGTTTTTATTATTGATAGTGTTTTTTGTTTGATAGATGTCTTCATCGAGAGTTTTCTTAGCTTAGATTCATGAAAATTCGTTCAATCGTTATAAAACTATGAGCTTTTTTCTAGTTAATTGCGCTATGAAATCAACTTTCATAGATCTGATCAATTCAAAAATCTTCTTCTTCAACGATATTGTAAGAACATGGAAGCATTGACCTGATGCTGGGACATCTCCTGGACTCTACAGAATACTCAAATCCTCACCAACTTACAGCTCAGATTTTAAATGTCGTGTTTAGAGTCATTGGAATGCTTTTAATAAAAAGATTATATATAGATCAGTCGGGGTGGTTTAAAATATTATATTATTATATATATAGATGAATATTATTTTATACAATAGATCATATTATTATACTATATTGACTTCAAATTGTGATCGGTGGGATCTACAGCATAGCTAAGCTTATAATAATATTTTCCTAGTAACTATGACCTAATCTGTGGTTTCACTGCAAATATTTTATTAATTTTGCAATGCGTGTTTCTGAAATTCGTGATATCTTCTAGAGTTTTCATTTGAATTATATACTGTAAAACACAATTGTAATCTATAATATGTGGCCAAGCTAATTAACGTAATTATTTGGATAAGGATTAATACTATATACTTGAAAATAGCCTTGGAAGAACAAAAAATTTAAGATTAAAATGGTTACTGTGAGTCAACCTTAAGAGATAGACATATGCTGTCGCGGACTTTTTTGTAGGTCTTATTAAGTTGTACAACTCTTGCATAGAAAATATTCTTCTATCTATTTTCAATTAAGCAGCGTTCGTAAGAAACGTATTTTTTCGACGGTTTTTTTGCCGACTTAGGTTGCAAATTAGGTCTCCACGAATGTACCTTTGATTTAAACGGGATAATATATAGCCTATTTTCATTCCGAAAGTCCATTCTATGTATTAGTGAAAGAATTTTTTAAATCGGTTCAGTAGTTTTTGAGCCAAATCATTACAAACATACAAATATACAAATGTTCTCTCTTTATAATATTAGTATAGATATAGATAAGCTAGAGCTTGATCGTCATATAATATTGTTACTGATTACCATTATTAAATTACATTACGCTAAGAGTACATGCCTACGTGATTTTATAACTTAGTATCACCATTATTAAATTACGTCGTCTTTACTTATATTAACCTAACATTATTTAGGTATAAGATAAAAATAAAATACCGTAGCTGGTAAATCGTTTTCATATAACTGCTTACAGTAGCAATTAGTATTTTAGGTATCTATCAATAGGACTACGTTATGTAAGAACAGATCAAGCGACAAAACATAATAAGATCGTTTAAAAAACTAAAAAGAACCGACTTCAATGCCGCGCTAATTTTCAGTACCAATTTTGAGGTATTTCTGTCCATATCTCTGGAGATACTTATCAGACCTCAATATAATTGCCATGTACTACACTTGAGATATCTCCTTTCCAACAAAAAAAGAATAATCAAAATCGGTTGATAAACGACGAAGTTATTCGTGAACAAACATAAAAAAATATATATATACGGTCGAATTGAGAAACCTCCTCCGTTTTTGAAGTCGGTTAAAAAAAGTTAATAATGCAGGTCCATAGAAGATGCGACCACACCGCGGCGTCCTGCGTACGCGTACTAGGCAGCGATCAGATAGCGCTGTAGTCTGTATTTGTACCGCCTGGTTCACATCACACCAAACGCGATCTAAGGCGATCAGAAAACAATAGAAATTCAGATCGCGAACGCGCACGCAGACGCAGGACGCCGCGGTGTGGTCGTATCTTCTATGGACCTGCATTGTTAACTTTTTTATGTTTTGTCGCTTGATTATATGGTGAGATAGTGGTCAAGTAAACTTATTATGCTGCGTAAACTTTATTTTTCTGCCGGATTCTGTTGCGTTTTTTGACCTTTCCAATGTTTAAAATTAACTTTACGAAAATTCCTATAAATTACTACTGACGCGCGCGTTCATGTTATTTTCATTTGTTTTCATTAGTTTTTATTGTTTTATTCCCTTAGAAATGTACCTATATGTAATGTACATATATTATGTTCTAGGGATATAATGTCATTACGTTATGTAATAGTTTGAATTTAAATGTTATTATTTTTTATTTAACTTTCCATAGGCGGTAGGACTATTACATCGAAGTTCCGCCTGACTTGCCACCAAAAGGTAGCTTATCGTCACCCGGGAGAAAATCTGCCGCTTTAACAATACGGTATTTCGGCAGCACAGCCCTTGATAGTCAGACTATTTCTAGGGCCTAGCGTTTCACCATCTCGACCATATCATCGCTTATCACCAGGTTCCAACAGGCGAGATAGTGCTCAAACTCTAGCATATATATAGGATACCTATTTATTTATAAAAAATCGTAGTGCCCTGCGAAAGGCGATAAATAAGAACTCAGCGTTTATAACGCCTGAGTCAAATGTTCATACAAACCACCGGTAAACCAAAATGATTCCAAAGGTAAAAAAAAAAAAAAAATACTGAAAGTGTTAAAAGTGAAGTTAAGCTACAAAAAGTATAAAACGCCGCAAAGTTTTCATTAAAATTTCCCACGCTTGTTTTGCATTTTTCATATAATATTTTTACCAATTTAAGAGTATTTTATTTATAAAAAAATGTTTAACATACAATACTAGAACAATAATTAATGATTCGTGAATAAATTATTTCAAGTAAATTTATACCACATGCATATTCCCTATTTTAGGCTAGCGTATGATCACTATCTCACCTGTTGGTAAGTGATGATGCGATCGAAGCTGGTAGATTAGATGCGACAAGATAGGCCTTGAATGGGAACTGGCTCTCAAGAATAGCTGCTGGAACACATTAGATGTTTTGGCGACTGATTTTCTAACTTGAGGGTGGTAGCTGGCTAGGCGGACACTATATAGTGTCCTACCACCATGTATAGTCTATACTCAGACATCACGGCTCCAGTAACAGCACAGCGCCTGCGCCTAGATTTTTTCACAACCTGCTCTGCATATATATACGAGTACAGTGCCACAAGTATAACTTGGCGGTGGTGGTTTTTAGAACTAATTATTTTAATTGAAACTGTGAGTTTGACGTTTGAGAGATTACCGCGACATTATTGTTGATAAATCTGCTACATGGCGTGCCTGTGCGCCACTGTGCTTTTACTTTGTACTTTGATAACAGTTTCTCTTAAACCACTTTTAATTACTTTTGGCATTATTGAACTATTTTAATGTAGCAGATTTATCAACAATAATGTCGCGGTAACCTCTCAAATGTCAAACTCACAGTTTCAATTAAAATAATTAGTTCCAAAACCACCACCGCCAAGTTATACTTGTGGCACTGTATATATGACGGCGCGTTTCATTAGAGTGAACGATAGGTAGAACTGTCAGACGCCAGCTGTCATCAATAGGAGCTGTCACTTTGGCGTTGACTCTGACGCAACACCCAGCGCTAGTGCGGCGATGAACTGATAGCCGCCATTATACGTGGAGACGGCAATCGAGTTGCATCGGAGAATCGCGCTACGTGTTTGGTGGAGTGTCATTATATTTAGTGTCCATGTTTATTGGACTATACTGTCGTGATTATGTTTCGTATCCAATCATCGTAAATTATAATTGTGGAACAAAATACATCCTGCAACGCATCGTGGTATTTTAATCTCGCCCGACTACCCACGCCTGTCTGAGATCGACCATGGAACCCCTTGATAAAGAGGACCCGTTCGACGTCCCTTTATATATACATATATCATACAATTTATTTAACGTAATAAATAACTATAATAACTTATATTCATGTTTCCTTTCTACACTTGCACTTATTAAATACATTGATAAAGGGATCATCAGCAAATGTTCTAAACTTTCCATTGTAAAAGTTTTCAATTTCAGATAAAGGCACTCCTTCCGTTTCAGGTATTGAAAAGTACAAGTATATGGTTCCGACAAAACCAAAGGCTGCGTAAATGGCAAACGTTCCCCATAAGTGGAAGTTCAGTTCGAGGCTTATGAGAGTCTTCGCACCGACGAAGGTCACGATGTAGTTGAATGCTGCTGCAAAGCCTTGGGATGAAGCTCGACTCCTGGAAAATTATCATATATTTGTATTTGTTAAGAGATTATTCCCCGCACTAGGGTCAAGTCATTTTCATTTAAACTGTGTTGTGAGGGACCTTCATCATCATCATCATCATCAGCCTTTACTTGTCCACTGCTGGACGTAGGCCTCTCCAATTTCACGCCACTGAGCATCTTAAAAGCGAGAGAGGGACCTTACTTCCATTCAAATCACGAACACAAATAAACTGGAAGTGTCTATGGATCAATCGTACAAAGAATTATTCTCGTATGGACATCGAAGCCACGATCTTCCGCATAGCAGTCAGTGTTACGAACAACTCGACCATCTGGGATGGAAGTTCAACCCTATTTCTGGTAAGAACTCGTATATTATTAATTTCTTACCTGAAAGGAAACACTTCTCCCAAAAGCACCCAGGACACATTAGACCCTGTAAAAAGCGCCAACGCGTAGAAGTAAACCAAAGGCCAGACGCTCTTCTCTTCAGGAAACGTCTTCACATCGTATGAGAACACCGATTCAGAAAGATAGTACTTCGCGTAAATACTGAGAGCCATACAGGATACTCCGGTCCCAAGCATGGTGGTGATGCCCATCTTTCTCTTGCCGGTGAACTTTATGAGGAAGACCACGATGAGAGCAGCTATAAGTGTGATGACGCCGACCATGAACTATATAACAGAGAGAGGTGTAATATAAAAAAAACTAATAGTCATTACAACATTTTGCTTAATTAAGTATTTACATTTTTGATAGGACAGGTTTATATTTTAAAGTAGCTCAAAATGAAAAGATTTTTCGTACAAAATATAGTAAGTAGTCGCAAATACCGGCTACGACTTTATGTATTATATATTCGTATATTACATAAAGTCGTAGCCAGTATATAACGTAATTACGTGAAATAAATTGAGAATATGTATTTAGGTTCATTCACTTGTCCTATAAGACACGGTTAAAACGGTTAACAAACATGCATTGGGGATGCACGTAATAGAACCGTGGTTTACAACCCCTACATTAATCAGCATTTGTTTTAAGTGAGACGTAAAGAAAGTACCTTCTACCTTCTTTACTCATGTGGTTCTACGTTTAGATGAAAGCTGAATGGCTCATTACTTTTTTTTTTTTTTTTTTTATTGATAGCAATGATTTATGTTTTTGTTAAATATAAAATGATTATTATTTATATGATCTATTTAATGTTATTTGACGTGTTTAAGTGCAGATTTTTAATTTTCACATATACATATACTGAATAAATGCTTTGACTTGAATTGACTTGGTTATAATGAGTACTAGTTTGTATAAATTGTATAACATTATACTATACTGTATTGATTAAATACAGTCTTATAAATCATTAATACGCTTAATCTCAATGTATTTAGCTCTAGGTACGGCTCATTTATTCAATAAATATATTTCTCATTATTATTTATCATTATCACTTAAATAAAATCTTTATTTCGCTCGCGTGATGGTAAGCGATGACATCTACCTATTACAGTTACTGAGGCATGCAGAATTCTGGGTAGCCAGAATTTTCCACATCAGTATACTGCGCCTGTTACCCTGAGACAAAAATAGTAAGTCTCACATGCCTTGTAATTTTACTGGACACTGCTATTCAAACCGAAAATCACTCCTATATCACAGCCCAGGTGGACTAGCAAAAATCATATTACTACTAGAAAATTTGTATAGTTAATAATAATATGTGTTGGAGTAAAAGGAATCATACCACAATATTTTTGCCATCATCAGCCATCCCGAAAGCGTCGCATACATTTACCATGTTTGGCCTTATGGGCGTGAGGCCACTCATCACGAAGAATAAGAAATACATGAGAATTAGGGTCAGAGGCCTCAGCGTTTCCTTGCACAGCATTACTACGTTGAACTTTTTGCAGAATCTGGAAAGTGAAATTCTTGATGTAATTTTTTAAATATTAAGCTAATGTAATGTAAATGATAAGGATCACAGATATCATATATATAGATCTGTGATAAGGATCATTGAGACCATCCAGACAAACAGTAACTGCTCTATTTGTTATATCATTAAAAACCTCTAAGAAGAACCAACTTTATATGCAGCGCAAGTTATTTTCATTTCAGTAGCAAGTTTGAAGTATTTATCTCCATATCTCTGAATCCTCACTTATTTAAAATATTAATCAAAGGCAGTTTTACAATTAAGTATCGAAAACATCAAGGAACATACACAAAAAATCAGATGAATTGAGAACCTCTTCTTATATTGAAATTAAAACGCGTGAGTAAATACCATGGGTTTCCACCCATAACTTGCTCAGTAAAGGTTTTCCCATTAATCTTTTAAAATATTACTTTCGTTCAAGCCAACAACTGAAGCAGTGGCAGCTTGTAATCTGATTCAAATTACAGGTTCTATTTCCATTGTAATAAGAAACTAATTGCACCTTCTGAACAGATTCATCTGCATATGTTCGCATTCGTTGGTCTCCTCAATCTTCATATCTGCCTGGTCATTCTCACAGCACAACACACATCTGTGCAAGTTCCTCGAATGAATTACTAGCTTGTCAAATTCCTCTTTGACGTTTTCCTCAGTCGTCCATCCACGGAGGTATTGGAGTGACTTCATTGCGTCTTTCAGTCTGCCCTGCGCTATGAGCCATACGGGAGTTTCTGGTACCTAGAAAAGGCATAAATGGTAGGGTTTCAACATCCGTTAAGGTACGGACACACCGTAGCGTCCTGCGTGCGCGATCTAGGTAGCGATTAGTTAGCGCAGTAGTATTTGTACCGACTCGTTCACACCAAACGCGATCAGAAAATAATCGAAAAGTACTGACATCGCGCCCGCAGATCGCAGGACGCCGCGGTGTGGCCGTACCTTTATCGTTGTGAAAATACATAAGTATTGTTTTAATTGTATTTTAAGACAAGACAACAAAAACAAGACATTAACATATGATAATACATGTCGACCTGTGAAATGCCCAGTGCCATGCCATGATTGTAGGAAACTGTCTAGTGTCTGCTTGGCCTGGTATTTTATTTCAGTCTAGGGGATACAGTTGCACCCTCTTCGTGGTGCTCATATTTCCTACTTATTTTTGTGTTTTTAATAAAAGGAAATTTCGCCCTTATTCCTATTTATCTACTTTCCTTTATATTCATCAGATCTTGATGAAATGTAATACGACCACCTTGGAGATGTACCCTAACAGTAAAAAAAAGAAGCATGCAAATCGGTTCACAATTGGCGGATAAATCGCGTAACAAACCTAACCTCCTTTTTGGCAGTCGGTTAACAAATACAATTCATAAGTACACACCTATAAAGCAGATATTTTATTTAAGCACAAAATTTACATACCCAGACCCACATACATACATAAATTTAAAAATCACTTATTTAATTTATGCAAATTTCAAATTAGTGTGAAGATCAGTTTCTGACGTCATTTCTCAAAATAACTCTTGCTAGTTGCGACTTGTAGTTTTACCAGCATTAGCGTAATATGACTTATGGATCACTTTCGGTTACATTTTTTTAACCGACTTCACAAAAAAGGAGGAGATTCTCAATTCGTCTGTATGTTTTTTTTTTTTATGTGTGTATGTTACGCGATTTCTCCGTCAATAGGGAACGGATCCAAATGATTATTTTTTTAATAGGTAGGATACGTTTCCGAGGTGGTCCCATTTTAATTTTATCGAGATCTGATAAGTATCTCCAGAGATATGGAGATAAATACCTCAAACATAGGAGAATGTACTGGTTTTAGTAGAAGAGTCCCAAGAAGATTATACACAATGGAGGTTGCTATTGGATATACTTTTGAAGACTAAAAAATATGACCTTGAATAATGTTTTTACATCTTTCTTCTCGTTGATTTTTGTTTTTGACAGATATTCTTACGGTAACTGTGAGCGAGATAGAAATAAAGGTGGGGATAATATTTTTTTTGACATGACATGACGTTTGCCGACGATGGCGGCCATTTCAGTCCCGCGACACTGCGTACATTATTAAATAACTCAGAATTATGAACGTACTTTGTACCAACCAACACTGCAAAAAAAAATTATAAGCATAATACCACGGATTATATAATAGAAAATATTGTATAATAGTTACTACGTAAAAAATACTTTCCGTTGTTAGGTTGGCTACACAGTGCTCTCATAATTCGGGTTTCAACAATATAGGGAAGTGCCTCTTATAACGTAGTAGAGTGATTCAGTACTCTGTTGGCCATATGGCGGCAAGTAATGTTAATAATCGCAAATAATACTTTTTTATATTCATTTTGGAATACAACTAGTCCGTGTTATAAAAGTATTTGGAATTATTGTAATAAAATAGACAATTAATTATCGTGTGTGTCAGATGCTTTAATTGCACAGGGCCATTTTGGACATTGTCCTTTGATACCTTGATGACATAATTATTACTAGTGAATATTATCACTTTAGCAAGGCATTTAAAATCAATTTTTTTAGGGTTCCGAACCCAAAGGGTACCAAATGAACACTTTCTGAGACTTTGTTGTCCGTTCGTCCGTCCGTGTGTCTATACATATGTGCGCACTTTACAGATCTGTATCTTCTTAACCGTTATAGGTACATACTTGAAATTTTCAAAAAGTATATATCCGTCAGTATATAACGGCCCAGACACCAAATGTAATAGATGCATGTAATTTAATTAAAACTTGTTATGCACTAAAAAGGGTCAAATAAGTTATTTAAAAAAAAAAAACCGACTTCATAATCACAAACAGGCACTCAAAAGCGAAAAATAAATTACTTAAAATTATTATAAGCGCTACCCACTTATCTATTTGAAGTCGGTGCCAGCCAAGTCTATTGGATAGTAGATAGATACTATGTATGTAGTAATAGTAAGTAGGTACATGTAGGTTAGTAAGTAGGTAGATACATGTAGGTATTATCTATCTACTACCTATTAGACTTGGCTGGCACCGACTTCAAATAGATAAGTGGGTAGCGCTTATAATAATTTTAAGTAATTTATTTTTCGCTTTTGAGTGCCTGTTTGTGATTATGAAGTCGGTTCTAATTTTTTTGAAAAATAACTTATTTTTTATGATAAAAACATCGATATACCTATATGTACTACGTACCAGATGTGGCATCGCGAACTAGCTTTACGTTCAAATAAAAAGCAGTGCTGAATGTACATCTTTCTTAGTTTAGCGTAAGTACTCCTCACGCCCGATCACGCGCCGTTCGGTACGTAAGACAGTTTATGATGAGCGCCTCTGGTTTACATGTACTTTGATGGATAAAGAGGTTAGCTGTTGATAAAAAAAACCTGATGTTAAGTGACGACGTGATCGAAGATGTGGCGCGCTTACCTAGAAGATACCTATTCACTAGCTACATGAAGACCCCCAAATCACGGTTAAGTAATAAATAACATTACCGAGCCCAAATTGTAAAAACCATAAAAACAGACTCAGTCAGAGAATTCCATTCTTTGGCAGTGTGTATGATAAAAGAAGAAACAAATCGCTTCGTACGGGTAGAAGGAGACGGTGACGCCTGTTAGTATCCCTGGTTGTCCGATTATATAATGGGGATGTTGGAACTAAATCTCATTTTAACCTTTCGAAAGATTGGTTGTAAGACTTCTGTTAGTAACAGCTACTAGAGCGGTTGTACCAGTGGTATCAACTTTAGTACACTAAAAGCGTAATATTTGTCATCCCGAGTTTTGTATACCAAAGACATTTTATAGGCAGACGTTATTGCTTTAAATCTAGCAAGACTATCCTGGTAGTTTAAAATAATCTAGTACCTGGTATGGTTCTTAAGTAAGAGTATATTGGTACCTGATATGGTTCTTTACTAAGAGTGTACGTGATGAGCTAAAATTGCCTGATCTGCATTTAAGTTTATCTCTAAACTCCATGTCTGCGGAAAAATTAAGCTACAATGTAGCAGCTTTTAGCGAGATAGCATTATCTTGCATTTTCCCTGACTGTCACCAACAGGTTTTCTTGACATATTGCGTATACCTTCCACGGTTTACTTACCAGAAGGATGAGCAGCAT
Source organism: Cabera pusaria (assembly GCA_954871355.1). NCBI lineage: Eukaryota > Metazoa > Arthropoda > Insecta > Lepidoptera > Geometridae > Cabera > Cabera pusaria. Next base: position 9,472,276 of record OX940905.1, read on the forward strand.
AGCAGTGATAGGAGCGGCTAAGGATATCAAAGCGGCCTGTCTCCAGTACACCACAGTTCCAAGGCCGTACATTGTCAATATACCTATTGCCAGGAAACACTGCGTGGCTACAGAGAGCGCTCCTCGTATAGATGGCTCACTGAAAAATATATTATACATACTTACATAATATATACATTATATATTGCTATTTTGGTTCGTTTCTCATAAATATAGGGTGACTTATTAGAAACAGGATCAATTGGCATCAGATAAAGCACTGGCGTAACTTTTGTTTATTCTTTTATCTTCTACAAGATGTATGGGTAAAGTGTTTGCAATTCTTACTTCTTGTACTCAAACATCAGTTGATGTAATGGAGTAAGTGTCCTTATTAAAAACGGAATCGATTAGTATAAAAAAGCTTTTTGTGTCATCATCATCATAATCAGCCGGTGTCAGTCCACTGTTGGACGTAGGCCTCTCCCAAGATACACCACTGAGCCCGATCTTCAGCTTTTTGTGTACGTTACAAATTTTCATGATGTCTAGAAATATTTTCTTAATTCTGTAAATCAGCTCCAAATACAGTAAAAAAAATGGACAGTTTCCACATAACGTTTTACTATGGCTATAGCAAAAGACGTACTCGTACCAGCCTTTAGCCCTAACGGTTGGTACCTACTATCACAAAAAAAAAACCCTGTAAGTATATCCTATCTACATCGCAATGGTAGCAGTTCCATAAATCAGAGAACAATAAAAGAAGTACGGTTATTTACCTCACTTCACCAACATATGCGAAGATCGGTGCTTCCATAAGACCAGTCCCCAGCCCAAGTAGACCATTGGCAATGAAGATGGAGGGCAGATTGGGAGCGTAGTACATCAGGATCCAGGCCAGGAGATGAGGGATGTTGACGATGAAGCTAGCTTTCTTACGGCCGAAGTAGTCTACGATTGGTCCAGACATGATGGCGCCGAAAGGCTGCGTGAGGTAGGACAGACTTCCTAGGATATAACAAAATCATTTCAGTATAAAAGCAATCAGACATCATCATCACCACCGCTACATGGTGGATATTCCATCAATCCGAACGAAGCGATTTGCTTCCACATTCGTCATACGTACTGCCCGGGATTGGAACTCCTTGCCTGAGTCACAGATTATATAATAGTTACTACGTAACCTGAGTCTGTGTTTCCGATAAGAAACCATCTGGGGTTCTTCAAGTCGTGAATGAATCTTCTAGCAAGCGTGCTACATCGTTGACCACATCGTCACTTAACATTAGGTGAGATAGCGGTCAAACGCTTGACTATAATTAATAAAAAAATTAAAAAAAACATCATCATTATCAGCTAGTATTCGTCCACTGTTAGAAATAGGCCTCTCCTATGCAAACCTACCACTGAGCTTGATCTTCAATACACTTATTACGAGTTTTCATACCAAACGCGATGTCGTATATCGAACAAATTTTGTATGAAAAACAGAACAACGCTTCTAGTGGTTGTCACACTTCACTAATTTTAGACCAATCAGGGAGCCAGAATAAGTCGAAACTATGTGAGATCTGTCAAAAGCGTTTACGATGAAAACTTGTACTTAGGGAACAGCTGTATAAATAGATATTGATGTTTATGTTACATAGTTAATTCTTAAATTATTAACACAATATTTATACACTAATATCAATATTATAGGCGTTAAGTATTGTTAATTATTATAGTTATATTTAATTAGTATATAGTTATGTCAGAAGACCTTTTAAATATTATTTAAACTTAATAAATAGACACTCTATTGGCTATAGACTGTAGTTGTCGAGCGATGGCGCTAGCATCGCATAATGTAATACTGTTAATAACTATACTTGTAACTATAGACTGATAGCTACATTGATAATTATAGTTATATTTAATTAGAATATAATTAAGTCAGAAGACCTTTTAAATATTATTTAAACTTAATAAATAGACATTTTATTGGCTATAAACTGTAGTTGTCGAGCGATGGCGCTAGCATTGCATAATGTAATGGCAGGAGACATTTTATGGTCTACCTTTTTGATATATAAGTCTGAAAGCAGCCAGGCTGGACTCTCAGTATTATTTTAAAGTTCAATTCAACAAGACTATGTCTGTTTATAAAATAAGTTTTAATATGTACACGTTGATATATTGTGTAGTGGTTATAATACCCCATGATGGAAAATGTGAGTACAGTGCTTATTATTTCACCTACCTACCCCATAAATAAGTGTAGGTTAGTAGGAAAATATGGCATACCTAGTTATGCACGCACCTGGCAGAATCATAACAACTGTTTCTTAAGAAACTGCTAACGTGTCATAACACTCCTCGGATCACATTGCGTGGGATGATGCCCGGTAGAGATAAGGTTGTTATGATGTTAATAGCAATAAGTTTGATTCATTCGTTTAGAGCATCCTCTTTTGTTCAGACGTATCTTATAAATGTTTAATTAAATCATTTTAAATTTAAAAAGTGTTTTTAAAAAGTGCTTTTGCGCTCCCCGCAACTTGACTGGCGCAGCCGGTAGGATTGTCACGTTAGCTGCGCCGTCTTTCGCGAAAAAACTTCGTAATAAGTTATTAGTTGTGAGCATCGAAAACGCGATTCTAAAAGTGCGTGCTTACAATCCGCGACTGTTCGGCGCGTGTGGCGATCCTCGAACAAAACAAATCTGTCAAGATTAACAAGGAGCATGTTCCAGATTGGCTGGTGAGTGAACTTTTTGCCATCCTCTCTTATCCTTTTTGTGTTATATATTGAATTGAACATCTTCTATTATAACGTGATCTGGTTTACCTCAAATAGGTTTTGTTATTTTTAAGTTAGAATTTATATAAATTGTGCAAAATGGCAACTCCACCTCCAGAGGGAATAACCCTGAAGGTTATTCCAAACGAGATGCTTAAACTTATCCCAATATTTGGTGGGGATAAGCGTCATTTAAATTTATTTTTAAGAAAGTGTGAATATGTTATAAACAGCTACCGCGGGAGTCATGATCAAAATGTATACGTTATGGCCTCCATAACGAGTAGGTTAGTAGATGAGGCAGCAGCTCTAGTTAGTGAAAGAGCTGATATAGAGACATGGACAACATTTAAAGAATTAATGATACAGCATTTTGGTGATCCTAGAAGCGAAGAGTGTATCGCTATACAATTAGAAAGCTTAAAAATGAAGCAAGGGGAAAGTTATATAGACTTGTGCAATCGTATTCAATCCATCAGAGCAGTATTGATATCAAAAGTGAACCAATTGACAGACGAAGATATGAAACAAGCTAAAGTTACAATTTATAATAATACATCACTTAATGTATTCCTATATAATTTACCCGAAAACCTTATTCGAATTGTCAGGCTAAAGTCACCACAAACTTTAGAAAAGGCGTTAGAGTATGTCCTTGAGGAAGTTAACTTTTATGAGCAGTATAATATGAGAAATAAAATAAATAGACAGCAAATTTTAGGAACACCGCAACCATTTAAATTCGGCATTTCTAATGTACAGCCAAGTACGCCCAACATGCCTAACATGGCCAACATGTCTAGCATGGCTAACATGCCTCGCATGCCTATGCAGCCTAGTGGCTTTAAACCAATGTTACCAATGCAAATGCCGCCGCGGTTTAATTTCGGCATCCCTAATAATCAGATGAAATTACCCCAAATTAACCCTCAACCACAATTTGGTTACAAATATAATGCTCCTCAACAACAATTTGGATATAAACCACAATTAGCCCAGCAGTCATCAGGCATGCAACAGAGATTTATGCCACCGGGTCAGTTCAATGCGAGACCCCAGCAACAATTTGGGTATCGCCCACAATTTGGCCAAGGTCAGTTCGGGTACCGACCTCCTCAGCAAAATAACAAAGTCATTGACAGTGACGTGTCTATGCGTACTGCACCACCGTTGAAACCACAGGGACAGCCACAACCTCAAGGGTTTCGACTCAATGAATTAGAATTAGGGGAAACAGGTTTTTATGAAAATGGTGAGAATGCGTACGGGTATGATGGTCAGGAATGCTGGCAACAGGATGAAAGAATGTATTACGTAGATGATTCACAGCAGGAGATGTACATGAATGAGCATGAAAGCGATAGCGTAAATGAGACGGATGAAAGTACACCTGAAAATGTCCAAAATTTTCACATCCAGGCCTCAATGAAAAGCGGGAAATAGTACATTTAAATTGCGATGTAAAACTTAAGCTTCCTTATGTATACATACCGGAAATAGACTCAAAACTTATGATTGACACAGGTAGCACCAGGTCATTCATAAGCTCTCGCAAAGCTCGCGAATATTTCGAGCCTTATACAATTTGTGAACCGTTCACAGTTATTAGCACACATGCATCAAGCACACATGACAAAGTGGTCCAAATTCCACTAATGCCATCTTTTAATAGCTATGAGTGTCACAAATTTTATGTTTATGATGTGGACGAAAAATACGATGGATTAATCGGTAATGACCTTTTAATGCAATTGGAAGCCGTTATAGACCTGAAAAATTCAAAATTAATTACAAAGGCTACAACTCTTCCAATAGTAAATGATGGTAATTTCGAGATAGAATTAGACTCAAGAATGGAACAACGTGTTAAGCTACCAACGGATCAATTTTCCGGAGCAGCTATTATCACCTTTACGAAATTCTGTGAGGGTGTTAGGATGCCATCAGCCATCGTTAACTGTGAGAATGGATATGCGACTACCATTATACAAAATACATTAGAACAACCAATGACTTTGACTATTACAGCACCTTTCAAGGTTACAAAGTATTTAGACAATGCTAAAAGCATAAACTGTACTGATGTAGAGATGAGAGATTTAGAAGTGGACATAATACTTGACGAAAATCTGACTAGACTGAGACTTGATCACATGAATGAGGAGGAGAAAGAAAGTATAAGTAAATTGTGCAAAGAATACAAGGACATATTTTATAGTGACCAATTACCTTTGACATTCACTAACAATGTGAAACACAGTATCAGGACTAAAAACGAGGACCCAATATATGTAAGACCATACAGACAGCCCCCAGTACAAGCCGAAGAAATAAAAAACCAGGTAGAGAAACTTTTAAAAAACAAAGTGATTAGGGAATCCTACTCACCCTGGAATGCACCAGTTCATCTTGTACCTAAGAAGATGGACGCATCAGGTGAGGTCAAATATCGCATGGTCATAGATTACAGACGATTGAACGACATAACTGTAGACGACAAATACCCATTACCAAACATAACAGACTTATTTGACAAATTAGGCAAAAGTAAATACTTTACGACGCTAGATCTCGCTAATGGTTACCACCAAATTGAAATTGAAGAGAGGGACCGACATAAGACAGCATTTAGCGCGAACGGACACTATGAGTTTCTGAGAATGCCATTTGGGCTAAAAACCGCCCCAGCGACATTTCAGAGAACAATGGACAATGTTCTTAGGGGATTACAAGGACACCACTGTCTTGTTTATATGGATGACATAATAATTTACAGCCCCAGCTTACAAGACCACATTCATGACTTACGAGCTGTATTTGACCGACTTAGGGAGACGAACCTTAAAGTACAACTCGATAAGTCCGAGTTTGTGCGAAAAGAGGTACTATACTTGGGACATACGATTACCGATAAAGGACTTAAACCTAATGACGCAAAAATCAAAGCTGTTCTAGACTATCCCCTACCTAAAACAACAACCGAGATAAAAAGCTTTTTAGGACTAATAGGCTACTACCGACGATTTATTAAAGACTTTGCAAAAATTACGCAACCATTGACAGTTTGCTTGAAAAAACGTAATAAAATTGTGATCGACCAAAACTACATAGACGCATTTGAACGCTGCAAGGAACTTCTGACAAATTCACCCCTTCTACAATATCCTGACCAGACTAAACCATATATTTTGACAACTGACGCTTCAAATGTAGCCTTGGGTGCGGTATTATCCCAAGGTACTATAGGCAACGACAAACCAGTCGCTTACGCAAGTAGAACGCTGAGTGACACTGAAATGCGCTACAGTACTATAGAGCGCGAATTACTGGCTATTATATGGGCAGTAAAACATTTTAGACCCTACCTGTATGGAAATACATTCACCATTTTTACAGACCACCGACCATTAGCATGGTTGTATTCTCTCAAAGAGCCTAACAGCAAGTTAACTCGCTGGAGGCTCCGTTTACAGGAATATGACTTCAAAATAGTTTACAAAAATGGGAAGCAAAATACAAATGCAGACGCATTGTCACGCATAAAATTAAACGCCTTAAGTGACACTGACGACATTTCTATGCAGGTAAACTTAGATGAAAACGAGAGAAAGAAATTACAGGACCACTTAAAGGAAATAGACGATAGGATAGAGATTCTAGCAAAACGAAAAGACAGCGAGGAAACTATAACCATATCCGATAGCTCAGAAACTATTACTATCAGTGACGAATCTGAAGTAGACAAACAATATCCCGTTCCATCAATAGGCAGTAGCACTGAAACAGCCCACTCAGCCATAGAACTAGAAAATAAAGGAATCCCGATTCTACACGAGGCGATTGACACTAAACCTAATCAAATTATGGTATTTACGTGGTTCAAAAATAACATGCAGGTTAAAGACATCTCAACAGATAAACAAAAAATACTTGAGGTACATTTGCCCCTAAACAAAGAAGAACTAATTAAAGAATTTTTAAAAAAATATATTAAACCTAAAATTAAATACTTCATATACTTTGAAAACGAAAATCATAGGAAGGAATTTAACCGAGTAATCATTTCACTGTTCAAGGAAGGTATGGTAGAGTTTTATGAATGTACGCTTAGGGTCGTAAATGTAGAGAATGAAGAGGAACAAAAGGCTGTAACAATCAAACATCATGAAGGAAAAACGTGTCATCGGGGAATTAAAGAAACTGTAATGAGAATTAAAAGAAACTATTATTGGCCTAATATGCAAGAGTCAGTATCAGCAATAATAAATGGATGTGAAGCATGTAGGAAATTAAAATATGACAGAAAACCATTAAAGCCAACAGTACAATTAACTCAAACTCAGGATGCTCCCTTCCAGGAAATCTTTATCGATACTTTTAGTATAGAAAGCCGACAATACTTAACCATCGTAGACGCTTTTAGCAAATTGGCACAAGCTATTGAGATAAACAATAAGTCAACTGCGGAAGTGATTCGCGCGTTAATTAAATACTTCTCAATTTATGGTATACCAAAAAAGATCAGTAGCGACCCAGGATCAGAGTTCAATAACGAACTTATGAGGGAAATGGCTTTAATGTACAAAATTGATTTGCACATATGCACTACAAATAATCCCAACTCTACAGGCATTGTAGAGCGTTTTCATTCAACCCTTATTGAAATATATCGTCTAGCTAAATATGACCAAAAATGTACAGACGCGGCCTCAATCATGACTTACAGCATAATGGCGTACAATAATACGATACATACAACAACTGGTCTGACTCCGTTTGAAATCGTTTTTGGGCACACAGATTCCAGTAAAGCATTTGATGGTGAATTTGAAAAAAGTTACACACAACAACTACTTAAAGATCATGCTAAACGCACAAAATATCTTTATAATTACATATCTGATAAGATGCTTGAAGCAAAAGAGAAAATCAGAGAAAAGCAAATAGGTGAGAATGTAGAATTTAGGGAAGGTGACGTAGTATTTACTAAAGATATTAACAAGAGAAGTAGTAAGGACAAAGCTAGGTATAAAAAGGCAACTGTAACAGGAAAGGTAGAGAGAAACGTTTTACCGGTAGAAATAGGAAAACGACAGACAAAAGTAGCAATAAAGAATGTTAAACGTCCTCCACAGGTGGTGCGTGGTCGTAATGGCCCTTCTTCCCCAGAGCCAGGGCCTTCATCTTCAAAAACTTAAACAGAACCCAGGAATGCTACCAGTTAAAGAAGGGCAAGCTTATAGGCAAGAAGATAAATGGATTATTGTTAAAAGATTTGATTTAAATGAGTTAGGAAATGAATTAACTTTAAATACGAATAAATATATGGAATTCATTAAATTAGTCAATTCAAATAAAACATTTATAAACGAGTTTGTTAATATTAAAAATCAAGCAGAGCATTTGAATAATGCAACAATTTCTAAATTCTGGCAATTGGTTCCTTCACGTAGGATGAAACGAGGTCTTATTAACCCTCTTGGTTCACTCATTAAAATAATTTCCGGAAATCTGGATAACGATGATGCTATTCGTTACGACAAAGACATATCTATGCTTAGTAATAAGGATATAGTTCTGCAAAGGAAAATGACTCTTGTAACAAAAGTACTAGATAATTTTGTAAACAGTACAGGAACTTTAAATGACAATATTTTAATAATAGATAAGAGATTAAAGGCAATTGAGAATATTATAAATGAAACGTCAACTAAGGAAAATACTTATTTATATCTGACTCATGTTTTAAACATGTTTAACACTTTTATGAATACATTTAGAACAATTTATGATATATTAAATGAAATCGAAACTGCATTAGCATTCACCAAGGTCTCTGTACTACACCAGACAATTGTTAACTCTACGGAGTTGTTGTATTTACTTAAATCAATAGAACAGACTCACAATTTATTATATGATGTAAATGAAAGTAATCTACTAAAATTTGAGCGTATAATTAAGGTAAAAGCATATGTGAAGGAAAGCCAGATAACGTTTATTCTAGAAGTACCGCTAACTGATAAAATAATTTTTGATTATTATAAATTATACTCATTACCCTTTTATAATGGATCAATCAACAAAACTATTGTTGTTTTTCCCGATTTCCCTTACCTTTTGGCAAAAAGCTCAAAATACTTACCTGTAACAAAGCCATGCGAGAGAATAGACAATGAAAAATTCCTTTGTGCAGAAGACAATGTCGTACAGTTTCAAACACTAACGTGTGCTGAGCAGCTTCTAGAGTACCAGAACCCTACCAAATGTGTACAGTATATCGTCGAAGTAGAAGATGTTAAAGTCCAACGGATAGGTTTGGATAGTTGGATAATTTTTACACGAAAACCAACAGAAATGGCAGAGAAATGTGAAAATGAGAACACCAAAGAGACTCTCCAAGGAACCTACATTATTACCACAAAAGAAAAATGCGTTATATTCATAAAGAATTTAAAGCTGGTACATCAACGAACATTTGCCGAAAATCTGCAGTATAAAATAATGCCAATTATTGCATTACCAGACTTGAAACCCAGAAACCCCAAATCATTAACATCCGTGAATATCAAGAATATGAACCTGGAGGAGATGCGACACTTATCGTATATTTTGAAATTGAAGAAAAGTGATGTGTTTAGTGAAGGGCATTATAGTGAAAGTGGAAAAGTGAAAATTGACACTAAAAGCGTTAGTTTAGCAACTGTTTTATTGTATGTGTTTCTAATTTTTATTTCTATTTTTCTTGTAATGTATTATTTTATATATAAATTTAAGCGAAATCATCGAAACCCGATCCAAATTTCCACGGTTTCAGATAATTTCGCACTTGATGAGGGAGGAGTTATGCACGCACCTGGCAGAATCATAACAACTGTTTCTTAAGAAACTGCTAACGTGTCATAACACTCCTCGGATCACATTGCGTGGGATGATGCCCGGTAGAGATAAGGTTGTTATGATGTTAATAGCAATAAGTTTGATTCATTCGTTTAGAGCATCCTCTTTTGTTCAGACGTATCTTATAAATGTTTAATTAAATCATTTTAAATTTAAAAAGTGTTTTTAAAAAGTGCTTTTGCGCTCCCCGCAACTTGACTACCTACATAATCTTCTAAATTTAGCGCAGGTGTGCCATCACAGCTCTTTGTTTCATACTGCTGCCAGCCAGCTGGCTTATATCATCGCTTCATCTGCAGGTCAAGGTTACTATGTAATATTATTGAAGTAACAAGATGCCAATTTTTAAATCCACAAGACCTGAGGAAGTTTCTCTCATATCTTCAACAATTAGAAAAGAGGTAATTATCTTCAAACGGCTGAACAGATCTTCTTGATACATATTTGCCAATCAAGTTATCTTTATCTTATTTACAGTTTAGGTATTATATTTTGAGGGTTATATATTTTTAATATTGTCTTAAGTGTAATTGTTTTTAAGATGTTTAAATAATAAACTTAATTAGTCATCTTTTGAACACAGAAACTTGAAACCAAATCGATATCGATCCGTTTGGGAGCTACGATGCCAAATACACTTATAATTATGTTTAACACCCCTCTTTTTGCATCGAGGGTATAACTCATTAGACAACTGAGTACCTACTTAGTAATAAGTAGGTTGAATTCTTTGTTAGTTTGTGTTGCCCGGTCGGGCAAGACATTTTTACAATAATTTCAAAATACAAACCCAAAAAGTTTAAAAGAAACTTGACATCTGAATGACATACATACGAGGCACGTTTTCAGCCACGTTTTTAATAATATATTTTTGTACAATGTTCTTAGTCTTTTAAATTGCATGAGATTATTTATAAAATATCTAACTAGTAGTAAATTTTACTCAACAACACACAAGCACTTGGTCATCATCTGGCAATCATTTGGTAGATAGCACTTAAGTTAAGCCTACACGTGATCCCTGGGTGGTGCTAAATGGGTGACCACTGGCGGTAGTCTCAGGCCGCGGCTTGAACCACACACCGAAGATATGTCGCTAATTGGTTTACTGAGCTCCAGCATGATGAGATCATCATGCTGGAGCTCAGCAACCCGTCTTCCACACTTACTTACCTACATATCGGCACATCGGTGCCAGCCAGTATGGAAGACGGGTTGGGTTAGTTGCGCTCCGTAGATTGGATTAAAATCGGTTGTCCAGAGCCTCGTTTCACTACCAACTTCCAGTTGTCAACAAGCGCAATTCTATCATAGACCGCATTATCACTTAGCATCAGGTGACATAGTGATCAAGTGCTTGTAAGTCCGACACGAAAAAACTTACCGAACCATGATGCCTGAGTGTCATCGAGAGACAAATCAGTTGTGGAGTGCAGCATGTCTGGAACAGCTATGGTGGGGAAGCTGATGGCCATCCCGATGTCCAACAGTAGCATATTCGGTGACATGATTGCGATGCACTATAAGCAAAAAATAGAACTATGAACTAGATATTGTTGTAAAAGTCTTGGATGCGGAAAAGACGGTGGATTATGGAAGTCTGCACATTACTGCAAGTAATGGTGACGTTCACCCTGATTCTCAATCATTCCAAAGCAAATTCAGATTTGAAAACTGATTCTCCTTCGATTTAGATCTTTGCAATTCACAATGCTCTAATCCATAACTTTTGATATTTAACTAATCGGAAAGGTTTCTGCAACCAAATAGTTTACGGAATACTATATTCATTCGAAATTTCAACGAATTTATCCGATTGAAATGAGAATAACTATGCTGGAAAAACTTAATTTAAAGTAATTCGGCTGGACGTTATCAGGGAGATGGACTACCATTGATGTAGGAGGCACTTTATGTACCAAACAAACAGCCAGTTTTCATGTGATTCCGATAAATGTTTCGACGCCTCACGTCACCGCCATCGAAGCGCTTCCCTTCTTGGAGAGCATTTGTCACTTCTTACTAGGTAAGATATATTAATTGCTTACATTTTAGAAACAAATAATTACTTTTGCTTACAAAACTAACAAAATCGACTTTAAATGCCACGCAAGTCATTTAAATCAGTAGCATGTTTAAGTTGTACTTCCATATTTCTGGAGATACTAAACGGGACCAAACGGGAAGTGATATCCTCGCTAACAAAAAATAATTTTCTAAGTCGTTTAATAAATGGAGTCCTGAGGTAACAAACATAAATTAAATAAAAATAAGAACAAAAAACCGTAGAACCTCCTCTATTTTGAAGTCTGTTAAAAACAACATTGGGCACGAGAGTAGATAGATATAGTTGGGCAAACGTAGCGTAGGACTGGGTGGTGCAGTAATCTTGGAAAAATGTTTGGTACCTAAGTAATGATTAATTGAGAATAAATCATGCTAAATGGATAAGTATATTGTTAGGCAGATGTTGATGGAAAAAGATACATCAAAGTAGCCAAAGATTGGGCTGGATGGCGTACAATGAATAAAATCTGTCTCTATGTGACTCTCTGGAGATACTAAACGGGACCAAACGGGAAGTTATACCCTCTCTAACAAAAAATAATTTTCAAAATCGTTTAATATATGGAGTCCTGAGGTCCTATCAGTTGACTACAAGCTATAAGCTTTATACTTACTTGTGCTGCGATCGCTCTTATTCTTGCTATTCTAAAGTTATCACCCAATTCTAGAACCATTTTCGCAAATCACTTAACAAGATAATATTTCACTTATATAGGATTAACTTATAGTCTCTCACACTTATATCTTATTTAATTTCATTTCAGTCTCATTACTGTTTTATTTTATTTCATTGAATGACAAAGAAATGCATACGGCTCAGGGTATTATTGTGATACCTTAAAGTATACGCAATTGAATTAATAAATAAATACACAATAATAATTGGCACTTAGCAGTTTAACGTCAATACATTTTCAAGTTAAAAATATTTTTATATGCAGACATGCTAAGTCCAAGCTAAAACGTTTTAAAATGAGTTGAGATAAAGAAGCCTTGAATTAAATAACAGCTCGCGTCTCTAAAGCATTAAAGCCGATTACACACTAACATTTCAAAGTATTTTAAATATATTTTATTTAATTATCTTTTTTTTCAACTTACCAAGTATATTTTTTTGTAATTTACCTCAGAATTTTAGCATTCGTGAACTGAACGTGAATTAATTTGGATAATTATTTTTTGCTTCAAAGGTTTTTTTATTGCTGCAAATTAGTCCCATGTTAAAATCTGATGGGTATCAGAAATGCTTTTCCAAATAATATTAATATGGTTCAAAATACCATAGAAATCCATTTCTAAATTTAACAGACTTCCAAAATACAAATTATTCATTAGATAAAATACATTTTAGACGAGAATCCCGCTCCATAAAGTTTCCGGTGAAAAGGTGCCCAAACCCTTGCAACATTGCCACGCTGATTGGATGACCATTCTTTTTTAATTTGGATATATTTATATATTGGATTGGATATATAATATAATAGTGTAATCTTTATTTCAGGTAGCTTAAAAAACATCAAATGTTATTTTAATACCCATATTATAAATACCTCACAGACTAACATACATATAAATATAACTATTTTATTATTGGAGCACTATGAGTATCAGGGATTTTTCTCGGTCTTGTATCCCTGTACTTGCGGTAAACAACCCCTGCAGGCCAGAACTCTGGTACGAGGAACGTGTTCTTGTGCTCGAATGTAACCTGCAGCACATACGACTTGAAGTCTGTCGGCCGCTTCTGCTCCAGCTCCTTTAAACACATTCGCACGCAGTCCTCCCGTTGTAGCCTCCCGCAGATGTATCGCTGGACATCGTCGGTCTTCGTTTCGTTCCTTCGTCCAGGCGCGAGATGTAAATTTTGGTGGTCGCGGGTACAACATGTAGTGAGGATGTTGTACCCTTGGCGGTACCGCGTTGGTTGCGGTTTTTTCGTGACGAACCTTTCTCTTAACAAGAGTAAAGCCATCAGCATAAATATCCGGTTTATTTACCGATCTTGCATTTTTCTCATTCGAATGCATAGATCGGTTTAGTTCGGTCACCTGAGCGTAAGACTTCTTCTGGTTCCAGGATGGTGCAGGTAACACAGGAGAACCCCCTAAAATATACAGTAGTCATGAAAAAAGAGTTACGTAGAAATTCATCTGTCTATGAAATGAACACACATAATAATATTATGCGATATTTTCATAAAAAAATAGTTCTACTAAGTAGTATAGTTCCACTAGGTGGCATTTGATGTATATGTTTGTTTATTTTTTTTTAGCCGTTTAAATTACAAATGTTTGAAATTCTTATGTAATAAAAGCGGCATATGTAACCACATCTTGTTATTTCTTCCCCCACACCAACTGAGAGAACACGCTATAGTAAGGTTAGTGCAGAGGTTCCCCTACAAAGGTACCTGCACACACCCCATGCTGGTAATCGCACCCAAATTACCGCACAGACATTAATTTCATCATCACAGCGGTACAGACATCAATTAAAATAAAACTGGCCAAGTGCGAGTCAGACTTTTGTCCCGCACACGGAGGGTTCCGAACGCCATCTATCGAATTTCTAACGAACTTCTAACACCAACTAAGTAAACGTTAACACAATGGTAGAATAGTAATATAAAGTAGTAATAGTAATAGTAGTAATAAAGATAAGATAAAGATAAAGATATTTTATTTGCGTAAAACATGCGTATAACAAAAAGTTGTGACAAAATATTCAAACGATCGTCATGTTTTGCCTTAACAGGCGTGCAAACTTTGCAGATTTGCTCACTACATATAACCCAAATTTAAATACATATTACACTGGTAATTCTTATAAACTAAATTGAATTATAAAATTAAAAGGATACAGCACAATGTCATGAAAATAATAATAATGATTATAATTTGTCACATAAAAATTCGTCAATACCATAATAACATTTCTGAATTAAAAATTGTTTTAGCCTATTTTTAAACATAATATTGTACATGTCCTTTAAAGATTTAGGAATTTTATTGAAGACTGTTGGCGTCATACCAATTACAGTTTTAAATAGTAATTGTAGTAATTAATATTATTAAATATCTGGTTGACCGGCTCGGTATTTTTTGCCACTTAAACAGACAAATATGACTCTTCCCGACATCTATTGACGAATAATAATACTAGTTTTTTTAATTGAGAGCAACTAACTGCTTTACTGAAACAGTACTTCTATTCGCCAATAGATGTCGGGAAAAGTCATATTTTAATTTAATTATCAATAAAGTTGATTATTAAAAA
Source organism: Cabera pusaria (assembly GCA_954871355.1). Lineage (NCBI taxonomy): Eukaryota > Metazoa > Arthropoda > Insecta > Lepidoptera > Geometridae > Cabera > Cabera pusaria. The sequence continues at coordinate 9,487,285 of OX940905.1, forward strand.
CAAGAATAAAACCACATTTTCTGAAAATTACTCCTAGCTAGATCGATTTATCGCCCCCGAAATCCCCTGTAGGTATACTTAATTTTATTTAATCGTTGGAGCCGCTTCCGAAATTCAGATTAAGGTAAAGAAGCCATCTTTGATGCTAGATAGGTGGCGCTGCGCTATCGTAAAAAACTTTTTTAAAACTTTTCTTTAATTTTTATATTTGTTCTGTTCTTAGTATTTGTTGTTATAGCGGCAAAACAGAAATACATCATCTGTGAAAATTTCAACCGTCTAACTATCACGGTTCATGAGATACAGCCTGGTGACAGACGGACAGACAGACAGACAGACAGACAGACAGACAGACAGACAGACATACAGACAGACAGACAGACAGACAGACAGACAGACAGACGGACAGCGGAGTCTCAGTAATAGGGTTCCGTTGGTACCCTTTGGGTTCGGAACCCTAAAAACAGGAGGTTTTTTCAGATTTACAATTGCGTTTGCTTTTGAAAGCCTGTTAAGTCTCCAGGAAATAACATTTTTAACCGACTTCACAAAAAAGAAGGGAAGTTCTCAATTTGAGTGTTTTTTATGTTTGTTACCTCAAAACTCCATCAAATATTAACTGATTCGAAAAATTATTTTTTTGTTTGAGAGATTATGTCTCCCATTTGATCTTATTCAAACTTTATCGAGATATAAAAATTACCTCCGGAGATATGGAGATAAACAATATAAGCAAATTTGTATACTTTGATGACACGATTATAACTAGTACTTTGACTATCGCGGCATTCGGTTTTTTCGTTTTTTACAATCGTAAATTACTGATTCCATTATTTGACTGTTTGTAGACTAGGCACAATTTAACCAGAAGATCTATGCTATGTACTACTATTTTATTCTTTGGCTTGGGTATCGTTCTTTAATATTGACCTTAGTGTGCACAAGGCCTTATACATTATTTTGTTTGAGGAAAAGCAACAAAACACAACACGTGATAAAGGATACTTACCTACCTACTCAGTGTATATGCATGGCTTTTTTGTAAGGTTGTTTTAATGTCAATACTATACTACTACCTTGGAGATTTAGGACAAGTTCTTTTAACGCCATTTCGAAATCTGCTCATATCTGAAATTTGAGTTGAATGAGCACGAGTAAAATGTGAAATGAAACCGTAATGCCAAACACGTTGAATTAAAACATTATGTTTTCGCCATAATTAATTTCTTGATTATATTTCACTAGTCGGAAATCTGTGATCCTGTACGAACTACACTGTTTAGAAAAATTAAGAAATATTTTTATTAATTGGGAGGGTACAGCATTTGGAAAACTTTGTCAAGTCTTTTCATCGCCCATGACTACCACGAAAGTTTTTAACTGGTGCGTCTTGCCTGTTATTACGAAGCCAAGACGTGAAAACTGACGGTGCGACAAGTTCAACAAGTCAAAGTCGCTCAGCGAGCTATGGAGAGGGCTATGCTCTGAGTCTCTCTGAAGGATCGAATAGCTCAAAAGATTAGCAAGCTGAAGTGTTAGTGGGCTGGTCATAGAACCGATAACCGTTGATGTAGACGTGTTTTAGAGTGGACACCACGGCTCGGTTAACGTAGTGTCTGAAGGGTGCCCTCTAGCTAAATGAAGCTATGATATACGCAAGCTGGCTGGCAGCAGCTGCAAACAAAAACATGAAGATCGAGCTCAGGGGCACGCCTCAGGTAAACCCTTTTTCAAACAGAGAACAAAGAAAGAATGATGATGACTATGTACGAAATTACCTAAACACCGTCTAACTAACAGCATAGTATTGGATTAGTATGCTACAATTGATTTTGGTATTACATTTTTATAGACGCAAGATCTAGCTGGCTCGTGTCCACCTGGCCAGCTAGATAGATCTGTCACTGTCAACAAAGTGATCCTATAAGGGTTCCTTTTTCCTTTTGAAGTAAGGAACCCTAAAAAAACGGCCTCTTCCTTTAGACTTCACTTACTACGCCAAAAAGAGACTTAGGTATCGATCCAGCCGTACTTTTATCAGAATGTCGATCTCTACGACAATTTCAACCAAAATCAAATTTCATCCAAATGCCTCAGCAGTTATGCGTACAAAAAAAAAACAATAAACTTTATTCATAAGTAAGACAGAAGGAAAATATAACAAGTTCTTTTAATAGCATGTAAGTTAAATCTACATCATGTGGACTGTTTTCCGACATCTAGGTACTTTCGGTGCTCTGTTTTAATAATCAAATATGTAGAAAACTTGCTAAACTTCTACGTCAGAAAACATTAAGGATTCTTGCGAAACATATAACATATAATAAATCCATCAAACAAGAAAAAAGACAGATGAAGCCTCACCCTTTGACCAAATGCAGCTGGAAAAAGGTTACATAAATATCTATGGGACGTTTACCTAACTAAGCGGTCATATATGTCGTGAAATGCCGAAAAAACACGTTTCTTGTTTGGGACCCTCTATTATTTTTAACTTTATTCTGTTTTTAGTATTTGTTGTTATAGCGGCAACAGAAATACATCATCTGTGAAAATTTTAACTGTCTAACTATCACGGTTCATGAGACACAGCCTGGTGACAGACGGACAGACAGACAGACAGACAAACAGACGGACAGCGGAGTCTTAGTAATAGGGTCCCGTTTTACCCTTTGGGTACGGAACCCTAAAAAACTAACCCAGAGTAAACAACATAAGGACTTTGCCTATTTGTAGTTTTTAGTAAAGCTATATCTCCGGATATATTAATTAATTAAGCATCAAAATCGGCATTTGCTGACGGATATTTATTAATTGTAATAAAATAAAAAAAAATTAGTTAGGCTTCTTTTTTTGTTGTACATAGTTAAAACGCAAGAATCCTTTTATTTTAATTCTTTTCTAGGTAGGGAACTGGTTACATCTAGGTTTGACATTTTTCCTTGTTAATCGAGGTCACCGCTCACCTAATATTTGCACTACTAGAGACGACCTACGTCTTTGCCTGTACGAGTTTTATAAAGTGTCCCACATACGATTTTGTCATGGTTTAAACACTCAGCAAAATAGTATTTAGGTCATTAAAGCCTTTTAACGGTCTGGTTTTTAAAATTCCAAAAAAAGGTTTTTAGTAAAAATACTTTCTATTCGAGATAGAGAAGAACTACATAACTTCGTTTTATTCAATGAAAATACGGACTACGATAGCATTGAAATCTGTGGAACAAAACATAGATTAAAATTTTGTAGCGTTATACGAGGTTTGTGACAAATATACTAGTGAACAAATCGGACAAGTCGGGAAGTGGGTCTAATTTAGCTTCCAAGATTCCACATACAGACATACATACAGATATACATACAGACATACATACAGACATACATAAAGCCATACTTACAGACATACATACAAACATACATACCGACATACATACATTGAAAGTTAAATAAAAGCTTGTAATAAGCAGATATCAATAAAAAAAAATAGTTCCAGTACACTCGCTAGGTGGCTGTTCATGCAAGCCTCCTTTGATGTCTAAATATGTTAGTTTACTTATTTTTTAGCAAAAAAAGGTTGTTGAAAATATGAATGTTAGAAATGTATGGAATGAAAGCGGTATGTCTCGATTTATATCGAAAAAAAAGCAGATAACATGATGTTTGTCAGCTTACAATTTAGTATTTGCGCTCGTGTTGAGTCTCCAGGCAATATATTTTTTTTAAATCGCTTTATTCAGGCACGTTACCATGGTTCAGGCCAATTTGCATATCACAATTATCCAAACCCATTTTCAACCTAACCATTGTGGAATTACATTTGGGTAAACTATAATGGAATAGAATTACTCTTTACATCGGTATAATTGGTATAATATTTATTAATTAATATAATATTTTATAACTAACGTGATTAAAATAATATTTATTCTACGACAGCAGTAATAACAACAACCGGATTATGTGAGACGCAATAAAAGAAATTTATTTAAGCGAAGTCAGATTTAAAAAACCGCGAATGTTTGGCTAATACTCTAGACGGCTTTAGATAAGGTGGTCTCAGAGCATAAATCGTGACCCAAAAAATCACGTGTCTCTGGCGCATTGAACTAAAACCAGCTTCAAATCTTACTTATGTGGTCTTGTGTATGGCGATTACACCTCGATATAATAAATACCTATTGAAATTATAATTATAACTAGCTGTTACCCGCGATTTCGCCCGCGTTATTTGAGTTTTTATGACCAGTAAAGTCAAGATCGATGTTCCCTTGTCTTGTCAACACCTATAATTTATGATATTGATTGTTATGAATTACTACTTAAGTACTTACTTTATTGATTATCAATAGACGAAAGAAATTCACCGCGTTTGACTTAATGCATATGAGTAGAAGTACATACGGTTCTTACATATAAATATCAGTTTTCAAAATGTTTGTCTGTCTGTCTGTCTGTCTTTTTGTTCCAGCTAATATCTGAAACGGCTGGACCGATTTAAACGGGACTTTCACTGGCAGATAGCTGATGTTATAAAGAGCCACTGTCATTAAACGCGGACAAAGCTGCGGGGCACAACTTCAAAAATAAAAAACTTATAGACACCCAAACTCGACTGCCAAAAAAAGTATCTTATGTCCTTCTAATATGCCTTATTGACTGTCTTTGAACAAAATTTTAAATTTGGTTAAGCCGTTTGGCCGTGAAGATACCAGTATCATCAAAATTCAATAAAAAGAATCTGGACACCCAGACTTGACAGCCAGAAAATATGTATCCTTTATTTATCCTATTTTGCCCTATGAACTGTCTTTGTACAACATTTCAGCCAAATCGGTCGAGCCGTTTGACTGTGAAGAAATCCCAAAGAAACACACAAATAAATTTATTTATCCCTAAAAAGGTAAAAAAGGAACCCTTATAAGATCACTTTCTTGTCCGTCCGTCTGTCTGTCTGTCTGTCTGTCTGTCTGTCTCTCTGTATGTCTGTCTGTCTGTATGTATGTCTGTCTGTCTGTCTGTCCGTCTATCCGTGTGTCACCACCAATTTTCTGCAAGTTGAAATTTATAGCAGATACATGAGGTCTATAGTGCCTATTAGGTCATATTTAGATTTAGGTACATTTGAAGATTGAATTTTGAACATACCTACTATACAAATTGTCTGAAGTACTGAAACACACAGTTACGTGTATGGCAACCCTACTTTAATATTTTTTGAAAAGTATGACGTCAACGATTAGATGACAGCTGAATGGTTTTTTTTTTAATTCAAAGTGTTAAATTCTGCTTTTGCTATGTTTACTTGATAATTGATGATGATTTTTACGTGTATATGTGCGTATATTACTGCCTAAATACTGAACAAATGCTTTGATTCTTTAATTCAAAGTTTGACTGAGGTTGCCTGGTTGACTCCAGATAAAACTATGGGGATTAATAGACAAAAACTGTTGGCATCACGGTCGAAATTGGAGTAGATTGTTAAACATACATACAACAAGAAATGTGTTTTTTCGGCATTTCAATATAACGCCATCTATGAACGCTTAGGTAAACGTCCTAACACCTTTGTGTAAAGGATCGGCATCGGATCTTGTGTGGTACGGAACCCTACGAGTGTGAGTCCGACTTGCACTTGGCTAGTTTATTTTTAATTACTCTATTACAAATCGCAAGTCGCAATCGGAGGTGCGCAATTTTTCTGTTTTTATGTGTAGACAACTCGATTTCTCTGCCGATAGTCAATCGATTTTTTTTTATCATGAGTACAATTCAATTTACGATGTTCTCCGGTAGCTCACAGCCCTTGAAAGTCAGACCATTCTAGGCCTAGCGTGTTCACCATCTTCGATCGCATCCTCGCTAACCATCAGGCGATATAGAGGTCATACGCTGGCTCGAACCATGTCCAAAGCCTTCAGCCTCAGCTTCACCTATATTACTCATTTAGCACTACCCAGCGATCGTAGGTAAGGTCTTAGAAACGGATGCAGTCGGGTAACAATGGGTAATATAAAACACATGCACTTTCTTTGGGCCTCCAAGCAGAGCAGATATATAGCTATTCTCATTTCACTTAAATACATTCGAATTCGGAAGCTTTATTTAGAATTTTAAACATTGACACATACGTGAGCTATTTTGTCGCAGAAACCTGTCTCATTAGAATCACTGATTTTCAAGGAAGAAAGAAGAAGGGTTCTCAATTCTTCAGTTTTCTTTTCTTTCTTTTTAGGGTTCCGTACCCAAAGGGTAGAATGGGACCCTATTACTAAGACTCCGCTGTCCGTCTGTCTGTCTGTCTGTCTGTCTGTCTGTCTGTCTGTCCGTCTGTCACCAGGCTGTATCTCATGAACCGTGATAGTTAGACAGTTGAAATTTTCACAGATGATGTATTTCTGTTGCCGCTATAACAACAAATACTAAAAACAGAATAAAGTTAAAAATTATAGAGAATCCCCCAGGACAAGAAACGTATTTTTTTCGGCATTTCACGCCATCTATGTACGCTTAGTTAGGTAAACGTCCCATAGATGGCGTTATATTGGAATGTCGATTCTTAACACCTTTGTTAGACGTTAAATGGCGTTATAAGAAATAAAATGTTTATTAATTACATATTATTTTTTGCTGGCCAAAAATGATAGTGGTATTTTTTGCTCGATCTTATAAAATACTGTAGTGTGGTACGGATCCCTACGAGTGCGAGTCCGACTTGCACTTGGCCAGTTTATTTTTGTGTGTACGTTACGCGATTGCTCCGTCAATTCTGAACCGATCCGAATATTTTTTAGGGTTCCGTACCCAAAGGGTAAAACGGGACCCTATTACTAAGACTCCGCTGTCCGTCTGTCTGTCTGTCTGTCTGTCTGTCTGTCTGTCTGTCTATCTGTCTGTCTGTCTGTCTGTCTATCTGTCCGTCAGTCACCAGGCTGTATCTCATGAACCGTGATAGTTAGACAGTTGAAATTTTCACAGATGATGTATTTCTGTTGCCGCTATAACAACAAATACTAAAAACAGAATAAAGTTAAAAATAATAGAGGGTCCCCATACAAGAAACGTGTTTTTTTCGGCATTTCACGCCATCTATGAACGCTTAGTTAGGTAAGCATCCCATAGATGGCGTTATATTTAAATGTCGATCCCTAACACCTTTGTTAGACGTTAGATGGCGTTATAAGAAATAAAATGTTTATTAATTACATATTATTTTTTGCTGGCCAAAAATGATAGTGGTATTTTTTGCTCGATCTTATAAAATACTGTAGTGTGGTACGGAACCCTACTAGTGCGAGTCCGACTTGCACTTGGCCAGTTTATTTTGTAATCGGTAGAGTACGTTTTCAAGGTGGTCCCATTGTAATTTCATCGAGATCTGATAAGTATATCCAGATATATGACGATAAACGTCTCAAACTTGGTACCTACTGAAATTGACTTGCGGGACATTGAAGTCAGTTGTTTTTAAACTATATTTAATATTTCGAATTGAAATATCAAAAGTAACCGATCCGAGCATTGTGAATTGCAAAGATTCTAGTCGAAGGAGAGGCAATTTCCGAATCCGAATTCGCTTTCGAATGATTGAGCCTGAAATAACCCTGAAGGAAATCTTAAAACTAACTTTGTCCTTTGGTCGACGTCTAGCTGTAGCAAATTCTTTAATATTATCTTAGTAGGAAAGTGAGTGAACTGAACAAATGACCTACATTAACTTAACAATAAAACAATAGAATTATACCTGGACCGTAAAAAAGATAAAGATAAATCTCTCTCCTGAAAAACTGCACGTTTATGGTTTACAAATAGCTAGATCAACAAACCGCGATTTTTAATATTTAGTTAGTTTTACGAGTAGTAGAGTTAATTGATAAAAAGAAAAAATAAACAAGCTTATATTGAAATTAACTTAAAAGGTAAAATATAAATATGCTAGCATTTGATCACTATCTCGCCTGGTAGTAAGCGATGATTTGGTCCCAGATGGTGAACATGCCTAGGCCTAGAATACTCTGACTACCAAGGGCTGTATGCTGCCGGAATACAGTAGGTTTATGGCGGCAGATTTTTTCCTTGGTGGTGGTAACTTAATTTCTTGTTGGTAGCAAGTCAGGCGAAACATCGATATAATTTGCACCTATTAACTGTGGACGAACAACCATGCTGGCATTTGAACCGGCGAACAAGTCAAGCCAAATATCCTTTACGCCAATTAGTACCTTGTGTAAAAAAACTTTGAATTTTTGGTTGGTTTGGTGGTTGGTTGGTTCTTTGGTAAATTGTATCAAGATTTGATTAACACGGCTGGAATCAGCTGCGTGCTAAGTGGGTGAATGCTATACCTGTGTTAATTGATGGAAGTGGGGATTGGAGCATCTGTTGTGCTGCACCCCATCTCATTGCCGTTTTCCACTGACTAGGTTTGGTAATCGATACCGTTTTCAATATCCAGGCAAATACGGCTCTTTCATTAACAATGTTAGATAGGGGGTTGCTTGTCATCAGGTTCTTATTTAGGCTGGTCATAAAATCTATTTATGAATACTAAAACACAAAAATTGTTGATACCTATGTCCGCTGTAGACTTTGTAACCATCCAGATGTGCCCCGAACCGCAATTAGAATGCGAAGAAAACTACAACAATGCATTAGGCACATTCGGTCACATTTCGTAGTAGCACACGCCAGGTAAGGTAAGGTAAGGTTCTCCTCTGGTAAAAATATATTATTAATACACTAAAATATAAAAGTTTATAAAGCTATGAATATAATATTTTATTGTAACATGACTTTCATTTCGTAGTTTTATTGTGTTTTTAACCAACTTCAAAAAATAGGGGGAGGTTCTCAGTTCGACTGTAATTTTTTAATGTTTTTTACCTCAGAACTCCGTCAACTCTTATAACTGATAACCGATTTGAAAAATTATTTTTTGTTTGAGAGATTATGCCTCCCATTTGGTCATTCAAATTTTATCGAGATTGACAATTATCTCCGGAGACAAACAATATAAGCAAATTTGTATACTTTGATGACATGATTATAACTAGCCAGTACTTTGACTATCGCGGCATGTGAAGTCGGTTTTTACGTTTTGTACGATCATAAATTATACTACTTCCTAACTCGTTCCACGTAGTATATAGTAATAAAATTATAGCGATATTTTTATTGAAATAGTAAAGTATATTGAAAGAACAATAACAATAAAAACTGCACTGAAATCATACCATATTTTTATTATTTTTTTATATGAGAAAATGTAGAACTGGCTGAAAATGTATTTTGCTTTTATTCTAGGTAAATAATATTATTCAATATTTTAACAAAATCTTAGCTAATTAGGCTTTTCTAATAATATTTAAATTATTCATTTCAGTTTTATCTTTAGTCAATTGGTCCGAACAGCATTTGGCATTTGTAAGTATTATCAACACAAATCAACACCAATATTATAAATGCGAAAGTCAGTTTGTATATTTGTTTGTTTGTTTGGGACTTCTTCACGGTCAAACGGCTCGACTGATGTAGCTGAAATTTTGCACAGGGATAGCCAGTATAATGGATTAGGCTATAGGATACTTTTTAACGCGGACGAAGCCGCGGGACACACCTAGTAAGTAAAATATGTACAGTGGTGAGTCGACCACATCGAAAAGTATGCAGATAGGACAAGACCTAGCTGTCCAGGCGGACACTAGACGGTGAACTACCCTCCTACCATGCAGGGGCAGTTACTAGATTGATACAAGCTTGTCTAACATCTGTATCCTGCCCCCTGGATTTTTATCGACATTTTCCTTTACCTTTTCACAGCCTTGTGAAAATGCTCATAGGTACATTTTACGAATTTTATGACTACCTGTTATATTATAGTACTACATATTACAACTTTAGGTTCTAGGAATATTGACCTATTTCGACGAGGTCATTGCCTCAAAAGTAACCTCATGCTAAGCTCACTCTGTTGGCTTCAGTTCAGTGAAGGTCGGGCGGGTCAGATTATGGTAAAATAAAATCGGTTCAAATTATGGTGAAGATTTTGTCCGGTTCACATGAATGTCACAGTAAATCTTTTCAGGCTCTAGTTACAATACACAACATTGAGGAACTATTTTGTTTTTTTGAACAGACAACCACTTGGTCGCTATCTAAAGGTACGGCCACACCGCGGCGTCCTGCGTCTGCGTGCTCGTTTGCGAACTGATTTTCAATTATTTTCTGATCACGTTTGGCGTGAACCAGTCGGTACAAATACTATTGCGCTATCTGATCGCCGCCTAGATCGCGTACGCAGGACGCCGCGGTGTGGTCGTATGTAGTGACGATGCGATCTAGGATGGAACAATGTTGGCTAGAAGTAGAAGACGACTTTTCCCCCACTTTTGACCATTCGTAACAAGATAAAGAAAGGCTCAGATTGCGCTGAAGGCTTAGTCTAAGGCTTATTTACATCTCCTTATGTATTTAACGTCTTAAACGAAACGTCCTTCCCGGATGTACTGTGGTGGCTTTTTGTGATGGACTGCCTTCTCCGTTGAAATACCAGTTTTCTAACGGAAACAAAAATACAATTAAAAAGCATATATACTGAACAACAAATAAAGTAGTAAAAACATTAAAAAATGTTTCCAATAACGTTCAGAAAAAAATAATACTTTTACCTTTGTTTTGTTGAGTTATCGTAGATTTTGCTAAATTCGATAAAACGTAATAACACGTCTGTAAGGTTGCTTTTCCTATGGCAATTTTGAGTATAAATAAACAATCATTTAAAATTACAACTCAGTCCGCGGTCAATCGCCGTAGATGCAAGAGCTGTGCCGGTTGACGATATCAGCTTGACGAAAAAACATCGTTGTACAGACACGGAAAATTAGCTTCCTCTAACTTGATCCTTGCGTAAAAAAGTATGTAGGTGATCAATTACAAATATTTAGTTTTTATCTCAGACAGGCTAATGTACATGGTCAGAGTAAGATGTACCGTGTTTGGGCTCGTTTTGTTTGTAGTGACGAGACTTTTCTTTAGGAGTGACTTGACTAACCTGATGATGAAATTCAGAGACTGCTACTGGAACTCCTAGATGGGTTGAGTTAGATGTGCCGTGTTTGGGCTCGTTTTGTTAGTAGTGACGAACCTTTCTTTAGGAGTGACTTGACTGACCTGATGATGAAATTCGGAGGGTGCTACTGGAACTCCTAGATGGTTTAAGTTAGATGTGCAGTGTTTGGGCTCGTTTTATTAGTGGTCACAAGACCTTTCTTTAGGAGTGACTTGACTGACCTGATGATGATGGTATTTGGAGACTGTTACTGGAACTCCTAGATGGGTTGAGATAGATGTGCCGTGTTTGGGCTCGTTTTGTTAGTAGTGACGAACCTTTCTTTAGGAGTGACTTGACTGACCTGATGATGAAATTCGGAGAGTGCTCTGGAACTCCTAGATGGTTTAAGTTAGATGTGCCGAGTTTGGGCTCGTTTTGTTAGTGGTGACGAGACCTTTCTTTAGGAGTGACTTGACTGACCTGATGATGAAATTCGGAGACTGCTACTGGAACTCCTAGATGGGTTGAGTTAGATGTGCCGTGTTTGGGCTCGTTTTGTTAGTAGTGATGAACCTTTCTTTAGGAGTGACTTGACTGACCTGATGATGAAATTCGGAGAGTGCTACTGGAACTCCTAGATGGTTTAAGTTAGATGTGCAGTGTTTGGGCTCGTTTTATTAGTGGTGACAAGACCTTTCTTTAGGAGTGACTTGACTGACCTGATGATGATGGTATTTGGAGACTGCTACTGGAACTGCTAGATGGTCAGAGTTAGATTTGCCGTGTTTGGGCGTTTTTAGTATCTTATTGACTTGCGTTTGAACACTATCTCAGCTGTTGGTAAGTGATGATGCGGTTGAAAATGGTAAGCAAGGAAGGCCTTGAATGGGAACTGGTTCTCAAAGATAACTGCCGGGGCTACGCTGGGGATTGAACTCGGTACCTCTGGCATCATACAGTACATACAAGCACAGTTTAAAAAATATAAGTAATCAAAACAAATCATATCAAAGCATTTATTCAGTTTGTAGGCAGTATTAATATACGCACATTTACACATCAAAATTATAAAATAAATCATAATCAATTATTAAGTAAACATAGTCAAAGCATAATTTAACGTTTTGAATTAAAAAAAAAAACAAAAGTATTGAACCATTTAGCTACTGTTACTGTACTGTATCAAGATGATTTTTAACCGACTTCAAAAAAAAGGAGGTTTCTCAATTCGACCGTATATATATTTTTTTTTGTTCGCGGATAACTTCGTCGTTTATGAACCGATTTCGATTATTCTTTTTTTGTTCGAAAGGAGATATCCCAAGTGTGATACCATGGTAATTTTATCGAGGTATGATAAGTATCTCCAGAGATATTGAGATAAACATCTCAAAATTGGTACTGAAAATGAATAGCGCGGCATTGAAGTCGGTTGTTTTTTTAGTTTTTAAACGATATTATATTGACTCGTTTTCGTCCCGTTCGCTGTGTGCGTGAGGACTATGCGCATGTAGTAGTACGAAATTTAGACCTGTGCATTTAAGAAACGCACCCTTAATTCAAAATAGTTTCTCGTTCCAGCCGTTAAACTTCTGCAATATGGCAATGACCTGCATCCATGACAATAAGCAGGTCTGCGCATCCAGTCCAGATGGTTGCAGCCACAGAAGCTTCCTTGATCAGTGTGATATGTACGAGTACAATTGTGACTTTCAAACCAGTAAGTGGCTACTTTTTAAATTACCCTACTTGAATAATTAATTAAGTAGAGCCGGTTCTTTTCTTTTCTAGTCGAGGTGGTAGGTAGGTACAGAAATTTCGAGTTTCTTTGAAGAAGCACATCCAAAACGAGGATACTCGACCTGATACAACAACATAGTAATCGATATAGCTTACCGAATTAGCAATCCGAAATGGCCGCCATATTAGCAAAAAAAAATCGATAACTGACTAATTCTAGAGTGGTAACTGCGGATCAAATTCATGGTAAAGGTCAGGGTTATCCCGCAAAAGCTTCATTAGCATCATCATAATCAGCCGGTATCAGTGCAATGCTGGACATAGAGCCTTTTCCAAAACACGCCACTGAGCCTGATCTTCGGCTCTTCCTCTCCAGTCACTGTCCACCGCTTTGCAAATGTTGTCAGTCCACCTGATCACAGGGCGTCCTACGCTACGTTTGCCTATTCGCAGTCTTCGCGCAAGAACCAGTCTACCCCTACTATTACTGATCCTTCGGCAGATTAGACTGCCACTTCAGTTTACTAATCCGTTGACCTATGTCGTTCACTTTAGTTCTCTGGTGAACTACTTCGTTCCAGATTTAAAAAGCTTCACCGGGCCTAAACTCATGCGTCCTATCTATTTAATTGAGCTACAAGATATAAATATTTTTTTACCAAACGATTAGATTACACCGACTAGCGGCAATTTAGGTATCGTCTAATATTAACACGCGCTGTGGAACTATCGAGACGATTTATAGCACTAGTTGTTTATTTATTAAACGTGACAATTTGTATGAAATTGATTGATCAGCGCTTCCACCGGGCGCAAATGAAACTAAAATTGCCAACGAGGTTTCTCAGGTTTATTTTCAATAATATAAATTTGTGTATTGTTATTGATTTATTCTCATGTACCTACACTATTTCTAGGATGTTTTTTTAAAAACGCCTGCTTGTCATGTTTTACTATACGAAAACTTTGACGATACAAACTCGTGCTAACTATAGCTGCACTGATAGTTAATAGTTATAGGCTAACCACATTAAAATTGAATTGGCTAGCGTTTATTCGTGCAAAATCAACTTGCTGTGGGAATCGCACGCACATCAAATACCACTGTACTGAGTTCACTACTCGATGCTTTTATTTCACCATAACCATTTTCTAAATTACAGGGAATGGAATAAAGGGAGTAAAACCAATAAATCCATATACCTGTAATTTCTAAAGGATTCCGTTTATTGTATTTCAGAATACAACACACAACCTACAATGCCATGCACAGGCGGTCACCAAGATTTCAAATGTTGAACATGTTTTACAAATAAATTTCGATAAATATTGGTTTTATCTGGTTTTACTCGCTTACCTCATAAAATACTTTATTGCAAAGTTTTGTTACTTTATGTAGGTATACTGTACAGGGAAAACAAAGTAGCAGTGAATACTACTCGTAAAACTAATATAATGTTGGCTCGAAAAGATAGTACTTTTTACACAGACTGATTTATTTAGTCAATAGACTTTTGATAATACCGGTAGCAATCCTTTGAGGTGAGTATACTGAAGTACTTGTTGTCTCTTGTTTAGTTACGTAGTTACGTAGTAGTTAAGTATATATAAAATAAAATCGGTTAACTAAGAGGCTTGCTTAATTAAATCTTCAGTGAATATGCCTCAGTGCAAACACGCAAAATACTGCATTCTAGAGTTTTACGTCTACTACAATCTGAACAATATAATACTACAATCTAAAATGCTAAATTTTGCGTATTAAGGTACGGATAAACAGCAGCGTCCTGTGTGCGCGATCTAGGCGGTGATCAGATAGCGCAGTAGTAGTAGTAGTTTGTACCGACTGGTTTACACCCAACGCGATCAGAAAACAATTAAAAAGTACTGAGATCGCGCCCGCAGATCGCAGGACGCCGCGGTGTGGCCGTACCTCTACAGTAACTGTCACGCAAACATACGTTAGGCAGGCGTTATCGCGGTTACCATCTGCATGCAATGGGTCGTGCTTTTTGAACAGGTTAGGTAAGGTAGGTAGGTAGGTCACTGAGTTGATTGTTACTAAAATACTGCTAAATAATTATATTGTCGTCTTAAGGTGCAAGCTAAATATGATTAATCCTTTAAGAGTTTCTTTCAGTCCCTTGTGACATCCATAAGGACAGGACGAGCATGAGAAATAGAAGAAAGTCTAGGGGTGTCCATTCTCATTATAAAGAAAATATAACACTAAAGAAATAGGCAAAATATTCATACTCACACCTACTGCACATAGAGTCTATGTGCTGTAGGTTTTATGGCGGACATAAAATTACAGGCGTTATAAACGTGATACATTCTATTGAATTATTATTAACATTATTTATTCATTTTTCTTAAGTTTAGGATTTTTACAATATTTCATATAAAAATAATAAAGAAAACAAATATAAAAACATAAAACATTATATAAAACCTAAACCTAGAGTGCCGCCGGTAGCGGGGCAGGGCCCAAGCTACCGGTGGTTAGGGCTGCAGAGAGAGGAACCTCCTGACGATGCGTGCCGTGTCAAGAAGTACCGCCTTCTGTATCTGGCCCTTGATCCAGCCGTCTAACGAGAGTCTCTTGAGATGTTGGTCGAGACTCTTCGCTATTAGGCCGTTTGCTGACACGACTATCGGGACAATATTAGTCGAGTCAACATCCCACATGGCGGTAACCTCGTAAGACAAGTCAAGGTACTTGCTAAGCTTGTCCTTTTCAGCCTTCACGAGGTTCTCGTCATGCGGGATGGTGATGTCGACTAACACTGCCCGCCGCTGAGACCGGTCGACTATCACGATATCAGGTTTATTGGCGACAATAGTCCTGTCCGTGATAATAGATCGGTCCCAATAGAGCAAAGCACGACCATTTTCGAGAACTGGCGCAGGTGCGTACTTATAGTACGGTACCTCGGACTCGACAAGGCCGTATTGAAGAGCATATTGCTGGTGGATGATCTTGGCTACGAGGTTATGTCTGTGCAAGTACTCGCCGTTAGCAAGATGAGAACAACCGGAAATAATATGCCTGAGTGACTCTCCGGGTCGGCGGCATGCCCGACAAATGTCGACCGTACCGTCTTTCATGATATATTTCCGGTAGTTGTTCATCTTGATAACTTCGTCAGCAATTGCACAAACAAAACCTTCGGTTTCCCCAAAGAGGTCCCCGAATCGTAGCCAGTTCACCGATGCGAGCAAATTCACATCGGGCCCTGTTAAGGCCCGATAGAATCTGCCGTGCAGCTCCTTGCTCTTCCATACGTCCTTGCGGTCTTCGGTGCTCAGCACCTGAGGTTTGCGCCAGTTCTCTTTGCCTAAGGAGAGAGGCGTTAAGGTCTTGTCAACTGCTACCACATCGCGATGCATCCCACACTCGTTGCTTAGGAAATATTCCTGGAGACTGCATACTTCACGGTTATGGAGAGTCTTGGCATTTAAAAAGCCTCGACCGCCCCATTTCCGTGGAATATACAGTCTCATAACAGACGAGCGTGGGTGGAGCATGCGATGTGACGTCAGTTGTTGTCGAACCTTTCTGTCCAGGGTGTCTAACTCGGTCTGAGTCCACCTTAGTATGCCAAAGGTGTATGTAAGTAGGGGCATAACCCAGCCATTGAAGGCACGCACCTTGTTGCCTCCTGACAAAATACTGTTAAGTACCTTTGTCAGGCAACCAAAGAAACGCTCCTTCACTGACTGCTTTATCCCCCCACTCTCGATACCTAATGACTCTGACATACCAAGGTATTTATAGGTGTCGGCTTCGGAGAGAGATCTGAAAGTCATTGTATCAGAAAGTTGTAAATTCATTGAATTCACAACTTTCCCCCGCTGCACGTGCATGACCGCGCACTTATCTACACCGAACTCCATGTTGATGACGTTGCTGAAAGTCTCAGTGACTTTCAGTAGAATTATTATTATTCTTAATTCTTAATTATTATTCTATTCATTCTATTCATTCCATTTATCTATATTTCAGGATACCAAGAGACGTATCAACTATTTTGTATGCCACCTGGTGCAGAAACTGCATCAACCGGTCAACCAGATCAACCGGTTGAAGAAAATACCATCGATTATTCAAGCACTTCTCTGCCGACCACTTGCGTTAGTACACACTCATGTAGTTGCCAACATGCCCTTCCGACAACTGAGACTATTCCAGTGACGAATACAAAGTCTTCAAGCACAAGTACAACTTCTACAACTATAACTTCAGTACTTACAAGACCACCAAGCGGAGCAACGGAACCGAGTTCAAATCCTACCACTCCAACCACGACAATATCTGAAATAACAAGTACTATTCCTACTATAGTTAGTATACAATCTACAACTAGTCAAATGACTACGATAACTAGTTCAAGTACTGCAGAAACAAATAGACGGACTCTCACTACAAGCAGTACAACAGTAATTGTTCCAGTAAGTACGAAACAGACTACAACTCCTACAACTACCAGTTTTTCTACCAAAACGACTTCAGCAATTACTGAGACACCTAAAACAACTCCTATAAAACCTGAAACTACAACTGCAAGTACAACTACAACTACTGAGACACCAAAAACGACTCCTACAAACACTGAAACTACAACTGCAACTACAAGTACAACTACATCTACTGAGAAACCAACAACTACCCCAGAAAAATCTGAAACTACAACTATAACTACTGAGACACCAAAAACTACTGCTGAAAAATCTAAAACGTCTAAAGATTTCACTGATTGCTGTGATAGACCAAAAACTTGGGAAACAACTTCTGAAACTGTAAGAACTGTCATAATACCTCCCGAGAACGATGATGATTACACTGATATATCTTATTACGTTGACAGTAGAAACAGTGAAATCAAAAACATGACAGATCCAATTACCACAATAACTAGTAGCCCTTATATTATCACAGCAAATAATGTCTCAAATATAATAAGTGCACCTACAAGCACAATACTTATGAAAAAGTCTGAACTAGAAACATCAGAAAGTATTCATACTACAATGACAAATACTGCATCATCAGTAATAGCAACAAGTGCACCATCAAGTACGATATCTACGACAAGTTTTAATCTAGAAACATCAAAAAACATAGATACTAAAACAATAACAAAAAAAGATTTTTCGTGCAATGACTGTGATAGACCAAAAACCTGGGAGACAACTACAGAAACTTTAAGGACCATTATAATACCTTCAGTTATAGATGATGATTATAAATATATTCCCAATTCCATCGAGAGTAGAGATAGTGAAATAGTAACTACGACAGACCCAGTTACTCATACTTTTACCGAACCAACTATAAGTAGCACATATATACCCACGATAAAAACCACATTATCAACTACATCAGTAAAAACAACGAGTATGCCTTCCAGTATAACAACTACAAAAAGTTCTGAAGTAGAAATAACACAAAGCACAGATATAAAAACAATAATAACTTCTACAATTTTGCAGACAACAAATGTACCGACGCATACAACAACAGAAGGTTCTACATGCGGTGACTGTGATAGACCAAAATCCTGGGAGACAACTAAAGAAACGTATCAAACATTTGATGTCCCAAGTTATGAGGTCACTGATAAAACCAGTAGCTTCTCCATCAGTCCAACATCCACAACTACCAAACCAACTACTACTCCAACTCCTTCTACTACTACTATTCTTACTACTACCCTTATTTCTACTACTACTACTACTCAAATTCCTACTACTACCCCTATTCCTACTACTACTCCAATGCCGACTACTACTACTTCGACTCTTACTACTACCCCAATTCCTACTACTACTCCAATTCCTACTGCTGCCCCAATTCCGCCTACTGCTAGTTTAATTCCTCTTACCATTACGATAAGTACGACTACATGCGGTGACTGTGATAGACCCAAATACTGGGAGACTACTACAGAAACGTATCAAACATTTGATATTCCAAGTTATGAGGTCTCTGATAAAACCAGTAGCTTATCCATTAGTTCAATTTCGACAACTACCAACCCTTCTACTACTTTGAGTTCTACTACTACTACTACAATTTCTCCTACCAACCCCACTACGAAGAGTACAACAAATCCAATTATAACTACGAGTACAATAAGTACTTCGCCAAGTGTTACTTCAACTATATCGCTCCCAAGTACTACTTTGTTAACAAAAATCTCAGAAAATACACCATGCCAAAACTGTGAAAGGCCTCAAACTTGGGAAACAACCACAGAAAAGGATATCGTACAATATATAATTACGCCTGAAGATGATATTAATGTATCTGATAATGAAAGCAGTGAAATTGTACCTGATACAACTCAATTTGACAATTTGCCTGAAACTACAGAGATTAAAATTTCAACAATTTTACAGACAACCTCTACTCCTCCTATACCTTCGAAGACTTCTCATAGACCCTCAACTTGGGAGACAATACCTGAAACTACATTAACAAGTGTTATGCCATCTAATGACGATGAGATATTTGATAGCAAAACTCACTATAATTCGCCAAATATAATAGATGAAGAGGAAAGTTCTCGTGGAAGAACTGATTATGAATCAGGAAAAATTATCTCGCTTAAGACGCCTTCAAAAGAAACAATGCGCTATATAATTACTCCTTCTATGACAACTTGGTGGTACCCAACTTTATGTAAATCGGACAAGTGTCAACGTCCTATTACATGGAAAACTACTAAAAAAAGACGAAGAAGATTGCTAAAACACTAACGTTAGTATAATAACTATTACTTATTTGATTATAGGACTTAAGAGTACTTATAATGTTCTTTTATTTTACAAATCGTATGACCTTTGCACTAGACAAGCATTCTTTCTTCGATCAATTTAAAATCAATTTAAATAGAAATAAGTATTGTATTTTTAAAGGCCCCTTTCACGATATTGGAGTATAGTTACAAAAAAGATATAATTTAACTAATTACTCAATACTTTAATCGAACATGGTCAAAAACAGTCCTTCCAGATTTTAATTACATAATTGATTTCTATTAGAATAAAATAATATTTAAACAGTCAGTTTCCTCTTTGCAGATTTCCAAAATGACGATTCTGGGACGAATAATTGTAATATAGAAAAAGCTACAGCAAAACATACAGAGCCTACTACAGAACCTTTAAAGGATAATTTATTATTAGTATACAGCGATGAAGATGATTTTTTAGATAATGACGATGTAGTTACTACAACGAAACCTAAACTAATAACTTCGTGCCGTGATTTAAAATCCTGCGGAAGACCTATCACTTGGATGACCACCGCTTTCGGAGAGACGAGAGACTTTTTTAGGATTCTAAAAGATTCTCATATAGATACTGAAACAGTAGAGAATACCAGTGAAGAAATGGAATTGAGAAAGCGTTATAAGAAAACCACACGTAAAGTCCGCACTAAGAAGCAGAAAAGCCAACACATGAAAATAGTTAAGTTAAGTAGTCCTGCCAACTCTATGGAGTAAAAAAAAATGAACATACCGCATTTATACATTACAAAATTCCTTATGGTTACTGCTAATTATTATTTTGCTCTTTAGCTTATCTATACTAATATTATAAAGAGAGAACAATTGTATTTTTGTATTTTTGTATTTTTGTATGTTTGTAATGAGTAAGCTCAAAAACTACTGAACCGATTAAAAAAAATCTTTCACTAATACATAGAATGGACTTTCGGAATGAAAATAGGCTATATATTATCCCGTTTAAATCAAAGGTACATTCGTGGAGACCTAATTTGCAACCTAAGTCGGCAAAAAAACGGTCGAAAAAACACGTTTCTTACGAACGCTGCTTAATTGAAAATAGATAGAAGAATATTTTCTATGCAAGAGTTGTACAACTTAAAAAGACCTACAAAAAAGTCCGCGACAGCATATGTCTATCTCTTAAGGTTGACTCACAGTAACCATTTTAATCTTAAAATTTTTGTTAAAAAATATTACATAACTTCCAAGGCTATTGTCAAGTATATAATATTAATCCTTATCCAAATAATTACGTTAATTAGCTTGGCCACATATTATAGATTAAAATTGTCCTGTACAGTATATAATTCAAATGAAAACTCTAGAAAATATCACGAATTTCACAAACACGCATCGCAAAATTAATAAAATATTTGCAGTGAAACCACAGATTAGGTCATAGTTACTAAGAAAATATTATTATAAGCTTAGCTATGCTGTAGATCCCCACCGATCACAATCAATTTGAAATCAATATAGTGTAATAATATGATCTATTGTATAAAATAATATACATCTGTATATATAATAATATAATATAATATTTTAAACCACCCCGACTGATCTATGTATAATAGCTTTTTCCAATGACTCTAATCACGACATTTAAAATCTGAGCTGTAAGTTGGTGAGGATTTGAGTATTCTGTAGAGTCCAGGAGGTTTCCATGTTCTTACAATATCGTTGAAGAAGAAGATTTTCGAATTGATCAGACCTATGAAAGTTGATTTCATAGCGCAATTAACTAGAAAAACGCTCATAATTTTATAACGATTGAACGAATTTTCATGAATCAAAGCTAAGAAAACTCTCGATGAAGACATCTATCAAACAAAAAAGAACTATCAATAATAAAAACAAAATCGGTTCATCCGGTAAGGTGCTAAGATGCTACAGACAGACACACAGATACACACGTTAAACGTATATTACCCCTACATTTTGCGTCGGGGAAAGCCGTAAGGTTACGGCGGCAGATGTACTCCTTGGTGGTAAGCTACTTTTTGGTAGATTTAATGATTCCACTACCACTGTACGAAAACTCATGA
Organism: Cabera pusaria; assembly: GCA_954871355.1. Lineage (NCBI taxonomy): Eukaryota > Metazoa > Arthropoda > Insecta > Lepidoptera > Geometridae > Cabera > Cabera pusaria. The sequence goes on from OX940905.1 coordinate 9,508,923, forward strand.
TTCATGAATGCACATAAAACTTTCATTGGTAGGTATATAGCTAGGATTAGAACCAACGACTGTCGGGTCAGAATCAGGGTAACTATCCTTTACGCCAAAGGGCCGTCCAATATCAATACGTAAGTATTATAAAACAAAGTTCATCACTGCGTCTGTCTGTCTGTTCGCAAAAATGTCAATAGCTACTGAACGGATTATCATGCGGTTTTCACCAATAGCCAGAGTGTTTATGAGGAAGGTTTAGGTGCATAATTCGTTAAGGTTTTGTGTAAATTGGATGAAATATGACGATGGTTGTTAAATATGTTCATATTTTATATTCGATGCAACAAACTGATGCAAATTTTGTAGGCATATATGTTCTACCCGTGCGAAGCCGGGGCGGGCTGCTAGTCTTTCAATAAATGAAATGCGTAGAGGTACAACAGCATAATATACTACTTGGCATTCACATATTATGTTTCTTTGAAGTGTCTCACACTTTATATTTTTTGTAAATTGTTAAACACAAAATTGGCATTCACAGTTAAAATGTGGACAGGATTCTGCCTGTGACATCCTAGGAGTCTATTACTTACTATTCAGTGTCCAGTATCACTGATGAGGTGAAATTGTTTGCCTTTTTGCAATTGTTTATCTGCCGTCGTCATTATTATAATAATTGGAGTGCCACTTAGTAACTCTTACCCTGACACAGCTCTTCTCGAAACGTGCTCTTCCAAAAGATGTGACCACATCCTCAAATTCGAATCTAATGATATAAGTAATACAAAACATATTTCAATAAAATCTATTTTTAATTAAAACACATAACTATATTAAAAATGTCTTTATTATTAACATACTCCACAATATTACCAATATTTACTAAAATAAAAGTAAAAAGGAATGCATTTATTATGGCAAGCTATCGGCAGCTTTTTGGTCTTACTGACTATTTAAACAGTATTAAATTAAGTGTTGTACTTAATTATAATATTAAAGACATTACAAAACAATCAACACATAATATATAGACATCGCTTTAATACGCACTTCAATATTAAAAAATAAATAAACATATAACAAAAAATACACATAATTTCCATGAGCTGTACTTATACCTCTTCCGAGGCAAACAATGTTTTTAATAAGGCTTTTCCATTTCTGCTTCTAAATAACTTACATTTTTTTTTGCGAACAGACAAGCTCTTGATCACTACCTCACGTGATGGTAATTGATGTTGTGATCATGATTGTCTGGAAATTGAGAGGGCAGTGGGGTGACAAGGCGATGAGGCGCTGGACAATCGACAGTTTGTACAATCCATACAGCGTAAATGTTCTATCCTGTATATTTGGCCATGGATATAATAATTTAAGATCGTCGAAAAAACTAATAGAACCGACTTCAAATGCCACGCTAAGTCTTTTCAGTACCACGTTTGAGTTGTTTATCTCCATATCTCTGGAGATACTCATTAGATGTCGATGAAATTTTAATCGGACTACCTGGAAAGTATATCCTTTCAAACAAAAAAGGATTTAAAAAAAATAATCCGATGAATTGAGAACTTCCTCCTTTTTTTTTAAGTCGTTTAAAAATAAAGTTACATCACAGTAGTGCGGATTCTATTGTGGCTTTGATCAAACTAAATTTAAATTTGACAGCACTAAACATCCTGCTATTCTTGTCACACCTTTACAGTAAAACAGAGACGCCATTAGTGCTTTCAAATTTGTTTCATCATCATCATCATCAGCCTGTGTCAGTCTACTGCTGGACGTAGGCCTCTCTCAAGATGCGCCACTGAGCCCGATCTTCGGCTCTTCTTTTCCAGTCACTGCCCACCGCTTTACGTATGTCGTCGCTCCACCTGGTCACAAATTTGTTTAATTTAGGGTAATTGTACGTAGTGTAAAATATATCTGTTTATTTTAGTGACTCGTACCTCGCACTGTAATGTTGATACAGCTTCAAAGTAATAAAATTAAAAAAAGTTTATTCAATTAAACTTTAAAAACACAAATAGACCAACAATCAAGTTTTATACTTAAAGATCATAAAACATATATATAGTTACAATATAAAATACACAAAAACTTACTTAGTTGAAATTTGAGCTAGGTTCTTACATTATTTTTTTTGGTCCCTAAAAGGTATTTTGGTTTAATTAATTTAAGCCAATTAACTATTTTATTAAACATTATGTATAAGTAATGGTAATAAAAATATAGTTTATTTTTATTTATAGTGAAAATACAACGGCTTTGAGTCTTATCAAAAATATTTAAAATTAGGCACTTTATGAGAGTTCAATACACATATAAAATATAGGTCTGTAAAAGGTAAAAGAAAACATACTTATTCTTATTCCATTCTGTCATTCATAATTAATTAAAAAGCTGACCATTTTGATCTATACTCGTAAGTAGCTTCCACGAGCTTAACTTAATATGGCTAATAATTTTCTCGATTTTTGACAATTGTGTTTGTCACTCGATTGATCGTGTTTTGGCGATCAATTAGTTACCTAGATTCTCTAAAATTCATCGAACGTTACTGCTATCGATCGAGAAATATGAAGATTAGGCGGGGAAAACCAATTTAGACGATCGATAATCTCACTCATATCTCGATCGACAAAAAGTATCCAAAGATGGTGTTCAAAAATATGATGTTAATTAATTATCTGTAACTAGAATTTACTCGATATAGATTGATACCACGTGTCGATTGTCAAAAATTGAGCAAATCAGTAGGCACTTACTTAATATTAGTTTGTACAAAAACCTAATTAATGTTAAACTAAATACCATTGACTAGCATAGGTTTCCCCGCATCACTGACGGTCCTCTTCTTCCTGAAAGAGTTGAATATAAAGTCATCAGCGAAGACTATTTGGTCTCCTTTGTAGAAGTCTTCGATTTCTACTAAGGATTTCTTTTCAGTCTCGGGTAGGAAGAAGTAGAGGTAGATTGTGCCGATAAAGCCGAAACAGGCGTAGATGGCGTATGTGCCACTGAGGTGGAAGGCTGCCTCCATATTGTAGTTAGTCTTGGAAGCGAGGAAGAATATGACGTAGCTAAGGGCAGCTGCCAATCCTGTTGCCATTCCTCGACTCCTGGAAAAGATAATTTTTGAAATAACGAATATTTCATGGTTGGAGGATTTAAAAAAAAATCTACAGAAGAAAAGTATCTTATTGATATGTTGAATCGATTTCTCTATATCTTGAATTTTTAAGCGACTTCAAAAAAGGAGGAGGTTTCTCAATTCGATCGTATATATTTTTGTATTTGATTGGTTCAGATTATGTCTTGTAGAATAATATAGCTTTGTTATTTAACTGATTTTGGCATATTATGTTTCTGTAATTGTTGTCTACACTTTAATTTTTTTTATACAGATAAATTTTGAATTTGCCAACGAATAAACGCAACCTGGCTGATAATGACTTGATGATGGAGAGTACTGGAACTTCTTGATGGCAAATTATAAAATAATCCAATTGTAGCTAGTATACTTATGATTTCTTTCCATTGATGACGAAGGACGTAACACAAAACTTGTCTTCAATATTCTATGAGTATTTACATGTATATTTCGTATAAATAAAAAATAAATTAAACTATTAACTGAGAATAAATTAAATGTTATAATATATGTTTAAATATATAAAAATTAAAGTAGTTATAAATAAAAAACAGAACCTAGGTTGCAGCTGTCTGCCGGTAACGTTCCCAAAAAGCTGGCGACGTTACCTCGTTGAATTGTTAAGCTAATCCGTTGGCCGAGGTAAGCGCCAGCTCTTTGGTATAGATAATTTATAATAATATTCGCGATTTTGTGACAATGACAAGATAAGTAGGCCTTGCTACGTCTGATGGTGAGCTGACATGATATATCCAATAACTAATATATACATATACTAATATTATAAAGAGAGAACATTTGTATTTTTGTATTTTTGTATGTTTGTAATGATTTGGCTCAAAAACTACAGGACCGATTTAAAAAATTCTTTCACTAATATATAGAATGGACTTTCGAAATGAAAATAGGCTATATATTATCCTGTTTAAATCAAAGGTACATCCGTGGAGACCTAATTTGCAACCTAAGTCGACAAAAATACGGTCGAAAAAACACGTTTCTTACGAACGCTGCTCAATTGAAAATAGATAGAAGAATATTTTGTATGGAAGAGTTGTACAACTTAATAAGACCTACAAAAAAGTCCGCAACAGCATATGTCTATCTCTTAAGGTTGACTCACAGTAACCATTTTAATCTTTAATTTTTTGTTAAAAAATGTTACATAACTTCCAAGGCTATTTTCAAGTATATGGTATTAATCCTTATCCAAATAATTACGTTTGTTTGCTTGGCCACATATTATAGATTAAGATTGTCTTTTACAGTATATAATTCAAATGAAAAGATATCATATACACGCATCGCAAAATTAATAAAATATTTGCAGTGAAACCACAGATTAGGTCATAGTTACTAGGAATATATTATTATAAGCTTAGCTATTCTGTAGATCCCCACTGATCACAATCAATTTGTAGTCAATGTGGTAAGTATAATAATATGATCTATTGTATAAAATAATATTGATCGATATATATATAATAATATGATATTTTTAACCCCCCCCTCCCCCCTCCGACTTATATGTATAATCTTTTTATTAAAAGCATTCCAATGACTCAAAACACGACATTTGAAATCTGAGCTGTAAGTTGGTGAGTATTTGAGTATTCTGTAGAGTCCAGGAGATGTCCCAGCATCGGATCTATGCTTCCATGTTCTTACCATATCGTTGAAGAAGAAGATTTTCGAATTGATCAGGCCCATGAAAGTTGATTTCATAGCGCAATTAACTAGAAAAAAGCTCATAGTTTTATAACGAATGAACGAATTTTCATGAATCAAAGCTAAGAACACTCTCGATGAAGACATCTATCGAAAAAAAAACTATCAATAATAAAATCAAAATCGATTCATCCGGTTGGGTGCTAAGATGCTACAGACAGACACACAGATACACACGTTAAACGTATAATACCCCTACTTTTTGCGTCGGGGAACGCCGCGGCCCGGTGGCAGATGTTCTCCTTGGTGGTAAGCTACTTTTTAGGGTTCCGCAGCCAAATGGCAAAAAACGGAACCCTTATAGATTTGTCATGTATTTCTGTCTGTCCGTCCGTATGTCACAGCCATTTTATTCCGAAACTATAAAGACCACAGAATTGAAACTTGGTAGGTAGATTAAGTTTAAGGGGGGGTATCCCATACATAGAACTGAAACGAAACAAAAAATTCTTCAAACCTATACATGTGGGTCTATGAATAAGTCTTTAAAAATGACATTGAGGTTCCTAAAATATTTTTTTGTCAATCATTCAAAAGTGGTAAATGGTAAATGTGACGTCTAAAGTGGTTTTTTTTTAGATATAGCGACCGCAAAGATAACTTTAAAGTTAATTTACTTTACTTTTTTAAGTTAATATTTGGTGGCGAAAAATTAAAGTTATAAAATACTCTACTGTTACGGAACCCTACGAGTGCGAGTCCGTCTTGCACTTGGCCAGTTTTGGTAGATTTAATGATCCCACTACCTCTGTACGAAAACTCATAATTCACGAATGCACATAAAACTTTCATTGGTAGGTATATAGCTAGGATTAGAACCAACAACCGTCGGGTCAGAATCAGGGTAACTATCCCTTACGCCAAAGGGCCGTCTAATATCACTACGTAAGTATTATAAAACAAAGTCCATCACTGCGTCTGTCTGTCTGTTCGCAATAATCTCAATAGCAACTGAACGGATTATCGTGCGGTTTTCACCAAAGCTAGCGTGTTTATGAGGAAGGTTTAGGTGCATAATTCGTTAAGGTTTTGTGTAAATTGGTTGAAATATGACGATGATTGTTAAATATGTTAATATTTTATATTCGATGCATCAAACTAATGCACATTTTGTAGGCATATGTTCTACCCGTGCGAAGCCGGGGCGGGCTGCTAGTAGTATATAAAACATTGAATCGTCAGAATATTCAAAAATAATCGTTGCATTGAAAATATGTAAGGTAATTCAAAATTATGCAAACAAAAAAATCTCAATAACACATACCTGAAAGGAAACACCTCCGATAACAGCACCCAAGGAATCCCCAGACCAAAGAAGCTGACTAGTCCCAAAAACAGAGCAAGTGGCAGAATATCCTTCTGAACTGGGAAGGTACTAGCTTCGTAGGAGAAAACTTCAGGGGCGAGATGCTTTGAAGTGTAGATGCTGATGCCGAGGCTACAGAAGGCGGTGCCCAGAAGAGAGAAGAGGATCAGCTTCCTTTTGCCGGTTAATTTGACGATCGTGGCGGAGATTATGCTCATTCCGATGAGGACTGCGCCTACAATTACCTAGAAATTGATAATTATAGCATGAAATTAGGCATAAGGTTACAAAAACCTATTGAGGATACTCAAGTCTCAAGAACTGTTTTAGGCTTAATTTAGTAGAAGAAGGTGTAACACATCTCACAAGCATCCATACATTTTCGAATTTATAATAACTATTAGATGGATTTTGCTAAAAAATATAACGATACGCGATATTTCATGCATTGTGAAATGTTATCAAATTTGAATACCCTATTATGGATAAAATTATTCCCCAAATTTTAGCTTAGTACCACGCCATGTAATATCACAGACGTCAGAATATCTTGACAACTTGATCTTTAGCTATGGTGCCTCCGGCTTGTTACGGTATGTCAAGTTACACTTTTTGTAGATTTTATATTGTATGCGAAAAATCTGATAATAGACTTGGAGTTTTAAGATAATATGACATATTTGTAATCTCTGTTTGTTTTCAAAATTTTACAATTGTCAAACATAAGATTAAAATCTATTGGTATTCAAATTGATTGAAATTTAAATAACAATTAAAAGGATGTGGTAATGCTAATTTGAGAGCATTAGAAACCTTTGCATTGACATATTAAATAATATCAACATATATATTGATAAAATAAAATCATGATTTGGGTAAAAAAAAAACCATATACCCAATAAAAAACAATTATTTAGTTTAAAAAATATATATGTGTATTAACCTAGATTAGGCTAGAAACGCATTTAACAAAATATAATAATAAACAAATAAGTGTGAGCTTATATTAGAAGGTATAAAATAATAAAATATGGAAACGCGCAGATGCCGTTTTTTATGGTCAAATATTAAAATTATGGATCATTATCGTAAATTCCACAACTTAATCCATTTATTTAATACAACTTATGGCTGTAATGTTAAAAAAGTATATATACAGCATATACGTTATTATATCTTTATATTTAATAACCAGTGCGTGTAAGTAATAAAAACAAATTTTGAACTGAGACCTCATAAAAATTTCGAATAGATACCTAAAGCCTTCATTCAGATTGTGTGAATAAAATATCGTTGAGTACTCGATGTTGATTCGTTCCAATTTTAATGCTTTATGGCGTCGTTATTGGTTATGGTTTTATGATACAAAATTACCTTAAAAAACACGTTTGAAGTTTCAACAGTGTTACAAAGGTCAGTAACTTATCAACCTCTAACACTTTAATACCAAGAAAAAAACGCAAGAAAAAAAACTGTGATGACTGATGACTTGGACTTACCACTATCGTTTTTGGATCGTATTTCATGCCAAGAGCCTTACAAATGTTGACCATATTTGGCCGGACTGGTGATAAACCGCTCATAGTGTGGAATAAGAAATATGCCATGACTAGCATGAATGGTCTCATAGTTTCTTTTACGAAGAATATGTTCTTGAATTTCCATATCGTTCTGTGGATGAAACCGCTACATTCGTGTGTACAGGGTTCTATGGCATTTCCTTCTTTGATGCAGACCACGCATTGGTGTATATCTTCGTTGTATTGTATGAGCTGGTCAAACTCTTCTTGTACGTCTTCTGGCTGGGCCCAACCACGGAGACGACAGAGAGATTTCATTGCCTCTTTTTGACGACCTTTTGATATAAGCCATATTGGAGTTTCAGGTACCTGAAAGAGAGGAATGTATATAATTTTAGAAGTTTGAAACTAGATGATCTATATTTTTATATTGGTAGGACTTTAGTCTGCCTACCAAGGCTTGGAAACCGGGTTAAAAATTCAAACCGGTTTGGGCATAAGAACATATGAACTTTTTATTTTGGTTTTCGTTCGTTCTATAAACCGCTATTGAACGATATTGTGCAAAGGACTTTTTGATAAAGGTTTCGTTGAATAAACCGGTTTAGAATGGTTTTAGCTATAGTCAGCGACCACTTTTCAATTTTCAGCCGTGTGTGCACTGGCAGCAAACAAACAACGATTTAATAATTTTAAATCACATATTGAAAACAGCGGTCGGTCATAAAAATTATACATATATGGCAAGCAAACTTCGAAAAGTGCGAGAAATGTTTACTTATCGCCTGTGCCAAATGCAAGTAAGTACGCGTGAGCCTCTCGCGGAATAAACCGGTTTACACAGGTTTTTAGAGGTTTTTGAACGAAATAATTAAAAAACCGGTTTATGCCGTATTTAAACCGGTTTTACATAAACCGGTTTCTAGCCCTGCTTCGAGCGAAATAATTGGTTAAAACCGGTTTAAACCTCTAAGAAACGGTTAAGCATAAACCGGTTCCAAGCCTTGCTGCCTGCAGCGGGACTAAGTTAGAAGTTTAGTTTATGTACTGAGTATTTTTAATTTTATTTGATTAATTTATTTCAAAAAATACTGAGCAAATTATCGTGCTGAATTTAGCACTTTCGAAAAATCTACATGGGCGCACTAAAAGTTTTTTCTATAATTGATTACTATTGTTATAAATTCATTATATCCATTCACGTTACACAATCTAATACTATAAGAATCTTTATCCTGACATACTGACTGACAGACAACGCACAGACTTGAAATTTGGAGAGTATATTTGTCTTAGTACGTAACGGTGTACTAAGAAAATTCACCCCTTAAGGGGATGAAATGGGGGTTCAAAGTTTGTATGGAGAAACAAGATTAGATAGTCTTTTCTATTCGAAACCTCACACAAGTGCTTCAATAAAAAAATAAGTAAATACGTATGTCAGGCTCTTTCGAAATTCCACCCCTAAAAGGGTGAAGTGGGGTAAAAAAGTCTGAAATTAGACGTGTGTAACTCAGGAGTGATTAACTAAAAATAGTTATACGGAGACTATATCCGTATATCTTACATTTCACCACCATCTCTTTAACTCTTTTATATCTTCAACGCAACAACTCATTTCGTGGAGTTAGAGTAAGCGGGATGTAACCATATAACATATATATGCGTTAAAAAGAGAGGGTAAAGGAGTTAAGCGAGATGCATATAACTCTCTATGCATTAAAAAGAGAGGGTAGAGGAGTTAGTGTAAGCGAGTTGCATATAACTCTATATGCGTTAAAAACAGAGCGTCACGTAGTTAGAATAAGGGAGATGTGATGGAAAGGGAGCGTAGCATCACAGAGTTATTAGGGATATAGAGATATAAAAGATATATATATATATATATATCTTTTGTTCAAAATGATACGTATCTATCTTTTCTCTTTAAGGATATGGTTTGCACATGGCTATCTGAAATCAATATTGTTTCGGGTTGCGCTGAAATTTGGCATGCAAATAGTTATTTTGACTTAGATATCCGCTAAGAAAGATTTTTTCAAAATTCACTCTTCAAGAGGATGAAGGGGGGTTCAAAGTTTGGATAATCATTTTATTCGACATTTCACACAAGTACTTCTGTAAATAAATAAGTAAATACGAGATTCAGACTTTTTCAAAATGCCACCCTAAGAGGGTGAAGCGGGGTAACAAAGTCTAAAAATCAATATTGTTTCGGATTGCGCTGAAATTTAGAATGCAGATAGTTATTATTACGTAGGTATCCGCTCAGAAAAGATTTTCTAAAAATTCCTCCCGGATACGGAACGGGAATTCAAAGTTTGTATGGCGAAACAAGATGAGATTAAGTACGTTTTGTAGGATTTTTCGAAATGGGGTAGGTAACAAAGTCTGAAAAGTTTGGGTTTTTCGGGTTTTATAAATATGAATCCCGCATTGCGTTAGTCACGCAATAACATGAAAACGGGTGAACTGATTTGGCAAATTCTTATTTGATGTCTTTAATGATAGAATCGTTTTTACAAAAGAAAAGTTTTGAGTAAATAAAATAAGTTTTTAACACGGGCAAAGCCGCGGGGAAATTCTAGTTTTGTAATAAATAACCATGAACAATAATAATTATATTAATTCTAAATTATATAAAACCCTGAATAAATATTTTCCCTTAGCTAATTATGTTTAGCTATTGATGTCACGTATTATAATTTTAGTTATATTTTTATTCATAACTATTTCCATATCAATATAATATATCAGGGATTTTGAGTAAGATATATTTGTTAAACATGTATATTAGGTAATAATGTAGTAAAATATCATCAGAACATGTACATAAAATATTATGATGGGTAATCGGTAGTCACTTCTAAGATTAGGTGTTAATTTTACATTATTAACAATATTTTGATTAAATTATGCTATTTATTGAATTCAAATTTTGTATGTAAGCTAAGTTATTTCGCTTCGATTCTTAAGAATAAGTGATAAAAAATAGTTCCGTTTTAAATCCCGTTTAGAGAAACCATTTTCCAAATCAGACGATCTAGACATAATCAATAAACTATGCTTATCTCAGAGTAACAATTACTATACTTTAGTAATTGTTACTCCGAGATGCTTATATTGAAAATGTCTACTATTGTAGTTTAAATAGGTGCCATGCCATGTATCAAAAAATCTAATTAATTAATTATACGCAAGGAAGTTACGCTCATAGTTAACAAACAATTAAGATGCCTATAAATATTAAATATTAATATTCGATTAATCATCACAGCATTATAATCGAAGCGATTAGATCTATTATTATTAATATCAAGTATGATTTATTATGGAATAATTTCAAGGAACCTATAACCACAGAATAAATAATAGTAGCTACAACGTTAAGAGCCTTGCAACGATACACTTCTCAACAGTCAACACTAACTATATACTAAAATAATTACATATAAAAGTATATTTCTGTCAGATCATTGTGATTCAAATTTAGACAGTATTGATATAGATTACATTTTTTTCCTCAAACGAAAATAAAAACGTATTTTACATCACGCATTTTTTTCTCAGGAACACGTAGAGGTATCTAGTTGAAATCTATATCGAATACTCGTGTCGACAGAAAAAAAAGCTAATTTACTATTAAAACAAACTTCAGCGACTGCAAGTAATAATATCTGCAGTTGGTGCAATAACCGTGATTAGGGATCGAACTTAGTCTTTAAGTTAGAAATCCAATGTACACAGGTTTGTACGGTACCCTCAGTGCGCGAGTCCAATTCAACTTGGTAGGATTGTTTTACATTAGCTAGCGTCTGAACACTTTCGACACGTGTTGGTAAGTAACGACGTGGTCGAGGATGGTAGCCCTTGGTAGCACTGGGTCTAGAATAAGAACTAGCTCTTAAGCTCTCATTCAAATATACACATTAGATGTTTGACTACATACAAATATGTAGTCCATCAAAAGGGATGGCTAGGCAACCGAACACTAGATAGTGTCCTTATACCATCATGCAGGGGCCGTCACTAGACTGACATTTCATTGCATTAAAATATTCGGTATTCAGGATAATTTATGTCCAGCCCCGGTAGTCTCTACATGCATCGCATAATTTCGACCGATAATCGTCGATAAGAAAAGAGATGTAGTTAACAACTGTCTAGCTGCATCTTCTTCTACTAGACGTTTGCGATGACAGAACGCATCGCTATCAATGTAGAGACTTCCAGCCCAGAAACTATTAGACTGTATTGGACAAAAATAACAGTTTAAATCATAATTTTTGTTATGTGTTCCATAACAAAAATTATGATTTAAAATGTTATTTTTAAGGCTAAGGCTAAGTTGCACCATCTTACTTTAACGGTAACTACATATAACTATTAACCGCTGTTTTTATGTGAATTTTGACTGATTTTTGACGTTTGTTATAGTTAAAGTAAGATGGTACATAGTTTTAACCACATAATACTTAATAGTACTACGTCTTAACTACAATTTGATGCGATTCCGCACCAGTTATCGCTGGAATCATAAGGGCTCTACAGGCCTAGGCGTCAAAACATAATTCATCTGAAAGACTGGTTATAAAACTCAATTAATTATTATTAATATTAAAATATATAAAAGATCGTTCGATTTATTATTTCACAATGTTTTCCGAACCGGATAAATCAGGTTCCTTTGGTTGAAGCTATATACTCGTCAATAAAATACTTTATGACCGTTTATAATTTAATTCGAAATACATCGAATTACAACTAGTAGCTACATAATTTGGTTGATTTTGTTGTATAAGTTCATGATTACATAAAATAATGGTGGTGGTATTATATTAATGTGCCTGCAGATTGGCGCGATTTTTGTTGATCGCCAACGTGAGTGAGCTTATTGATCGTCAAATTGTCTGATCCCGAGCATAAAGGTTTTTAGGGTTCCGTACCCAAAGGGTACCAAAAGAACCCTACTAAGACTTTGCTGTCCGTCCGTCTGTCTGTTTGTATATCTGTCTGTCCGCACTTTACAGGGGTGTATCTCCTTAACCATAATAGGTACAAACTTGAAATTTTCACGAAGTATTTATTACTATGGGGGACCTAACAAAAAATACTAAAAACAAAATAAAATTGAATATGAAAGGAGGTCGTCATACATAAAAAAACGTGTTTTTCGGGCGTTTTTTGCTTGAACTTATGAACTATAATAAATAGAGACTTGAAATCTTTATAAAGTATGTATTAGTATAGCTGCCTATAACAACAAATACTAAAATCAGAATAAAGTTAAAAATAAAAGGTGGCCCCCATACGTATTTTTTTCAGGCGCTTTATGCTCGATCTTACAAACTGTAATAGATAGAGACCTTAAATTTGCTCATAGTGCTTGGTAAGATAGATGCTATGACATCAAATAATAAAAACTAAATTAAATTAAATATTAAAGGGTCGAGAGTCATCAAAATCGAAGATCGTCAAAAATATCTTTGACAATCATGATTATCGCTCAATAGTCTATCCTAACTATATATATATATAATATTATAAATGCGAAAGTAACTCTGTCTGTCTGTCTGTGTCACTTTCACGCCAAAACTACTGAACTGATTTAAATGAAATTTGGTACATAGATAGTCTTGAGCCTGAGAAAGGACATAGGCTACTTTTTAATGCGAAAGAAGGGTTGGTTAGGAGGGGTTGAAAGGGGGGGATGAAAAGTTGTATGGAAGTATCGTCATTTTAGGAGCTAGAAGCTTAAAACTTATTTTTAAGCTGTTGATTTAATATAAATAAATATGACATTCAAAGTTTGTAAACGTTTTACCCTCAATAGTGTAAAATAACAATAGAGGATGAAAGTTTGTATGGAAATATGTAAGGTTTATGTTAATGTTCTACTGAACCGATTTAAATGGAATTTTGTCCACAGATAGTCTAGAGGCTGAGAAAGGACATAGGCTACTTTTTAATGCGAAAAAGGGTTGTAAGGGGTTGAAAGGGGGGATTAAAAGTTGTATGGAAGTATCGTCATTTTTAGAGCTAGAAGCTTGAAACTTTTTTTTTAAGCTGTTGATTCGATATAAATACATATGACATTCAAAGCTTGTGAGGGGATGGGAGGAGGAAGCTTTGCGCGGCGTGGTACGGTGCTGTGTAGGTGGGATACGCATGCGTCTTATTTGTAAAATAATTAGCCTAAATAATTAAAAATGCTACCTATTCCACGCGGACAAAGTCGCGGGTGCAGCTAGTTTTTTTTAATAAATATAAAGAAAATCTTGAAATGTCGTGGCATTTTTGCACCTGCTTCTTGTGGCCGGAATGTTGGTGAATCCATTTAATACCTAACCTGTAGGCACCTTAAAGTGCGTGCTATTAGATCTGATAGGTAACATTAGGATGACCATAAAAAACAACCTTGAGCAAAATATTTGGCTTGGTATAATATGTAGGCTGTATAATCAGAGACTAGACTTAAATCGGAATATAAAAAGAAGTGTACTTTTTGTTTGTAGATAATGGTGGCGCATTTTTTTTGTTACATGAAACTGAGATCTAATTATTACAATTCTGTAAAACTAGGCAAAACCTCTCAGGTCTTTGGCCAAGGGAGGGTCATTGTTACCCAAGACTTAGTTCTTTATTTCTGCACATAATTTCTGTTATTTTTTGTGCATCAGATAGACAAGCGTTCCACCACACCTGACGTTAAGTGTCGATGCGATCGACGATGTAGCACGTTTACCTATAATACTAGGTACACACAGGGCCGAACTAACGCGAACAAACGCTGAGTAGAGAGAGAATATGGAGCTATAAGCCTCGATGCGTCTTCTTCCAGTCGCCCATGCATTTGCCTTTGTTTATATAGTGTGTACCTAGCCATAGATAAATTAAATAACTATTAATTTATTTATGACCCAGCATAAGATACCTGTTCACTTGCGATTTGATTTGGTGATTTCGATGGTTTTAAACTAGTAGTGGTAGGCTTTGGCGGTGGCTTGAACCACCCACAAAAAAAATCCCCTAATTAAGTTCGCCGAACTCTAGTATGATGTTCGGTGCCAATCAGTTTAGATGACAGCTGCGTTATGTATGTAGATTGATCAACTGTTGGTTGTTTTGCACCTCGTCTTACTGTATTACAATTCCAAACCAGGGGCCTTATTCAGTATGACCAATGAGATAACGCGTTCCTTAACGCGCCACGTTACGTTATTGAAAAGTTGTATTCTGTATGCCACACGATAGGTAAATTATACAAAACGCGCGCGTTATACGTCCTCATATGTCACGATATTTTGACAGCTCAAAACGCGCTCATCCTTACCCTACCGCGTTTTAATTGGCATAGAGAATACCATAACGCGGAGATAACGTAACACGGCACGGTAAGACTTTAAAATGGTCATATTGAATAAGGCCCCAGCTCGTTACTATCCTATACCGCATACACTTACGTTGGTACACATTTACATGTTAGTATATAGATACACACCATACAGGTACTATGTCAGTATTCACGGAACTTTTTTTAATTACCTATGATTAGGCTACCGACCACTATCTCGCCTGGTGGTAGGCGATGATGTGGTCGAAGATGCTGAACACGCTAGGCCTAGAACACTCTGACTCTCAAGGATTTATCAATTGATTTATGATTTTTTTTTGCTGGATAGTTCGATTCACAGCCAAAGCCTATTATTAGGGATTAAGTTAGTAATATTTAATAAGAACTAAGCCATTGACAAAACACCGGATATCCGCACTAGAAGTCAACAGAAACACGTTTCACTATTCAAAGACCAATAATTTATGTTGCACTATCAAAAACATAGAAATACAGTCGCAGCGTTATTTCCTTTCTCACAATACAAAGAACCGGATTTTTATAACTCTCCGATGAGGTGATGTTCATTAAGATTCTGTTTTTTATCTATGATCTTTTTTTGTTTGTTTAGAAGGTTTTGGAACCGGCTTAAACCGGAGTATTAGTAAAACCTACATGTAGCTTTTACGGTAAACCCTCGTATCAATTTTGTGATAATAATAATGACGTTTTAAAATACCTCGATTTACATACCTGTTATTGCTGTGTTGAAAGTTTTTTTTTATTTTGAGGCATAGTAGTTGAAACTCCAACACTTAGGCGGGGTTTAAGCGTGATTTAGACGATACAATTTTCTTGTACATTCAAGTGCAATTATTGAATGCAATAAATTAAGTGCGTTAATTGCCCTTCAAGAATTGTACGCAACTGTTTACACGTGGATACAAGTAAAAAAATTGAACGCAATTATTGAATGCAAGTCTTGACACAAAATAGTTGCAAATGTCTTCTGTTTAGACCAATACAATAATGTTTAGGAGATTATTGCTTTCAAGTTTTGACTTGTCTAAATAGAGAGTTGTATGTGCGTGTACCATTCATTGGCGGGTTGCTTCAAGTATTGCACGTATTTGCGTTGTCAAATTTTTCATTCAAGTGTTGGAAGGAAGAAATTGTATGTGCTCTTTACACCAAGAAAATTTTGGCAAGCAAAACTTGCGCAAAAGATCAAAATGTTACGTACTGTTTAGACCATGCAGGTAATTTATTGCTTCAATTTTATTGTATGCAACAGGCAAGAAACTTGCATCATGTAAATGGCGCTTTAAGTGTCACGCGTAGAGGCGCGTACCGTCGGCGCGTCTAGGTTGAATATGTACATTTTAGTTAGTTTATATATGGTTCCAGATAGCTCTAGCTAGTAGGAAATTATTTGACAGATTTTTGACAAATTTTATGTAACGTCATCTGTCATACGTCAACTGTGTGCTATATTTGCCGCGGTAAGAAAAACAACACTAAAAAAAACACTCTTGCGTCAATTTTAGGTAGGTAAATCATTTTTTTTTTTATAAAAGATCACTCGCAATGTGGGTTGCACATTACTAGTATTCTTGTTAACCCCTCCAACTAAGCTAAATATGCTTGTGTCTGGAGTGGGTTCACGTCAATAGTGCAATGGGTGGGGTGGGGATCGAACTCACGACCTCTCGATCGTCAGTCCGACACCCTATCCATTGGACTATTGCCGCCTTAACTTTGAAAGAGTAGATATGTTCCTACGAGGTAGGTGATTTGTTATGCTTGGCGCTTTTATGATATTGGCTTCCCGTGGATTTAGTTCTCATACGACGATAAGTAATGCGGTTCATATTATATAACCGAATTTCTTAAATAATGTTCGGTGTCATTTTGTTCCGTAAATATTGACAAAATCTTACTAATTTCATTTCCAAATATTCTTTCATATAATATGTTATTTCCATTTGTAGGTAACAAAGACATTAAAGCAAAATTTTGCTGTAATGTCTTTGGTAGGTAAAGACTCTTACTGGATCTCGACAGGGTCAAAGTAAAGGTACGGACACACCGCAGCATCCTGCGTACGCGATCTAGGCGGCGATCAGATAGCGCAGTAGAATTTGTACCGACTGCTTCACACCAAACGCAATCAGAAAACAATTGAAAAGTACTGAGATCGCGCCCGCAGCTCGCAGGACGCCGCGGTGTGTCCGTACCATAACAGGATTCTGTTTCATGAATTTGTTTGAAGTCAATTTTCATCTAGTCAGATAACGGCCTGTACCTGTACTGTATTTATGTTTGATGAATAATCAAACATAAATAAAATATATAAATAAATAATTTTCTCAGATAAATAAATTCACATTAAGATATTCTAATTGCATACTATTATTGTATCTCTCTTGGCAACATTTAATTTAACTGACATGTTGACATCTAGGAGTCATAGTAATTGCCAAAATCATTAAATAATACTAATAATGCTCATTAAGTCGTCGACAGGTTTTTGATCGATAACCTCTATTAACAATGTGGGTGTTTTGATTTTAAATCATGATGAGAAGACGAAAAACTGAGCCTATATCAAGATTGCAAGAGAGATAGTGAGATTGTCGTCAAAGTTGCAAGAGGAACAGTGAGGTTTTCGTCAAAGTTGCAAAAGGAACAGTGAGATTTTCGTCAAAGTTACAAGAAATACAGTGAAACACTGTCGTCAAAGTCGGAAGAGGAACAGTGATATAGCCGTCAAAGTAGGAAGAGGAACAGTCAGATCGCCGTCGAATTTGCAAAATAGATAGTAAGATCGTTGCCAAATATTGATAAAGTCCTCGTAAAAAAATTAAGTTGCTAAGCAACTTGAAATCGTTATTGGTCCTAAATTAAAAAAGAGAAACCTAAAGTTGACTTTGAATATTATTTAAATTCATTTTATAAATATAACAATTATATAATTTTTCATGTACTTACAAATAGCACGAGCACCATGGTCGCCAGTGGCACAGTGAGAGACACGAGTGCAGCTTGCCGCCATGGCAGCACAGTGCCGAGTAGATACGCCACGAACATGCCAGTAGACGTAAATCCATTTGTGAGCGTCGTTAGAATCCCACGTATCGATGGATCACTGGAATGTAACATTATACATCTATTATATCTATTACATCATACCATAGAAAAGATAATAATACTACGTATAGAACGGACACTCTGTTCCCCCCACCAATTCCGGGCTTCCTCACCCCGCCACCGACTCTGGAGCTGTCGAGGAGCTGCGCTGAGCAATGACGCCACACGCGTACGACTATATTAGAACAATTACTACTCACGGAGAGAAGAACATCAACTTCATACATTTATGTTGGGACCAGTAGACACTGCAGGTTCAAATTTACGTAGGTTCTTATTACGTAGGTATATAATAAACATTTAATTATATTAGTATACCTACCTACATATTCGTATTTTAGAATTCATTTTCATAAATGAAACAACGATATATATACTCGTGCGTAAATAACGCTTAATTTGTAAAATATTTAAAAAAACTTTCACGTTTAAACATTTTTACGGTCAGTACGTAGTACGTATGTACGAAGTAACTATTATATAATTTGTGATACGGTGATTACGAGCGACAACCTTAGACATCACTCACACAAATGCACGTATAGAAAAACGACATGTGTGTAGAGTCTGTGTCGGTGTCACAGTGTCGGTCGTTAAACGCTAGTTTGTATGGAGATTTAGTCAAGTGTCCGTGGTGTGATCATACATCTATTACATGTAAGTTATTATTGAGGGAAAATTGGGGGATGCGGTACCAACCATAACCGAGATAACAACATCAAAATATTCATATTAATAATATCCTTGTAATTTCATATCATCTACATATTTCATAGTTTACCATGTCTTCCCATTCTTAACCCATAGTTTGCTTTTTAGGGTCCCGTACCCAAAGGGAGCCAACGGGATCCCATTACTGAAAAATAATTACAAAGTGTGCAATAAAAATCATTAGAGAGGGTGTATGTTTGTGTTTGTGGGGGTACATGTGTGTTACTTCAGAACTCTATAATTACGAGGTTAAAAAATACTTATTGTTCGAGTGGGTATACTGCCCGTTTGGTAGAGATATGATGAGTATTTACAGAGATAAATGGAAATAAACACCTCAAACTTGCTACTAAAAATGATCGAGATAATTTATAAACTAAGAAACCGACTTCAGATGGCGCGAGTGTCAGTTTCAGTAGCAAGTGTTTATTAATGGTTGCTATAGCAACAAATAATGACAATAAAATGTTATTTAAAATTTTGAAGTGCATACAAGCAATGTTTTTCGCTCGAGCTTGTGGTACGGAACACTTCGTTCTGACTTGCACTTGGCCGGTTTAATGTTAAAAAGGCCTATTGTTAACTTCGGCTTCATTATAAAAGGCCGGCATAAAATGCGTAAATAATAACGACTCAAAAACCAAATATTATATTGTAAGTTTTTGACCAACATTTCAAGCTTACATCGTCTTCCACACGTGTTTTACATTGAATATAATAAGATAATGAATTCATTGACAGTAATAAAATCGAGCTGCTATAAAACCTTAATATCCACTAATGAAAAGCATCGATTTCTATTCAAATAGAACTGAGAGGATGGATTTTTTATAACTCATCTGGTGCGATTCTACTGGTTTACCCTTTTTTACGAACTTAGTTCCGACTTAAAGGTAATTCGTATGACCATAATGTTTAACACAAATTAAGCCGTTGGCATCCGCATTTTATTCATAAAAGTATTGGAAAATACGTCAATTTTGAATAAAATGCCCTATTGAACTTTTTTGTTTAGGTACCGACACGTTTTATTTTTTTATAAGTTCTTGCGGAAAGTGGTTTTCTTTTTTCATATATTACCATTGTAACATACTTACATTCGTAAGATTAGATGATCATTCCTACACGTGATCGTGAGTGGTATTAAATGGATGACCAGTTGACCACTGGTGGTAGGCTTTGGCCGTCGCTTGAATCACTAACACTCAAAGACCTGCTACTTAATATTTAACTTGACTGCGTACACCGGCCCCAATGAGACCAACCTTGAACGGAGTTTGTCCCTTTCTTTTGTATGGACAACTTATATGTGTACTATACATATAGTATAGAACATATTTAGCACTAGCAGGTTGTTAGACAAGAACACACTCTCACCCGGGTGCCTTTGAATTGGGCCGTTTTGTTCCACAAAGCAATTAGAACCTCATCATTAAAGCATACGGATTAAATTGAATTTTTTAAAACATCTGCAGTGCACCATACTTTTATAAGACGTCTACGCTCACACTCTTCTTCTTCTTTTTCTTCTTATGGCTTTTAAACGCTGCTTGGCGCTTTTCTGCCATTGTCAAAAGTATGGCCAGTGTACAGTAAATGAATTCAAGGTCAATAAATTAAGCCAATGTCAAAGTCAAAGCATTATTGTATATAGGCAATATAAAATATGAGCCTTAAGAACAAGAAGAAGAAAAATATATAATATTAGCACTTACATATAAATCTTCAAATCAGGCATATTTAACATATATAAATAGTGGAAATCATTTAATTCTTTGAACTTTGAATAAAAAGTTGAGCATTTGATTTCTTACAATTTAGCGACCACGGTTAGCAACAGTAGACCATGAAGCCAAAAAATATATGAATACATAACAAAAAAAAAAAAGTCAATGTGATCGTGGCGTGGCATATTTGAGTTTTCAGGCACATTTTTTCCTTAAAAGAATATGTGTAAATATTTTACACGTACATTTATGCTGACTGCAGTATCAAGTTTCATACCATGCATAATGGAATGGAACTGATTCGCGTCAGCTATTTACAAAATGATTACAGATCTGTAATTACTATTGCAAACATTTAGTAATTGTGCAGCTAGGGATAGTTGCTTGAAATGTGGTAAGGGTTAGCTGTCCAGTGCTTCGCCTCACTGTTGTCTTCCATTTCTACACATGAGACCACATCGTCACTTAACATCAGGTGAGATAGAGGTGACGTGCTTGTCTATCAAAAAATTAGTGTAACGGCTTGTGAGGAAACCATCAACCTTTGATTATTATGACAAGTAAATAATCAAAGCAATCAACCAATAACAGAGAATATACAATAATACTTCATAGGTTCAAACACTATTGGTGTGTTAATTTAAATAACTTTAATTTTAATTTTTTAACTAAAATACTAACTATGACTAAAAATTATAATGAAAACTACAAATAAAAACAGAATTAAGGTCGGTGTCTACTGGTAGAGTACCCAAAAAGCTGGCGACATTACGTCGGGCTGCGCCGCGCTGCGCCGCGCGACATCAAATGCATCGTCGCGTCGCGTCGCGGCGTGAACTTGCGTTGCCCGAGGTAAGGGCGCTATTGGTTGATTATTTCGTCGCATTTCTTATTTTCCTCGCTCAGCTTTGGTGAGTTGTCAGCCTTAGTTCGGCTTTTAATTTAACACATATAATGCCTCGTCAGCCACATATGGCTGACAGCACAGGCTGGTTTTCAAAGTGAGATTTAGGTGTCGTCGTCCACGTTTTTCGTATAAAAATGTATGTCGTATGGCTGACAAGGCCTGGTAAAAAAAATTTTGAAACAAAAAAATAACAATTAGGTCACTTGTAACTACGGCATTATATGTGTTAAACACAATTTATGTGACAAATTAGTGGGCTGGACAGCATTCGGAAAACTCCGTCGAGTCTTCCCGTCGCCTATACCACAGTGCCTAAAGACAAAAGTCTTTAATCAGTGCGTCCTACCCGTCTTGACATACGGAGCGGAGACGTGGACACTCACGGTTCGACTCGTCCACCAATTTAAAGTCGCTCAGCGAGCTATGGAAAGAGCTATGCTCGGTGTTTCTCTGCGGGATCGAATCCGGAACGAAGTAATTCGCCAGAGAACTAAACTGATCGACATAGCTCATCGGATTAGCAAACTGAAGTGGCAGTGGGCTGGTCATATCTGCCGTAGGACCGATAACCGTTGGGGTAGACTGGTTCTAGAGTGGAGACCGCGAATCGGTAAACGTAGCGTAGGACGCCCTGTGACCAGGGGGAGCGACGACATTCGCAAAGCGGTGGGCAGTGACTGAAAACAAAGAGCCGAAGATCGGGCTCAGTGGCATGACTTGGGAGAGGCCTATGTCCAGCAGTGGACTGATACCGGCTGATTATGATGATGTGACAATAAAAATGTCATTTTACTTATTAGATGACTAGGAACCTACCAGACTTCTCCAATATATGTGACAGAAGGCGCTTCCATAATACCAGTCCCGATGCCCAGCAATGCATTAGCGATGAAGAGTGAAGGCACGTTCCACGCTGAATACATGAGGACCCAAGCGATTAGATGCGGTATGTTCACTAGTAATAAAGCCTTCTTTCGTCCGAAACAGTCGAGCAGGGGACCGGAGAATATGCTGCCTAGTGGTTGGCAAAGAAACGCCATGCTACCTAGAACAAAAAGAAAATGGTTACTATATGACTACGTATTTTTTGTATATACTACATATATTGTTTGACCATTATCTCGCCTTGTAGGTAGTAAGCGATGATGTGGTCAAATGTGGTGACTTAGGTCTAGAATGGTCAGAATGTCGGCATATCGTAAGGTTATAGTGGCAGGATGGCCTTGATGGTGGTAAGTTACTTATAAAGGCGTATCATTCAGTATCAGATGACAAAAGCCTAAATTTTAGACAATGAGCTAAATCGGTTTTCTAAACGTTGCCCGGGTATCGGAACGCGATGTAACGGACGGTGTGGCGATTGTTAAGACGTCGATGGTGTGGCGTGCTTAAAAAAAAGTAAAATTGCTGGGAAATGTTCCAATTCTGGGATTAAATTGAAATAATTGTTTTAAGGACTCCAGTTGAAAACTGTGAAACTGAAAAATGAGTTGGTTCATTATAGAATTAAAACATAACAGGATTATGTTTTGTATAAAATATATATGATATGTTAGATATTGTATTATCAAATAATTCGCTTTAGGTGAATAAGTACATACTAACGTGTAGCGAATACGTGCATTAGACGACATCACGACATTTAGTTTAATACAAAATGTGTCGGGCGGGGGTATTGGTATACCATCTTACAGGTTCTACCTAGTTTGGATATCAATGCTTTTTAACGACAAAAAAGGAGGAGGTTCTCAATTCGTCGTTTTTTTTTATGTATGTTCACCGATTACTCGAACATGCCTGAACCGAGTCGGAAAATTCTTTTTTTGTTGAAAGGGTACCCTTCACATGTGGTCCCATTTAAATTTTAACGAAATCGGCGGAGCCGTTTTTAATATATCAAATTTGTATTACGACGCATTTACTTATCTCGACGACTTACTAGTTACTAGTAACTACTGGCACAGATTATGTAATAGTTACTACGTCTACTGGCTACTTTGATTAGCGCGACGTTTATACGTAATGGAGGTTGCTATTGCATATACTTTTGAAGACTAAACAATATGACCTTGAATAATGTTTTTACATCTTTCTTCTCCTTGATTTTGGTTTTTGACAGATATTTTTACGGTAACTGTGAGTGAAATAGAAACAAAGGTGGGGAGAATTAATTTGTCTTCACAGGAATGTTCTACCGGGCAAAGTCTGTTAGGGTGCAACGTTTTTGAGCAAACTTAATATTTCTTGACATGACATGACGTTTGGTGAAGATGGCGGCCTTTTGGCGGCAATTAATGTTAATAATCCCCAATAATACTTTTTAATATTCATTTTGGAATACAACTAGTACGTGTTATATAAGTATTCGGAATTATTGTAATAAAATAGGCAAATAATTATCGTGTGTGTCAGATGCTTTTATTGCACAGCGCCAATTTGGACATTGTCCTTTGATACCTTGATGACATCATTATGACTAGTGGATATTTTCACTAGCGCGGCATTTGAAGTCAATTTTTTGGGGTTCCGAACCCAAAGGGTACCAAATGAACACTTCCTGAGACTTTGCTGCCCTTTCGTCTTTCCGTCCGTGTGTCCGTCTGTATCTTCTTAACCGTAATAGGTACTATCGATGGACAATAGTCCAGTAGCACCTTAATGTTCATAGTAGCCTGCACGATATTTCTGTCGAATGTTCCAACGCAAACAATAACACGTAAGTACTGCATAGATGGCATGCTTAGCCAGACCACAGATGAATAAAAAGGTGAAACGTAGCGTCAGATACATTTGGCAAACATCAAATAGAGATAACAATATTCCACTCTATACTCTTTTTCTTTTTGTTGAGTTAACATAACGTCGAGTAAGCTACGCAACAAGTAACGGATGCTTAAATTCGAATGATTCATTAATAGCATCTTGGTCGAGTGGTCGATAGGGCCCGGTGGCATAATCGGGATTTGATGCCAGAGGTGCCGAGTTCAAACCGCCGTGCACCAATGGATTTTTCTATCAAAAAATTATGTGCGCTTTTCACAGTGGCCCTCCGGTGAAGAAAAACATCGTTAAGAAACCAACAACCCCCGCATGGTGGAAGGACACTATTTAGTGTCCGCCTGGCCAGCTACCACCCTCAAGTTAGAAAATCTGTCACCAAACATCTAATGTGTTCCGGCAGCTATCCTTGAGAGCCAGTTCCCATTCTAGGCCTAGCGTGCTTACCATCTTCGAGCGCATCATCACATACCAACAGGTGAGATAGTGGTCAAACGCTAGCCTAAAAAAATAGCTTGTATTATTTTATATCTGTTTAAACAAACTTAACTAATAAAGGTAAATTGGTGATCTATGTTATATGTGAAATAGACAAATAGCACGGTGATGTTATCTTAATAGTTTTTGAGGAAATATTTATTTGTATATCTAAGAAGAATACACAGCAACAATGTTTTTAAATTAACTTATTTTCAACATATTGAAATATCATAAACTACTATTTTTATTTAATATTATATTAAATTGAAACCGTCTTCAATGACAATTATCTACTTTGACAAAATAACACTGTCAATTGGTCGCATCTAAGAATTGCTCTTACCTTATATTGATTATTTGAGGTTATAAGCTTAATTATTCATTTTCTCTAGGAAAAGAGGATTGAAACTTGATCCTTTTAATCACAAGTTACACAATTACTTATTAATGATTACTGCCAAAACTTATTAACACACTTTATTAACAATCTACTTTCACAACTACGATTTCTCATCACTTATCACTCAGCAATAACTTACACTTATGCCGCTTTCACTATATATTTCAGATAATATAATTTATATAGTCTATTTCTATGCAATGCCTCAATATTCACTGTCTTTAATATACTATATATATATTTGCTTG
Organism: Cabera pusaria; assembly: GCA_954871355.1. Lineage (NCBI taxonomy): Eukaryota > Metazoa > Arthropoda > Insecta > Lepidoptera > Geometridae > Cabera > Cabera pusaria. The sequence goes on from OX940905.1 coordinate 9,534,347, forward strand.
CATTTAGATGGGTTGGATTTAGAATCGTTTGGCACGAAAAAGGGGGGTAGAGGGGTGGAATGGGAAGGGGAGGGTCCCCCCTTCACTACCCTACCACTCCCATTACAAGGTAATGCATAGTTTTTGAGTTATGCCTATTTTTGTTGGGTTTGATTTTGAATTTTTGGTTGAATTTAGAATCGTTTGGCATGAATTTGATATAAAATGTTATGGGGATGGGTAGAGGTTAGGTCCCTAATTGTAACAATACTATTCTTATAATAAGGTAATGCATATTTTACAAGAAAACGATATAAACAAAATCTAACCTAAAAATATATTAAACCATAAAAACAAAGCGCAAATTATAATAACAAGGGCTACATAACTTAGTAAAAAATTGTAGTAATATTATTTACCACTACTAAATTAATAAGAACACCCCACTAGAAAAAAAACTAGGTTAGGTTAGGTTGAAACTGCGACAAGACAACGCGCGAGGCGAGCGAACGAAGCGAGCGTGCCGCGGCAGCGGCCGGCGCAGCGCAAGAAGTCTGTTAAACATCCAACAAAATAGTGATATTGATCAGCAAAGTGTTACAAAAAAGTGAGGTTATCATTTTACAAAAATACGCATAACTCTTTAACTATGCATTACCTTGTAATGAAAGTGATGGGAAAAGGAAAGGGGGGCCCTCCATTACCCCCCCCATCACCTCACCCTCCCTTTTTCGTGCCAAACGATTCTAAATTTTTACCAAGGGAGGTTATGATTTTGCAAAAAAAAATCATAACTCAAAAACTATGCATTACCTTGTAATGAGAGTGGTGGGGTAGTGAAAGGGGGACCCTCACCTACCCCCTCCACCCCTTCGTTCCCCCTTTTTCGTGCCAAACGATTCTAAATTTCAACCATTTAGATTTTTTAAGTTATTTAAAAACCAAACTTCAACCACCACCGAAGTTCACCAACCGACAATTTTATGTTCATACATTTAAGCCATCAATATATTTTGTTTCAAATCTACCCTCATTATTTGTATAACTGATAAAAGAAGCAAAACTGGTCTAGTTATTCTACTAATGAACACGTGCGCCCTTTCTCATTGGTTCATAATGAAAGAGTGCGATATATGGGTCTTTCTATCTCTTCTATCTTTATCTTTCATTGTGTTACTTTCTAAACGTCTTATAGAAGAAGGTCGTATGTGCATATTTTGCTGTCGTGCTATTGCTTTTTGAGACTGCTACTCCAATTTTGACCGATACTGTACATACTCCAAATTTTCACAAAATATATATTCGTCAGTGTATAACGGCCCAGACACGAAATTTTATAGATGCATATAATTTAATTAAAACTTGTTTTGCACTAAACATGTAAAATAAATTATTTAAAAAAAACCAGGCACTCAAAAGCGAAAAATTACCTAAAATCATTAATGTAAGCGCTACCCACTTATCTACCTGAAGGCTGTGCCAGCCAAGTCTAATAAGTAGTAAATATATAATAAATATATTAAGTAATTTATTTTTCGCTTTTGAGTGCCTGTTTGTGGTAATGAAGTCATTTTTATTTTTTTTGAAAAATAATTTATCCTAATCAGAAATGATTGTAATTCAATACATTTACGTGTTACATGATGTTTTTAAAAGACAAATAAATGTCATTTTCACATTTCAGCTTTATTGTATATATTTTTTGAACCGTTATTGAATGTGTAATAATTAACTGGCAACGTGCAAGTCGGACTCGCACTTGTAGGGTTCCGTAGCACACTACAGTATTTTATAAGATCGAGCAAAAAATACCACTATCATTTTTCGCCAACAAAAAATAATAATTAATAAACCTTTTATTTCTTATAACGCCATCTAACGTCTAACAAAGGTGTTAGGGATCGACATTTCAATATAACGCCATCTATGGGACGTTTACCTAACTAAGCGTTCATAGATGGCGTGAAATGCCGAAAAAAACACGTTTCTTTAGTAGTTTAGTATGGGGGCCCTCTATTATTTTTAACATTATTTTGTTTTTAGTATTTGTTGTTATAGCGGCAACAGAAATACATCATCTTTGAAAATTTCAACTATCTAACTATCACGGTTCATGAGATACAGCCTGGTGACAGATGGACAGACAGACAGATAGACAGACAGACAGACAGACGGACAGCGGAGTCTCAGTAATAGGGTCCCGTTTTACCCTTTGGGTACGGAACCCTAAAAATGTGATCTAGCAAACCTATATTCTGCGCTTCGATGCCGGTGTGTCGCCTAATCGATACAAATATCATTATTATTTATATTTCTGTGAATAGACTACAAAAAATATTAAAACACAAATAATGACAATGCAGCCTTGTAATATTTTGACTTAATTCAATATTTGAATGTCTAATGGCTTAGAACAAACTAGCCGTATCAAAAATATAGATATATATTTTTCAAATTATAATGATTATCGATAAATTGTGTAAATATGAATGGAACGTATGAAATGACCTAAGCGCCGCATTCGAATAGTCACATTAAACCAAAATTGGCGATCAAATTAACAGGCAAAATATTTTTTTAATATTTAAATTTTTGGATGCGATTTTCAGCAGCACTTTTAAGTAAGGTAACATGGTTTAGATAAAAAATATCTTCTAGCAAATTTATCGAAATAACAGAAGATATGATGACTTTCAAAATCACTCCAAATAATAGCTTAAGATGTATTTTATCGACGCTAATATCTATTTTAAATTTCTAAAATAAAATGTGCATAATTTAAATTAGGTTTTCAAGAAATTTTTGGCAACATTCTAAATTTGTGTTGTTTTTTAAATAATAAAGCTCTTTTTTAATAAATAATTTTCAATGGCTTTGGTGAGGCTGCATATAAATTGCTTTTTAAAATGTATCTAAACTTTATAAATTATTTTTGCTTTTGAGACTAAGAGCACCTGCTAGATTGTTTATTTGAAATAATTTAATTTCAATGTATACATAAAAAATAGTATTGACTTAAAAAAACATTTATCAAAAAAAGTTACCTATATAGTTATATATCAACTATATGGAGGCCTACCTCAAGCTATTCACGTCTGTGGTATCGTAGCGCCTAAACGGATGAACCTATATCATGGAGGTAGGAAATACATTATAAACAAGAAGGCGCTGCGATACATTTGTATGGAAATAGCTTCAAAAAGGTGCATACCTAAACGTCATAATGGAACTTACAATGGCTGCCATTGATTTTCCATTGATCAATTGATGATCTTAATTGACTCAACCATAGCAATAGCAGCCTTTTAAAGTTCCAATATGACGTTAACCATCTTTTTTGTAGGTATTTCGCGTACTTATATATACCTACGTCAATGACCTATATTGATTTAGATTTTTTAATCGATTTCACAAAGGCCATTCACATTCTAAATTCGACTTAATTTTTTTTATGTTTGTTACCTCGGAACTCCGTTATTCATTAACAGATTTGGGAAGTTCTTTTTTTGTTTGTAAAACTGTGCTTTTTGTTTGGTCTTATAGTCATTTTATCGATATGCGATGAGTATCTCAAACTTTTCACTGAAAATAAACCAAATTTAATAATTTTTATGTAGGTGCAGGAATCTGATTAGTATATCTAGAGATAAGGCCTTTGTGAAAACAATTGAAATGTACTGGACGCCGCGGTGTGTCCGTACCTTTATACATTTCAAACTTGCTTCTGAAACTATCTCGCAGTGAATATAAAGGCATGTGAAGTTGGTTTTTTGGAAGTTATCTATTTTTTTTTAAATGACTGGTTATCTTTTAAACCGAATCATTTTCGATGATCCACGTAGTTTTTGTCACGGAAAGATTCCACATTGGTATTTATCTTATTTCCATCTAATTATAATGATTACGAGATCAAATCAGATAAGGTTGGTATCAATCATTTAACTGATCCAGTCAAGTTTGAACACAAACAGGTTTCATCTCTTTTTAAACTCAATTGAGTTGCAACACTTGTAACCAAGGAGATTATATCGAGGTTGTATGAAGTACAAACTGTTGAAGAATAGGAATATAACCATTTAAAAGTGGTTAATGCTTTTGATTGCAACGAAGCTATACCTATTTACGAACATACTAAGCAAGAGGTCGCCTGTTCGAATCCTAGCACGAGTGTTCGTCCACATGCGGTAGAAGTATTATTTTATTCGCCGTGTGATCGCGGCTTTATAATAGTAGGATCACCCCAACTCTGACCGTGCCGTGTGAGCTGGCTAAGGGAATATAGGTTACTAGCAGCCCGCCCCGGCTTCGCACGGGTAGAAAATATATGCCTACAAAATTTGCATCAGTTTGATGCATCGAATATAATAATAATCTTAACATATTTAACAATCATCGTCATATTTCAACCAATTTACACAAAACCTTAACGAATTATGCACCTAAACCTTCCTCATAAACACTCTGGCTATTGGTGAAAACCGCAGGATAATCCGTTCAGTAGCTATTGAGATTATTGCGAACAGACAGACATACGCAGTGATGGACTTTGTTTTATAATACTTACGTAGTGATATTGGACGGCCCTTTGGCGTAAAGGATAGTTACCTGATTCTGACCCGACGGTCGTTGGTTCTAATCCTAGCTATATACCTACCAATGAAAGTTTTATGTGCATTCATGAATCATGAGTTTTCGTACAGTGGCAGTGGGAGCATTAAATCTACCAAAAAGTAGCTTACCACCAAGGAGAACATCTGCCGCCTTAACCTTACGGCGTTCCCCGACGCAAAAAGTAGAGGTAATATACGCTCAACGTGTGTATCTGTGTGTCTGGCTGTAGCATCTTAGCACCTAACCGGATGAACCGATTTTGTTTTTATTATTGATAGTTTTTTTTTGTTTGATAGATGTCTTCATCGAGAGTGTTCTTAGCTTTGATTCATGAAAATTCTTTCAATCGTTATAAAACTATGAGCTTTTTACCCGACTGCGCGACGCAAAGGAGAGGTAATGTGTTTATCAGTCTATATATGTATGTATGTATGTTTGTTCCTTTGTGGCACACTAGAGACCAAACGCGTGGGCCAATTTTGATAATTGGCACGTCAATAGATTTGCCATGCTAGCGCGAGTGTCAACGAAAACATAAAAAATTGAAAAATTCAAAATGGCGGATTTCAGACGCCAAAATTTGGGGTTCAAAAAAATTTTATTTTTCAAAACCTATCGAGTGGGGTATCGAATTAAAGGTCTTAAAATGGAGATTCAAAATATATTTATAACAAATAATTTATGATCGTACAAATCGAAAAAAAAAAACGATTTTACATGCCGCGTTAGTCACTTTCAGTAACAAGTTTGCGGTGCTTATCTCTGAAGTTACTTATCAGATCTCAATAAAATTACAATGAGACCAAACGAAAATCATATTAACTCAAACAAAAAAAGAATTTTCCAAATCGGTTAATAATTGATGGAGTTCTGAGGTAACAAACAACCTCTTCCTTTTGGTATAGTCGTTTAATAGTACGGAATTTGCCGTCTTTTACTTAACTAAAAAGTGTAAAATAAAACATTAAATTAAAAAATCAAAAAACCCGACTGCGCAAAAAGTGAAGTGTTAAAAACGAACTGAAAAGAAAAAAACAAGTAAGTCTAGTAGTTTAGACTTCTGTTTAGGGATATCAAAAAACTATACCATTTAAATTCTTTCTCGGTCGATACACTCATAAAATAAATTATACATTGTTATATGGAATATAGAGACTTTAACAGTCGGGACACATTAATCCCCATTCGTTAAGGCATTAATGTGTAAACAACAGAAGAATAAGCGTGGAAGCGTACCCGACCGTTCCTCCTTTAGTCTTCTTTAAGACTGTAATTCCACTTGTATTTCAATGGGGTAGGGTCTCATTAGATGTCCGCTTGGATTCTTTGTTAAGTTACCACCCTCTTGGTAAAGTGTGACGCATAATGTTGTTATGTTCGACAACGTGATTCGATACGTGTCCAAGAAATCCAGTTCCCCCCTTCCCTGCTCGATCTATATGATGCTATATCAATGTTCCGCCTGACCTGCTACCAAAAAGTAGCTTACTACCTACCATCAAGGAAAAATTCTGCCGCTGGAACTTTTCGGTGTTCCGTAGCACACAGCACTTGAGTCAGAGTGTTCTTGGCGTAGCGTGTTCACCATTTTCGTCTATATCATTGCTCACAACCAGGCGGGAAAGTAGTCAAACCATAGTTTATATATATATAAAAAAAACTTCATAGAAATTTGAAGGCAGTGTTATGTTGACATGCAAGCATTACATAATTCATTAGAGATTTTATATTTCAGATATTTAATTACCGTACCACAGATTTTCATGTGTCTAAAATGGCTGGGTTGATTTATAACACAGTTTTTTTCTGTATTCTGAGGGGTTGAATTAGTCTTGTAAAGGTTGACGTAAATTATTTATCAATAAAAAATAGCCGGAGGTCAGATACTAGTTTGTTGACTTAATTTAAAATGACTTTATTACATTTTAACCGGTTAGGCACGTTGCTATTTTTAGAAAGAGTGGGCTACATTTCATTTTTCCATCCGGCAATGAACGCTGACAAATAACCTATACTTATCCTATCTTTGAAATTACATACATACATAAAATAATGCCTTTTTTCGGTGGGGTAGAGTCTACATCTTTATATATTATAGACTACATCTTTCCACATGCTACGATCCTGAAATACTTCTTTCTTTTAAATTAAATCGTTTTTTTACGTTGAAAGGGGAAACTCTCGCAACTTTTTCGATATACCAAAGTTATTATCTGTAATAACCTAAAAACTATTGTATTAAAATTGTTTGTTGTTTTAAAAGTATAGTTGGATATGATATATATATTTAAGAAAAAATAAATAGGCACAGTTAAATTTTGTCCACAGGTGAAGCATTATATCGATGTTCCGTCTGACTTGCTACCAAAAAGTAAACAAGAAAATCTGCCATAACGTACCGGTTTTCGGGCACAGCACATCACACCCCTTGAGAGTCAGACCATTCTAGACATAACGGGGAGTTCACCATTCTCGATTACATCATCATTTACCACCAGGCGATATATTGGTAAAAAAAATAGGGAATAATAAATCGCATAGGATTTTGTTTAACTGTGTAACGTGTCAACAAAATTAAGTTACTTTTTCCATTCTTTTCATGTTCAAGAACTAAAATGTTGTCTATATGTGCTATTATTATTATAACTATGTCCTATAACTATAACCTTAAGTCTCAAGGTAATAGGCGCAGTGCAGTGACATGCAAAATTATGGCAATTCAGAATTTTGCATTGTGTCTGTAATAGGTAGACGTCATCGCTTGGCATCAAGCGAGCGTCGTGCTTGTCCTGTGTTACCTTATACCATAAAAAAACACTAAAATCGTTTAAATAAACTGGCCAAGTGCAAGTCGGACTTACACTCGTAGGGTTCCGATTCCGTACACACTACAATATTTTATAAAATCGAGCAAAAAATGCTGAAATAAATCACGTTTCTTGTAATAAATTGATAAGTCGATCTAGATAGGTTTAAATTTTCAGAAAATGTTGTTTTATCCCTGTTTTCAGGTAATGAAAAACTCCTACAATATAATTAGAATATGAAGGTAAATTTCGCCATTTTTACACATTGTTACTATAGCTCAGTGGGAGATCGATAGAATTGCGATCAGAAGGACCCCGGTTCGAGTCCAGACGAGATGATTAATTTTTCCAAGTTTGTTCTTTTGTAAGAATATCTCTGAAGATATTAATCAGATCTCGATGAATCCTATAATGAGATCGTCATAGACCTAACCCATTAAAAAATATATATTTGTCTCATAAATTGGCGGAGCAATGGCGTAACATACTTAAACACATAAAAAACGTAGGTATATACAGACAGATGATTTTGTATGAACACAGAATAATGAATAGTACAAGTACAGAAATTGCACTCCCTGAGAGCAAAATACAACGTCGGTAACGTTCAAAATGCGCTTCACGCGTCGAGTGCGACCTTGAATTTGCGTCACAGTATCAACTAATAGTAACTATGAACCGCGTGTTGCGCACAGTGAAATGCACCGTAAGTCCGCACAACGAGAGTCTGAATAACTCGGTCAACTCGCGGCCTCTCCTATAGGGTTGAATGTTATTAGATAACTTATTGAAGCCTTAAATTGGTAGCAGAATACTTTAAGGTAGAACAATGTAATGAGTATATTTAAAGTGCTACATTCATGTTTAATGTCGAGGTAGGATAGAAGTACTACAGTTATACTTTAATTAATATAGTTTATGTGATAGTTTAATTAAGATAGTTAAAACTAAAACAACCGACTTCCATGCCGCGCGAGTCAGTTTCGGTTGCAAGTTTGAGACGTTTATCGTCATATCTCTGGAGACCCTCAACAGATCTCGACGAAATTACAATGGTACCACCTCGGCAACGAACTCTACCGATTAAAAAAAAAATCATTCAAATCGGTTCACAATTGACGGAGTAATCGCGTAACATACACACAAAGACGAATTAAGAACCTCCTTCTGTTTGGAAAGTCGGTAGAAAATAATGTTCTACGTTCAATTGAAAATGAGTATGTAAAAACGTATAAGTATGTATAAACTTATGCTACGCAATGCTTTGTAGCCCTTCGTTTAGACATACTGAATAATATTTTTGTATGTTAATATCGTAAGCAAGGAATATAATAATGAGGTAGGTACAAGTAAGGCGCGCGGCCGATCGAGAGCGCGCGTGACACTTAACTGACTGAACATGGACCCGAGAGGGTGCGGAAGTACTTGTAGTTTCATAGCTACAGCGCGGAGTGCGACAGGCCTGGTATGAATCCTTTTCGGACGTCAGTTAAAAGGAATTGTAATTTCCTGATGTTGCTATAGATCTATACTAATATTATAAAGAGAACATTTGTATTTTTGTATGTTTGTAATGATTTGGCTCAAAAACTACTGAACCGATTTAAAAAATTCTTTCACTAATACATAGAATGGACTTTCGGAATGAAAATAGGCTATGTATTATCCCGTTTAAATCAAAGGTACATTCGTGGAGACCTAATTTGCAACCTAAGTCGGCAAAAAAAACACGTTTCTTACGAACGCTGCTTAATTGAAAATAGATAGAAGAATATTTTCTATGCAAGAGTTTTACAACTTAATAAGACCTACAAAAAAGTCCGCGACAGCATATGTCTATCACTTAAGGTTGACTCACAGTAACCATTTTAATCTTAAAATTTTTGTTAAAAAATATTACATAACTTCCAAGGCTATTTTCAAGTATATAGTATTAATCCTTATCCAAATAATTACGTTAATTAGCTTGGCCACATATTATAGATTAAAATTGTCCTTTGCAGTATATAATTCAAATGAAAATAGCGTAGTAGCGTATAAAATGAAAATCGCAAATAGCGAAAACCACAACAAGGCCGTCTGGAATCTAATAAAACGACAAACCTCGTGCTGCAATACAATAAAATGTCACATAGAAACAATAAACCACAATGAACAAGTGTATAAAAATCCGTTTGACATCTCTAGAACATTCAATAATTATTTTATAAATCAAAATGTTAACAATAATGCAGTTAACCTTAATTTATCAACCAATCAAACATGCAATAGCATGTTTCTTTCGCCGGTCGATGTACATGAAGTCAGAAAGACCATTATGCAACTTAAAAATAAGAAGAGCACTGGTTACGATGATATACCAACGCAAGCTTTAAAAAGCTGCGCAGAATATATTTCACTTCCTCTTACTCATATAATTAACCTTATGCTAGAAACAGGCAAATTTCCAGAAAATCTGAAAAAGGCATTAATAAAACCGATCCATAAAAAAGGTTCGAAACTTTCAATTTCTAATTACAGACCGATTGCATTGCTATCTAGTTTCTCAAAGTTGTTTGAAAAAAATATTTATAAACGCTTAGTTAGTTTTTTGGAAAAAAATAATATACTGAGCGCAAATCAATATGGGTTTAGAAAAGAAAAAACAACAACGTTGGCTATTTTTAAATTATTCAAAGAAATTTGGGATACAATGAAAAAAAAGTGCCATGTGTGGTATTTATTGATATGACAATGGCTTTTGATTGCGTGGTCCACTCTGTACTACTGGACAAAATGCAAAGTGTTGGTGTACGGGGTAATGCACTTTCTTTATTCGAATCCTACTTAAGCAATAGAGTGCAAGCTACAGTAATTGAGACTTACGATAAACAATCAAAAATTATTTCTCAGATTCATTCTGGTTTTGAAAAAGTTAAGCTCGGCGTACCACAGGGAAGCATCTTAGGCCCTCTTCTGTTCCTACTTTATGTGAACAATTTGCCGTCAATTGCCGAACATCTGTGTGTCATGTTCGCCGACGACGCAACAATTTTCATGTCGGCTGAAAATAATTTAGGTCTTGATGCTTTTGAAAACGACATAAACGGTATATTGAAAAGAATTACTGAATGGTTAACGTCAATAAATTTAAATATAAATAGAAATAAAACTAAATATATGACATTCAAAAATTATAAATCACAACCTATGAAATTAAACATTACGGAATCACAGACTATTATTGAAGAAGTAAAAGAAGTTAACTTTCTCGGTGTAACCATTGACTCTAACCTAAATTGGAAGTCACACATTAACAAAATAAACTCTAAAATATCTTCATACTGTTATATGTTAACAATATTAATTGAGTCAACATCGGAAGAAGTAGCCCGTAAAGCATACTTTGGATATGTTTATCCCTTATTAAACTATGGGGTGATATACTGGGGCAATTTAGTTAACGTAAATACAACCTTTATTTTACAGAAGAAGTGTCTGCGTATAATTTTTTAATAATGTATAGCTTAATGTATAGCGATGAAACATTACGAAAGAGAAGGGTTTCCTGACTCTGGCAGGGATTTTCATTCTAGAGCTTTGTTTATTTGTCAAGAACAATATGCAATACTATGAGCTAAAATCTGATACTCGTGCAAACTTACGTAGTCAATATTCCAAGAATCTGCGATTACCCAAAGTCAACAGTAATATTTATAAAAAAAGTTCTTTTATAACAGGATTTTTATTGTATAATCACCTGCCTTTATATTTGAAAGAATTAAATGGCAGTTTATTCAAAAGACGACTAAAGGCCTGGTTAATTGAAAAGGTTTTTATACTGTAAATGAATACCTAGATTATAAATGAAATATTAATAATGCATGCAAAAATTGTTGTTGATATGTATGAATGTACCAATTTTGAAATTAATGATCAATTCTACATTTATAGCACATAAAAATCTTCATAATTAATTTTTAACCGACTTCACAAAAAAGAGGAGGTTCTCAATTCGTCTGGTTTTTTTTTTTTTGTGTGTGTATGTTACGCGATTTTTCCATCAATTGTGAACGGATTCAAATGATTCTTTTTTTAATAGGTAGGATACGTTTCCGAGGTGCTCCCATTTTAATTTTATCGAGATCTGATTAGTATCACCAGAGATATGGAGATAAATACCTCAAACATAGGAGAATGTACTAGTTTTAGTAGAAGAGTCCCAAGAAGATTATACACAATGGAGGTTGCTATTGCATATAAGATATTCTTACGGTAACTGTGAGTGAGATAGAAATAAAGGTGGGGATCATTTTTTTTTATATCTCATAGGCAAGCGTTTGACCACTATCTCACCTGTTGCTAAGTGATGATGCGGTCGAAGATAGAGTAGTGGACTAGAATGGGAACTGGCTCTCAAGGATAGCTGCCGGAACACACTAGATGTTTGGCGACAGATTTTCTGACTTGAAGGTGGTAGCTGGCCAGGCAGACACTAGATATGTTCTATCACCATGCGGGGGTTATTGGTTTCTTAACGATGTTTTCCTTCACCGGAGGGCCACTGTGAGAAGCGCACATATATTTTTCGAAAGAAAAATTCATTGGTGCACGGCGGTTTGAACTCGGTACCACGGCATCAAAGCCGACCGTTCTCCCAATTACGCCACCGGGCCCTCAATAAATAATTATATATTCATAATTATAATAAATAATTATATATAAATATAAATAATTTGTCTTCACAAGAATGTTCTACCGGGCAAAGTCTTGTTAGGGTGCAAACTTTTTTAAACATACCTAATATTTTTTGACATGACATGACGACATGACATTTGGCGATGATGGCGGCCATTTCAGTCCCGCGACACTGCATACATAATTAAATAACTCAGAATTATGAACGTACTTTGTACCAATCAACACAGCAAAAAAAAATTATAAGCATAAAACCACATATTATATAATAGTTACTACGTAAATAATACTTTCCGTTGTTAGGTTGGCTACACCGTGCTTCCATAATTCGGGTATCCACAATATAGGGAAGTGCCTCTTATAACGTAGTAGAGTGATTCAGTACTCTGTTGGCCATATGGCGGCAATTAATGGTAATAATCGCAAATATTACTTTTTAATATTCATTTTGGAATACAACTAGTCCGTGTTATAAAAGTATTTGGAATTATTGTAATAAAATAGACAATTAATTATCGTATGTGTCAGATGCTTTAATTGTACACGGCCATTTTGGACATTGTCCTTTGATACCTTGATGAAATCATTATTACTAGTGAATATTTTCACTTTAGCGCGGCATTTAAAGTCAATGTTTTTAGGGTTCCGAACCCAAAGGCTACCAAATGAACACTTTCTGAGACTTTGTTGTCTGTTCGTCCGTCCGTCCGTCCTTCCGTGTGTCTATATGTGCGCACTTTACAGATCTGTATCTTCTTAACCGTTATAGTTTCGTTAGTTTTACAACGATTGAACGAATTTTCATGAATCAAAGCTAAGAAAACTCTCGATGAAGACATCTATCAAACAAAAAAAACTATCAATAATAAAAACAAAATCGGTTCATCCGGTTAGGTGCTAAGATGCTACAGACAGACACACAGATACACACGTTAAACGTATATTACACCTACATTTTGTGTCGGGGAACGCGTAAGGTTACTGGGGCAGATGTTCTCCTTGGTGGTAAGCTACTTTTTGATAGATTTAATGATCCCACTACCACTGTACGAAAACTCATGATTCATGAATGCACATAAAACTTTCATTGGTAGGTATACGAGTATAGCTAGGATTAGAACCAACGACCGTCGGGTCAGAATCAGGGTAACTATCCTTTACGCCAAAGGGCCGTCCAATATCACTACGTAAGTATTATGAAACAAAGTCTATCACTGCGTCTGTGTATCTGTTCGCAATAATCTCAATAGCTACTGAACGGATTATCATGCGGTTTTCACCAATAGCCAGAATGTTTATGAGGAAGGTTTAGGTGCATAATTCGTTAAGGTTTTGTGTAAATTGGATGAAATATGACGATGATTGTTAAATATGTTCATATTTTATATTCGATGCAACAAACTGATGCAAATTTTGTAGGCATATATGTTCTACCCGTGCGAAGCCGGGGCGGGCTGCTAGTATAATAATATAGTACATAGCTAATGAGAACTATTCTAATGTCGGCTGCACTGTCAAAAGCGAAATTTTAAATTTTTTGCAAAAATATTTATAATTGAATAGCAAAGAGAGAGAGAGAGCTTCAGACAGGGCTCCAGGTGCAGCATCTTTTAGTATACCCAATACCAATCGATAAAGCTAGCAATGATGAGCAAATTATCAACAAGCTAGAAATAAAAGTAAAGATTCGTGAAAGACTTAAGCTGAAATTGAAATTGTGTCGTTGAAATACAATACTACATACATTACTACATACAAAAATCTACGTGTGAATAAACCATAATTTAAGTCTTTGAAATAAACTCTACGAGTTATTCTTCTCTTTAGCAATGACTCCGGAGTCCCAGGGCGTTCCAGTAGGGCTATTCTGTAAGCTATCTCGGAAGCGGAATCCGCGATGAGATTTGAATTTCGTATTACGAACGTGATACGATTGAATTCCGTAGTATGAAATTCGAATCTCACCTAGGATTCCGCTGTCGAGATAGCTTACAGAATAGCCTAGCTGTGCGCCTGTGCGGCGTGTTCGGAGCGCCACTGTCAACAGCAATGTCACAGATTTTTTGTTTACCTTTATGCTCGGAACAATTACTATCATTGTTCCGAGCCTTTATGATATTTTGGACTCGCATATACTGTACACTGGCCATACTTTTGACACTGGCAGAAAAACGCCAAGCAGCGTTTAAAAGCCATAAGAAGAAGAAGAAGAAGAAGAACATATTACTTTACTCTATGAAGAAGAAGAAAGCCAAAAACTAAGAATAATAATGATAACAGACACCGCTCAGACGAGACGTCTTTTAGAATTTTTTTTTTCTTTTATATTACTTTTATTTGTGAATTTTGCTATTTCAACCTTGATTATACCATAAAAACAGTAAATACAATAAACAAATAATCTTACATCAAGAAAATAGTGTTCAAAATTCAGTATACATTTAATTTAATCTACATCGTTTTTCTCATTTGACGTATCATGTCATATATCAACAAACCCAAAATAATGTGCAAGCAAAATAACTACGATAAAAGTGATAAAAAATGATAACGAGATCTCGAAGATGTCTAGCGGAGACAAGAAGCGCGCACCCACCACCTCCGCCCGCCGCATCATCTCCGAGCACATCGTCGGGAGACGAGTTTGTCACTCCCCCGGAGGGCAGCTCGTCGAGTGATGACGACGGGCCTACGCCGCCGCCGCCGCCACCACCATCTACGCGACGACGAGGACGGCCACCGCTACCGGCACGCTTGGGGCCTGTGGGGCATTCTGCTCCGCGCCCGGCCCTCGCTACCGGTGGTGTAGCGCGTCGCATGCGATGGACCCAGTCTTTAAATGAGAACTGCATGCGCGCCTACTACGGGGCTACAGAGGGAGGAACTAACCTGACCGCGTACCGCGATAGGATACTACCTCTGTTTCAGGCCCTTGAACCAGCCGTCACCGTTACCGCACAACGACTATCGGATCAGGTGCGGGCCATCCAGCGGCTCAAGCTGTTGGACGACTCTGCGCTTGATCGGCTGCGTCTGGACGCGTTACCTATTATTCCTACTACTTCTGCTTTAGCGTGGGACCCGCCCAGTGTGTCGTCGACGCAGGGGCCGACAGGCTCGGCTTCGACGTCTGCCCCGGCGGATGCCGCGCTAGACGCAGACGATTGTACGAATACTAACGTAAGTACCCAGACTAATGAGCATTTGAGGAGGGCTTTGGAAGACGCGATTTTGGAGTATCGCACTACTCCTGACTCTAGGCCGCGACTACCACGTTTGCCAATGAATAAACGTAACCTGGCGCTAATGGGAGCCCTAAACGTTTTGCTAGTCCCATATATGCAGACTAGTGAAACATTAGTTGATACACACTCGATTCTTTACTGTGCGGCTATAGCGGCGTGTCGCGTTGTTCGCGTCAAGTTTCCGGATACTGACCGAATACCGCGACGCCCCGCTATCCCTGCGTGGCAAGAACGAATCGAGTGTCGCATCAATATGTTTAGGACTCTTATTGCGAAGTTGATCTGCTTCAGAGGGGGTAATCATCGCCCCCGAGTCATGAGTTTCGTGAATCAGGCCTTTGCTGGGACCGGGATTAGACCCCGGGACTACATGACTTGTGTCACGGAACGCATTGACTTTCTGAAGCAGAAAGTTTATGCATTGGCAAACCGTATTCGTCGCTATAGAGCGCGTGTAGATCGCTATTATCAAAACCGCCTCTTCCAAAGTGACCAAAGGAAGGTATACCGAGGTTGGGAAGGAACCAATTAACGTGTGAATGAGGAGTAGTGTCCGGATACTACTACCATGAATAACTTCTGGCGTAGTATCTGGTCGGTGCCCGTCGAACACACGGAGGGCGATTGGATGAGCGTCGTTGAGCGCGCGTGTGAGCCTATCGAATCCATGGGGGCTATTAGTATTAGCCCCGAAGACGTTAGTTGTGCGATCCGTACGGCCCAAAACTGGAAAAGTCCAGGACCGGACGGATTACACAACTTTTGGATAAAGTGGATTCGATGCTCACACGACTGCTTAGCGGCGCAATTCCAACAAGCCCTCGAGGTTGGTTCCTTGCCAACATTCATGACAACCGGTGTCACCTTCCTGCTCCACAAGTCCGGTAGTACCACGGAACCGAAGAACTATAGACCCATTACATGCTTGCCAACGCTGTACAAGCTTCTTACATCTATTCTGAGGTTTAAAATTAATTCGCACATTGTTGCGCACAATATTTTGGCCCCCTCTCAGAATGGATGTAAGGTTGGGTCCCGTGGTACTAAGGAGCTCCTCCTCATCGACACGGCCATTTGCCAACAAGTCCGGCGGAACAAAGGTGCTCTCTCCACCGCCTGGATTGACTACAAGAAGGCCTATGATTCAGTGCCTCATTCCTGGCTGGAGAGGATCTTGGAGTTGTATAAAATTGATACAACTCTGAGGTCTTTTCTCGGTTCTTGTATGAGGCAGTGGACCACAGTCCTTCGTCAACCGGGTGGTTGGGACAGTCTCTCTGGTCCGCAGGACTTTATAAGGATTGAGCGAGGCATCTTCCAGGGTGACAGTCTGAGTCCGTTGTGGTTCTGTCTAGCCCTAAATCCTCTAAGCACATTATTAGAGGATTCAGGGCTAGGCTATCGGCTTAGGAGAGAGGGTGAAGTCATTTCACACTTGCTGTACATGGATGACCTCAAACTTTTTGCACCGAAGCGCCATGATTTGATGGAATTATTGAAAGTCACTGAGACTTTCAGCAACGCCATCAACATGGAGTTCGGTGTAGATAAGTGCGCGGTCATGCACGTGCAGCGGGGGAAAGTTGTTAATTCAATGAATTTACAACTTTCTGATACAATGACTTTCAGATCTCTCTCCGAAGCCGACACCTATAAATACCTTGGTATGTCAGAGTCATTGGGTATCGAGAGTGGGGGGATAAAACAGTCGGTGAAGGAACGTTTCTTCGGTCGCCTGACGAAAGTACTTAACAGTCTTTTGTCAGGAGGCAACAAGGTACGTGCCTTCAACGGCTGGGTTATGCCCCTACTTATATACACCTTTGGCATACTAAGGTGGACTCAGACTGAACTAGACGCCCTGGATAGAAAAGTTCGAAAGCAATTGACATCACATCGCATGCTTCACCCACGCTCGTCTGTTATGAGACTGTATATCCCACGGAAATGGGGTGGTCGAGGCTTTTTAAATGCCAAGACACTCCACAACCGTGAGGTATGCAGTCTCCGGGAATATTTCCTAAACAACGAGTGTGGGATGCATTGCGATGTGGTGTCAGTTGACAAGACTTTCACCCCTCTGTCCTTAGGCAAAGAGAACTGGCGCAAGCCTCAGGTGCTGAGCACCGAGGACCGCAAGGACGTATGGAAGAGCAAGGAGCTGCATGGCCGGTTCTATCGAGTCTTAACGGGACCCGATGTGGACCTGCTCGCGTCGGTGAACTGGCTACGATTCGGGGACCTCTTTGGGGAAACCGAAGGTTTTGTTTGTGCAATTGCGGACGAAGTTATCAAGACGAACAACTACCGGAAATATATTATGAAGGACGGTACGGTCGACATATGTCGGGCATGCCGCCGTCCCGGAGAGTCACTCAGACATATCATTTCCGGTTGTTCTCATCTTGCTAACTCCGAGTACTTGCACAGACATAACCTCGTAGCCAGGATCATCCACCAGCAACTTGCTCTTCAATACGGCCTTGTCGAGTCTGAGGTGCCGTACTATAAGTACGCACCTGCGCCAGTTCTTGAAAATGGTCATGCTTTGCTCTATTGGGACCGATCGGTTATCACGGACAGGACTATTGTCGCCAATAAACCTGATATCGTGATAGTCGACCGGTCCCAGCGGCGGGCAGTGTTAGTTGACATCACCATCCCGCATGACGAGAACCTCGTGAAGGCTGAAAAGGACAAGATCAGCAAGTACCTTGACTTGTCTTTCGAGGTTACCGCCATGTGGGATGTTGATTCGACTAGCATTGTCCCAATAGTCGTTTCTGCGAACGGCCTAATAGCGAAGAGTCTCGACCAACATCTCAAGAGACTCTCGCTAGAGGGCTGGATCAAGGGTCAGATACAGAAGGCGGTACTTCTTGACACGGCACGCATCGTCAGGAGGTTCCTCTCTCTGCAGCCCTAACCACCGGTAGCTTGGGCCCTGCCCCGCTGCTGGCGGCACTCTAGGTTTAGGTTTTTTTATAATATTGTTTATTTGTGATGTTTTTTTATATTTTTGTTTGGATATCTTTACTGTAAAAAAACCTAAAACTAAGAACGAAAATAAATAACGTGAATAATAATAAATATTTTGGACTTTTTTTTATTACTTGTGTATATTATAACTAAGATACTGAAAAAGATGACAACATCAGGTAATATAACACTGTGTCGCATCCAAGTGAACGATGACCCGATTGTGTCATTGTAAAACATGATTCAGTGCCCGGAATGTCCTCAAAGTCGACATTTCATAGGTTTAAAAGGCCTAAAAATACACCAAGGTAAGTGCCACAAAAATACCAACATACCCCTTTCGGTCCCCAATTTCATTTCACATAGCCCTACTACTTCGGATGGTACCCCTACAAACGCTCTGCCGTTTTGCAATTTGTTAGCTTAATTCAAAATTAACAGACCAATTTTAAAACGGATTCCTCGAGGCGCCCGCATTACTGCTGCTACTGCTCTGTCACACGCAATTAGAGCAGTTCTTACACACAACTCTACAACTCTAAGTCACAGTTGGGAACATTTACTTCTTTTATCTTATTGCACTTTATGTCAGGCGAGATATAATTAACAAAAAATCACTCACTAACAGAGTAAAAGAAAACTGCGTCAATTACAGTACAATGGAAGATATTTCTTTTGTTTCGGATAATTCGGCAATCTGTTATCAAAATTCCAAATCCTCAGTGAAGCCTTGTAGTGAGTCAGCGATCTACAAACTTGTGGAACGCAAACTCGGCGATGGGGACATTAAAGGCGCTGCTAGAATTCTGTTTTCTAGTGACACAATTGCACCAGCTACATCTGAAACCCTAATTACTCTAGAAGCGAAACATCTACCAGCTTCAGCAAATCTCCAATTACCTCTGCCACCAGAACAGCTAGATATCGCTGTTGAAGCCACCGCCCTCGGAGTTACCTCGGCTGTTGCTTCTTTTTTGAGTGGATCACTCCTCATTATCTAAAAGACCTCATGAGTGGTGGTAATGGCGAAATTGGTGAGTCACTCTTAAAAGACGTAACAAGCCTGATGAACCTCATGTTATCAGGGCGAGTAAACAGCGATATCACGGCAATCATTTACGGTGCTAACCTTTATGCTTAAAAAAAAAGACGGGGGCATTAGGACAATAGCTGTCGGTATGACATACCGCCCCTTGGCAGCCAAAATTTGCTGCAGAAAATTAGCACAAGATTTTGCACATATTTTTCAGCCTTTGCAGCTTGGTTTTGGCTCACGCGGAGGTGGCGAGGCCGCCGTCCACTCTGTTTGAACTTTTTTAGATCAAAATTGTGGAGATGTGCTTTTGAAGGTGGATGTTAAGAACGCTTTTATTTCTGTAGATAGAGGAACCCGCTTAACGCAAATAAAAGAGAAAATTCCAAATTTATATCCATTTCTTTGGTAATGTAATGGCTGTCCTTCAAAATTAACATATGTTGGCAATGAAATTAGCTCTGCTGTAGGATGTCAGCAAGGTGATCCCCTAGGACCAGCAGTTTTAGGTCTTGCCATCCATTCCATCATTCAGCTTCCTTAGTCAAAGTTAAATGTGTGGTACTTGGATGATCGTACATTAGGTGGAGATACAGATACAGTCTATAACGATCTTCTTTTACTTATAAAATTTTACAGAATGCTCGAATCGCTTGTTCAAAATTAACACCACATGGCTTTTACTATTATTAAATTCTGTCTTTTTGTCCCAAAATTTACCTATACAGTGCGCTGTTCTCAGCTCTGGAAACACCCAGAAATCCTAAACACTTTAGATAACTTAATAAAACATACTTTGGCATCGGTTTTGAACATACATTTGGATGAGAGAGCATGGGTACAGGCGTCCTTACCTAGGGAGGGCTAGGAGTTAGGTCGATTTCAGGTGTAGCACTCCCCGCATTCTTGTCTTCCATCCATAGCATTGCTGCTCTTTCAAAAAAAATATTGGCAGCGTCGCTACCTACAACTAAGACTCTCACATACATGGACGAGGCCAAGAATGCGTGGACGTTATCCTGCCCAAACACTGATTTTCCCAAAACTCTATCATCACAGATACTTTGGGACGGACCGATCTGCGAGCTAACACGGAAAAATCTAATACAAACGTGCTCTAGCTCCGAAGATCGTGCCCGTCTCTTAGCAGTTGCAGAGTGGGAATCAGGTTTGTGGCTGCAGGCTCTTCCATCGCCTAATACAGGTACTTTGCTCGATTCCTCATCTTTCAGAGTATCTACATCTCTTCGCTTGGGCGTACAGTGTTGTGCTCCACACCACTGCCAGTGCGGTAGTGCCGTCAGCCGGCTTGGTCACCACGGTCTCTCCTGCATTAAGAATGCAGGCAGGATTTCTCGTCACGCTAGCCTTAATGACATCATCCGTCGGGCTTTTACCACCATCAACTGCGCAGCAGTTTTGGAACCAAATGGCTTAATGCGTGATGATGGTAAAAGACCTGACGGTATGACATTAATACCATGGAAGTTGGGGCGGCCCTTGGTATGGGACGCTACTTGCGTCGACACTTTGGTACCGTCACATCTTCCCGGTACACAGAAAAAGGCTGGTGCGGCCGCAGAAGCAGCTGAGAACCTCAAAAGGCGCAAATATAGCGGTTTAGACAGCTACTATCTATTTATGCCTTTTGGGGTTGATACTCTAGGACCGTGGGGATCGGGTGCACACAGCATTTTCAAAGATCTTTCCACACGGCTGGTTGAAACGACACGGAACCAAAATGCTGGCATGTATTTAGCTCAGAGACTAAGCATCGCCATTCAACGGGGGAATACAGCCAGCATTTTGGGAACTTTTCCTACTGGTAGTGGTTTGGTAGACTAAATTTTAGCTTTTATGGTTTTTTATTAGGTATATTTATTTGTTATTAGGTAGTTTTAAAAATATATTAATGTATATAATGTAATTGATAGATTGAATATTAGAGATTCTTATATATTGTGAATCTTCTACCAAGACTTGTTTAAATATTAAAACGAGTATACATAGCTAATATATTAAATTCCTAACTTATCTCGCTCTAATAAAGTACCTAATAAACAAAAACATTATTATCAAAGTACACTATTGCATACATTTAGCATGCTCCTGTATCTGTACTAGATAGATGTCATCGCTTACCATCAGGCGAGCGTCGTGCTTGTCCTGTTACTTAGTATCATTAAAAAAATACAAAGCAAATACATTTTATGGTAGCTCGAGATTTTATTACCAGACGTGACTTATTCTAATGAGATAATAAATTGTCTTCATAGAAATGCCTTAGTTTGTTTCCATTCATTGACTCAGAGATATTGACAAAAGATTTGAGAGTGATTTAGGTTTTATAAACATCCTGTATAATTAATCTAGAACCACATTAATACCACCTGTGATTTCGCTGGGTGAAGTTTCACATTAACTATTAAAATTATGTTTACTAGTTATGTACGCAATTTTTAACCGACTTCACAAATGAGTATAAGTTTCTCAATTTGCATGATTAGTTTTTATATTTGGTACCTCAGAACTCCGTCATTTAGTAATGAATTTGAAAAACTCTTTTTTTGTTTGAGAGAGTATGCTTCCCGTTTGGTTCCATTGTCATTTTATCGAGATCTGATAAATATCTATATCAATAATTTTACAAAGCGGTCCAGGCGTTATTTAGTTAAAAAATATATACTTAGGTACTCCATATAAAGAACCACAATTACAATTAAATAAAATTACATTTAATGAAACAACGAATAACATATTATTTACAAGAAGAATGCGTATGTGTCAGTCAGAATAATAATATGTCGAGATCCGCTTGATATAGAGTAAGCTGCAGTGAGCGTTAACCCTTAACCACAGAAATATTAATCATCATCATCAGCCTGTGTCAGTCCACTGCTGGACGTAGGCCTCTCCCAAGATGCGCCACTGAGCCCGATCTTCGGCTCTTCTCTTCCAGTCACTGCCCACCGCTTTGCGTATGTAGTCGCTCCTGGTCACAGGACGTCCTACGCTACGTTTGCCGACTCGCGGTCTCCACTCTAGGACAAGTCTACCCCAACGGTTATCAATCCTGCGGCAGATATGACCAGCCCACTGCTACTTCAGCTTGCTAATCCGCTGAGCTATGTAATAATTTGTTGATAATTTTAGTTCTCTGGCGAATTACTTCGTTCCGGATTCGATCCCGCAGAGAAATACCGAGCATAGCTCGCTGAGCGACTTTAAACTGGTGGACCAGTCGAACTGTGAGTATCCACGTCTCGGCTACGTATGTCATTACTGGTAGGACGGACTGGTTAAAGACTTTTGTATTTAGACACTGCTGTACAGGCGTCGAGAAGACTCGACGGAGTTGTCCAGGCTGGGCTAAAATATTAATAATACTACTTTATTATTAATATTTCTATGCCCTCAACATTACCGTGACGGCGTGGTCCATCCATAACGGGATCTATAAATCTGATATTATACAAACTTACCGAACCAAGAAGCTTGATTCTCATCGATAGAGAGGCCCTCCTTTGCATTCAGGACTTCAGGTAACACCATCGTCACGAAACTGATGGACATGCCCAGACCGATGAGGAGGAAATCCAGAGCTAGGCATGCTAGGACCTGGAAATAATTGAAAATTTTGAGCATACCAATATAATTACAATACAATACAATAC
The DNA here is from genome assembly GCA_954871355.1 of Cabera pusaria. Classification (NCBI taxonomy): domain Eukaryota; kingdom Metazoa; phylum Arthropoda; class Insecta; order Lepidoptera; family Geometridae; genus Cabera; species Cabera pusaria. Next base: position 9,557,352 of record OX940905.1, read on the forward strand.
AAAAACTCTTTATTGATCACCAAAGAAATTACAAATTGTACATACTATGTGATGAAAGACAGTAGAATAATAAGGCAATACAATCGGCGGTCTTATTGCATAAAGCAATTTTTTCCAGACAACCTTGGCATGGAAAAGAAGAATACAAACAAAAATTGGGGGTAGCGTACAATACAAATTAATGATGTCAGAAAAAAAAAAATATATATAATAATAATACACAAAATAGACTACTAAAATTTTAGTATATTAAGATATAATACATAAAAATACCCTACATATATATAATAATGTTCCCAAATATATTAATATAAATACATATATATGTATATATAATATTAAATGCACATATACATAACCATATATATTAAATCACAGTAGTGTTGCAGTTTTAACATGTTTGGAACAAGTAATGGGCTTTTACCATGGATTTAAAGATAGCCAGCGATTTGGCATGTCTAATCTCCACTGGTAGCGCGTTCCATAAATGGACCGCTTGCACAGTAAAAGATTTTTCATAAGCAAGTGAGGAATGGATAGGGGTTAAAAGTTGTAGAGTTTCAGCGGATCTCAAGGAAAACGGATTTGAAAGGTGAAGAAACGTGAAACGTTCCTTAAGGTAGGAAGGGGTACACGGGATAAATAGAATAGAGTATAGAAGAGAAAGGACGTGACTATTCCGGCGAAGACGAATAGGTAACCATTTCAGCTTTTTACGGAATTCTGAAATGTGGTCATACTTGCGTAATCCAAATATGAACCGTATACAAAGGTTCTGCAGTCTCTCAAGCTTACTAAGCTGTTCCTCGGTTAAATCCAAATAGCAGGTGTCAGCATAATCTAGTATAGGAAGCAAAAGGGATTGCGCAAGCACAGTTTTGGTGGAAATTGGAAGAAGATTACGTAATCGTCGTAACGAACCTGCAGATGCGAAAATCTTACGACTAACTTCAGCTATTTGGGGTGCCCAAGAAAATGTCCTATCAAAGAGTATCCCAAGGTTTTTGACTGTATCGCTGATAGGTACATGTGTTCCGTCGAATATTACCTGAGGAAGGCGGAACCAGTCAATCTTGGATATCATCCTGGAACCGCCGATGACTATCAATTGTGTTTTCACCGGATTCACACTTATGCCGTACCATTTACTCCATTTGAGCACTGAATCTAGGTCAAAATTTGTCTGTGTGATGGCATCTGATAGCTGAGAGAGTGGTACTTGTCTGTAAATTTGCAAATCATCTGCATAAAGGTGGTAGGAAGTAGAAAGCTGTTGAGAGATAGAGTTTATGAAAATAGCGAAAAGAAGAGGAGATAGAACGCCGCCCTGAGGGACACCCGCAGTCGTGTCACACCAAGATGAAAAGGAATCATCAATGCGGACACGCTGCCGACGTCCATACAGGTAAGTACGAAACCAGTCAAACATTTTACCGAAACAATTACCGACTATACATACAGGTTCTTAATTACATCGATACATAATATAATGTATGATCGTACAAAACGAAAAAACCGACTTCGCATGCCGCGCATTTGAATAAGACCAAATGGGAAGCAGAATCTCACAAAGAAAAAAAGAATTTTTCAAATCGGTTAAAATTTGACGGAGTCCTGAGGTAATAAACAAAAAAAAACAGTCGAATTAAGAACCTCCTCCTTTTTTGTGAAGTCGGTTTAAAAGTCATGTGTCAGTCCCAAATAAAAACCATGGAACCAGGAGAGGTCGATGGAATACCCAAACTACACATGTTTGTTCTGCAAAAATGTATGGTTTTCGAAAAAATTACATTTAACTTGTTTTCTAGTCCGAAATGGTGCATTTTTTTTAATTAAATTTCTCCTAAGCAATAGCTTAGGCCCTGATTTTTCGAATAGTAAGAAGTCTTTCAGAATAAATTATTTTATATTTTAATAACCTACTTTCTGGGTAAAAAATTAAATAATGAGGTGGGTACTTTATTAATAATTCATTATCATCGAATTTGAGGAGCTGCAATAATGTATCGGACCATAAGTTGAGTTTAGGTTGCCTTAACTATTTATACAAATATCTTATCTAATTTATCATGAATTAATTAATCCTACACTACATTCTTTAATCGCAAGGTAATTTAACGGATTTGCATATTAAAAACAGTGACGACATTAATTAAGAACTCGTTAATAATAGTAACCATAATAAACTGTAGTTTATATTGTTAAGATTTTTTTTGTGATTTGCTAGATAATGTTTAAATCACAGTCACAATACAATTTAAAGTACGTTTTAACGGGAATTTGATATTGAGCGACGATCTTAAAGGTACGAGTAGCTGGCAGTCATTTGATGCGAAGAGTCGAAGAATAGGATTGAGTGGTTTCAATAGGCCTATTTATATAAAGTCCAGTAGTGGTATCCTTGGAATCGTAATAAGTAGTAAGGTAGACGTTTGAAATTTTCAAATATATATGTTTCAGTATGGATTGAATGGATGTTACAACAAAAACAAATGAGGGTAAGAATAATAGTCAAGAATAAACGGCCAGATAAGTTTGTGATTGACAGCGTTTTATATTTTAACAGACCTCAATGTTATTTTATAAACAACGCAGTTGAAAAATATGTAACCAAACATCTAAAGTGTTACGATAGCTGTCCTTGAGAGCCAGTCTCCGTCGAAGGCTTAGCCTACAACCATCCTCGACCGCATCGTCGCAAACCAACATATGAGATAGTGGTAAAATGCTAGTCTATTTGTTATAAAAATAATAGAATTAGATAGTTTAAAACCTAAAACAACCGACTTCCATGTCCCGCGAGTCAATTTCAGTAGCAAGTTTGAGACGTTTATCGTCATTATCTCTGGATATACTTATCAGATCTCGATGAAATTACAATGGGAACACCTCGGAAACGTACCCTATCACAGATTATATAATAGTTACTTCGACCCTACCGTTTAAAAAAACCGGAAATAATTGGAACCGGTTCACAATTGACAGAGTAATCGCGTAACATACATACAAAAAAAAACATATAGACGATTTGAGAACTTCCTTATTTTTGTAAGTCGGTTGAAAGCAACTTGATAATGCATCTTTACGCCTACACCGAATAAGAACAAGTCTAAAAACAGAACTATTCATTCTACGTGAATCCTACGCAGATGTGGATGTTGTCAACTAGCTTCTTTAGAGTATGGACGATCATCAATCAAAAGGTATAGTAGGGTTATCACTTACCACTTCATTACGACGACTTTATATTAAATGTTTTGTTGTAATGGCTTTACAGTAACAGACATAAGATGCTGCGATGTACTATTAATAATCCACATTTATTCACAACTACCTGCTGTTTTACCCGCGTAGACATCTCATATCGAAATAATAAGTGTTATTATACCTATGTGTTATTTAGGGTCTAGGCTACATCTACATACCAAATTTTAGCTCAATCGGTTCAGTAGTTTTAGCGTGAATCAGTAACAAGCATACTTACACACTCACAAACTTTCGCCTTTATAATTAGTGGGATAGTAGGATGAACAAGCAACATCAGTTTCAGGAATAAATACAATGAGAAAACACAAGCATTTTTACGCTCTTGGCCGCGTTTTAGAGTTTCAACTGATAAAGGATACTTTGCGTGCTTGTCTTGCCTATACCCGAGTATGTCAAGTCGAGCAAATAGTTAACAAACATAGGCACATTCGTATATCCTTTACTCAAAGCAATTTAGGAAATTTTCAAGCCCCGAGCTAGAAGCCTGAATTTTCAGTGACCAAGAGGGCATAGTTTTTATAAATATTTTAACAATTAAGTACTTAGTATAATTGTGTGTGATTTGCTGATCAAGTGTATTTTTTAGTTCTTCTTTGTTTATAAACAAGTAATTAAAAAACAAATTTAAATCCAATATTATGTTTCACTTTATTTTTTTTTATATTGCTACACACAATCCAAAATGTCATCGTACCGACGGGATTCGAACCCGCGCCTCCTAGGAAACATGCCCTGGCGCTCTAACCAACAAAGCCACAGTACAATCCTATAAGAAACTAATGAAGCAACATAACGTAGTCGGTCTGTGAGTCACAATCATCTATCGTTAGCAAATTCAAGATTGTACAAATATCAGAATTTGTTTTCGAATGATTCTGTATAATTATGAAGGTGTTTATCTGGGCCAGGTTCTGAGAAAATGTTTCCATATTCTCTAAAAATATTAATAGTACTTTGACGCCTCTGGTTTTTAAAAGATGAGTCAAATATGTAAAGTGTACATTTTGATTTCGAGAAATTGTAAGTACCTAAGTACCGGACAAATTACGAGTACCTAATCAAGAAAAACAAATTAGTTGCTAGATTTAGATACTCTTTATTTCTATATTAAATTGTAACATACTTTAGAACATATTCAGAAGATGACGAATAAAAATAATAATACCATAAATTGATATTGATAACCCTACAACAGCCTATATTGGAGCACTTGATCATGTCGATGACCTTTTATATTGGCACTTATCAACCAATAGGCATTTTGTATATATAATACCTTTTTTATATCTTGGAGGCTAGCATTTAACCACTATTTCACCTGGTGGTAAGCGATGATATGGTCCAAAATGGTGAACACGCAAAGTCTAGTATACTCTGACTCTTAAAGGTATGTGCCACTATACAGAAACGAGCACACCACACCGACGACATTTTATCGAATGCATTGTATAGAACCTTAGTGGCGATATTAATTATATCACCAAATATCATCTCTATTGAGCTAACCGGCTTCTTTGTTTATCATCATGCAATATATTTATTTTTTATATTTATACAGCAGCAAATAAGTTGGCGGCCCACTTGACGGTAAGTGGTTACCGCTGCCTATTGACACCACAGACCCACTCGTAGTGAAGTGTAATTGATACCTGCGATTACAGAGGCAATACCGGTGCGTTGTCTGCTCTTTTGTAAAAGGAATCTATTAACTCTTCTTTTAAAGCAACTCAGATCAATTTTCTATGGGAAAACGTTAGGAGGGTAATTCCACATCTCGCAGGTACGTGGAAAAAACAAACGCTTAGAACGCCTTGTATGGAAGGACTATGTAGCTATAATTTCTCTCTCTTTCACAAATATGCAAATTCCTGTGGTAAAATCAAGAGGCTGGGATCACTTCAAACAGCTGATCCGAACATTCCCTATGTCTAGGTTGGATCTTGCTTGTATGGAAATGGAAGACAGAATATGGCAGTGAGATAAGTGTTGTGTACTTAGTACAACGTTCTGTCAACGACGGCATAATGAAGCCAATGACATTAAATTGCAATATAAACTTTGATAACGCTCAAGTTGACACGACTAGGTATAGATAGTATAATTTAATATAAAATAAAGCAGACATAGGTCAGGTCTTGGAAAATAGCACTATTTCCAATAGTTATTACTATACTATCGCCAAGTTCAATGGCCATGCGTGCTCTATTATAATCCATTACACCCTTTCTTAAAAACCTTTATCATGCACACGTGATCCCTGGATGAGGCAAAGTGGCGACTACTAATGGCTTTAGACAGAGGTAAGTAATATTTCTGCTTTAGGTCTTTGACCACCTATCAGAACAGAATCATGTCACAATCGGTTCAAGTTTCAGCATGATAATTGCTGTCAGTCAATTTAGTAGGCTTGAGGTAGGTATATGCATAAGGCGGTTATTCAGAACTTCGTTCACTACCTTTTCAAATTAATTAAAAATAATGCGGATTAAGGTTCTCAATTAGTCAGATTTTTTTTTGTTGTGCTATTTGTGAATTGATTCCAATGATTCCTATTTTCATGGGAATGGTAAATTTTCACGGTAGTCCCATTGTTACATTGTTATCTAATGAGAATTTCCAAAAATATGGCGATTAATATCTAAAACTGGCTACTGAAACTAAATCGCGCGGCATGAAGTCCGTTTTTAGGGTTCCGTAGTCCTGACAAGGAACCCTTATAGTTTCGTCATGTCCGTCTGTCTGTCTGTCTGTCCGAGGTTTTGCTAAGAGACCGTTACTACTAGAAAGCTGTAATTTTGTGGAGGTATGTATATATATTACGCTGACAAAGTGCTGAAATAAAATTTTGGAAGATATTTTTTTAGGGCAGCTCCCCTATATGAGAAGTGGGGATGAATTTTTTTTTTCATCGTTTACCCCATTGCGTGGGGTATCGTTGAATAGGTCTTTTAAAATGACTTAAGGGTTGCTAATACCATTTTTCGATTGAATGCTCCATTTACGAAATTTTAAAACTTTAAAGGAAAACTATAGCGGTTAAGATAACTTTATTAGTTTAGCAGTAATAGTCGTTGAATTTGGGTGTTGGATAATTTTGTACCAAACACAAAATCCTTAGAATAAATCCTTTCAGCGACAAAGACGGAGTACCTAGTTGCTTGTTTATAACGGGTAAAGACTTGCTTTGAATACTACTTGCTTTGAATAATACGGGCTACTACGGAACCCTACAATGCGCGTGGGCAGACACGCACTTGGCCGGTTATTACTGAATAAGCAAACGTTCGACTACTATCTCATGTGATCGACGATATAGCCCGCTTGCCTAGAAGATTCACTCGTGACTATTGAAGGCCCACGCCAAATGTACCATACCATGCCATATAAAAGTATAGAGCAAAAACTGGCACTGGAATCACATCTATTACATAAGTCTAATTAAGGAATTATTTGATTAAATAATATGTACTTTATTAATTTGAATAACAGTCACATTCAAGTTCACGTAAAAAATATTAGGTAATCCCATATTATGTAAAGACCAAGAATACTTTAAGACCAATAGATTTAATTTAAGTCCATTTTTTTGCTCCTTTTACTCATATTTGTGCATTGTACTTATGTATGGAAATAGTACCTGGCTTTCGGCTAGCGTTTGAGCACTATTTCACCTGTTACCGGTTACCTCAACACCTTTATGTCTCAAGGTAACAGGTGCAGTGCAGTGACATGCAAAATTCAGGCAGTCCAGAATTTTGCATACCGCTCTATCTGTAATAGGTAGACGTCATCGCTTTCCATCAGGCGAGCCTCGTGCTTGTCCTGTTACCTAATATCATAAAAAATATAGTTACTTGTACTATTCGTTATTCTGTGACATAGGTAAGGAATTCAGTTCTTCGGCTGCTCAGACTATCATAAAAAAGGCAGACAGATTCGTGCCGAAACCCGAGTGACCGCGAGTTCAGAAATACCAAATTCTTGAGTAATAAGTTTCCGCGCTTAGTCCGGTATAGTCAATACGGCATGATTACTACGTAAGCAACGCTGAGAAGTAATACTGCACGGAAGCGTCCGTCCCTGCTTGCTGCCGCTTGGTAGCAAACTGAGCACGGAAGTGTATTACTCAAGCATTTAGTATTACTGAACTTGTGTTCACTCGGGTGATCGGCACGAATCTGTCTGTCTTTTTTATGATAGTTTGAGTTTGGCTGATGAATGTTGAAGCAAATAGTTTTTAACCGACTTCAAAAAAAGGAGGAGGTTTCTCAATTCGACCGTATATATTTTTTTTTTTTTTTTTTTTTTTTTTTTATGTTTGTTCGCGGATAACTTCGTCGTTTATGAACCGATTTCGATTATTCTTTTTTTGTTCGAAAGGAGATATCCCAAGTGTGGTACCATGGTAATTTTATCGAGGTATGATAAGTATCTCCAGAGATATTGAGATAAACATCTCAAAATTGGTACTGAAAATGAATATTTTTTTTATGTTTGTTCGCGGATAACTTCGTCGTTTATGAACCGATTTCGATTATTCTTTTTTTGTTCGAAAGGAGATATCCCAAGTGTAGTACCATGGTAATTTTATCGAGGTATGATAAGTATCTCCAGAGATATTGAGATAAACATCTCAAAATTGGTACTGAAAATGAATAGCGCGGCATTGAAGTCGGTTGTTTTTTAGTTTTTAAACGATATTATAGTGCATATGGATGGAATGTACATCATGCATAGCATAGCATAGCAGTGTCACATGTTAGTCTGGCCAGATGGAAGAAATGGGATGCACATTATCAGCACACTCTATTAATGGATGGTCGTGTGCTTGTCTCCATCTAATTGAAGTTAAACTCGATTTGAAGACCCCCATATTGTTCTTAACCGGAAACATAGACTTAAGCAGGGTATTCCATTCCGTGGCGCTTCGTATGATGAACGAAGAAGCAAATCGCTTCGTTCGGGTAAATGGTATATCCACCATAAATCGGTGGCGCCTTTTAGTATCTCTGCATGTCTGATTATAAAATGGGGATGGCGGAATCAAATCATGATAAAAAACCGATAAGCAAGCGACTTGAGTCTCTTGCTTACTAGTAGGTTGTCACTGATGAGTTTTAATGGGAATTTACTATTACAAACTTATTATGTGGTTGGTGCAATATATTTTCAATGGGTCGAACTTCAAATATCAGTTCAGTTGTCCTTTAACCTGGTTTGACAAAGTATGGAAGCCTCTGTGGGCTAATCCAACTCGCACTTGCCCGTTTTTTTAAATAACAGTTTACCAAGGCCAGAAGAACACTGCAATGGCCTTAGCATAATTTTGACCATTATTATTTTTAAGTACCTGTAGAAAATTTACGCGACACCAAACGCATTAGGATATTTTTTCCACTTCTCAAGAATATTTAAATATTTAAAATAAGTCTGACATTTTGGATTGAACCTGTTATTCTTAATGTAGATAGCTAATCTAAATTGCATTCAGATAACTGCAAGATAGTGGATACGAAAATAAAAAGTTGTTTGGGAAGAAATAACTAATTCATGGCAGTTTATTTACAACCTAATGATAGGTTTTCAAATACACTTAAATAATAAAAATCCTGACAGAGAAAATATTTAAATAAAATGTTAATATATTTATTTCAATTTTAAATCTTGATAGTTACGATTTTGTGAGAGATAAGCGATTGTTTATTTTAGTTGAAAATTGTCTTATCTAAGAAAATAAGATGCAAAATTATATATTTTATGTTTATTATCAGTTCGAAATGATACAATAAATTAATAAACTTTAAAATAGATACTTTTAAGGTCTCTGTGAACAAAAATATCCTTAACCCATGCTTATGACAAATCTGAGTTCCACTTCATAAAGCAAGAGAGCTGCTATATTAACAATTCACTCGTATATTCTCGTTTGGTCCCATTGTATTTTCATTAATATCTGGTAAGTATCTCCAGAGGAATGAAGATTAACACCTCAAACTCTAAACCTAAGACTTAAAAATAAAGTTTTAACTTGCAATCAATGGGTGCTATGTTGTAGCCAGTCAATGATTAAAAACATCTTTATCAATGCTTAATAAAAACTATTCGAAAATACCTCTTACTTTAGACTATTTTGTGCATTTATAGCTGGACCGATGTGAGCGAAATGGGTACGCATGGTCATGAACAAGGTAGCCAAAATAAGTCATAGAATGTACGGAATGCCAGAAAAAACGCGGGCGGAAATAGTTCCAAATATTAAAATCATCGAATGAAACTAACGAATGTCGTAAACGCACAAGCATGTGCGTGAACCAATAAAATTGAATATAATTGAAGAACGACATTTTAATGGGCAGCCAAAGCCATCAATCAACCTCGCCTATGGTGTCGCAAGTTTTTCAATAAACAGTATACATTTACATACTTTATTATGAACTAAGTCTCTATAATTAATAGTAGTTTATGTTACAAATCATGCTGTAATTTTAGTTACTGTGGAATTTTTTTGGTATGCCAAAAAAGAACTGGCGGTGTAAATCATGTCACGGTTTTATGACATTATAAATTAGAAATGAAAAAAAATCTGCCATGTGTGAGTCGTACTCGTACACGAAGGGTTCCGTACCACCGTACAAGATATTCGAACATCTAAAACATATAAAATAAAAATGTATAACACGATTCTTGTAGTTCCCTTATCCTTTCATTTATATGTTTACTAACTGTGCCCCGTGGTTTTACCCGCGTAGACATCGTTACAGTTGGAATATCGGGATGAAAAGTATCCTATATACTATTCCAGGGTCTATCTACATACCAAATTTCAGCTCAATCAGTACAGTAGTAAGTACAGTAGTTAGTAGTTTTCGTGAAAGAGTAACAAACATCCATCCATAATTCAATACATCCAAACATCCAAATATCCATACATCCATACAACCATACATCCATACTCACAAACTTTCGCGTACATAATATTAGTAAGGATAGTAAGGAGCTGTGTCCTGCAGTTTTACCCGCGTAGACATCGTTTCCGTGGGAATATTGGGATAAAACGTCCTATCCTATGTGTCATTCCAGGGTCTAAGCTATCTACATAAACACAGATATATATATCTGTGTACATACCAAATTTCAGCTCAATCGGTTCAGTAGTTTGAACGTGAAGATCTAACAAACGTACACACAAACTTTCGCCTTTATAATATTAGTAAGATTTAATATTTATTATTTTGTGTTAAAGTAAACATTTTAAGTGTCTATCTGTTACCGTTCATAAGATCGTGCAATAAACGCTTTCAAAAAATTGTTATTTATTATTTGTTTTAATTTTAATATATACATATATGTTACGGTACCTACCTACACCTATTCCGCAAGCGCTGCATATTACAGTTCTCAGGAACTTTCCATCAACGCTGCAGTTTACGCCATTGACGTCAATCGGTGGCCTACGTGACCGGCGGAAATGCAAGCGCTGCACTTTTGCCTCGTGGCGCCCTCGGCCCCGCGCATCGGCCCGCACTTCGTAACACACTTCGTTCGAAGACAGTCGTTTTAGTTTTATTATAATATTAATATTTTAAGATTGTACTTTTTTTGAAATAAATCTTTCAAAGTATTTCGGTTTTTTTTAAATCCGTCGGCGGCGTCCAACATAATTGGCGCAGTCGGTAGGATAGTTAGAAGCAGTGCGCGAATCTGTAGCTTTCTAAAATCGAATCTGCGAACTTCGACTCTGCTCGCACTTTCAAGTGCCATTGTCTAACGTCCGAACTTGGTAGGTTCGCGGCCGAGGATACACTCAAACTTCAGTGGACCGAATGTAAGTACTTTGAAATTATTTTGTCTATTGTGTTGCTTCCTTGTTACTTGTTCCTTTTACCGTTTCCAAAATTTTTTATAAAGGTAAAAACGTAGATAGGTCTGTCTCCTCCAGACAGATCAGTAGTAATAAAGAATTAGACTTAGGTAGAGAATTAGGATCTCCGGAACGTGAGAATAGTTTAGGTAATAGCTCAGGTACTATGGACCCTGACACGATTTATAAAGCGTTGCGTCCAGTACCGGAGTTCGATGGTAATCCGAATGTGCTCACACGGTTTATTCGAATTTGTGATGAAATCGTGACGAAATATATTCTCGATGACGAGAACGCCATTTTGACTAATTTATGTGTGATAAATGGTATATTAAATAAAATTACCGGTAATGCAGCTAGAACAATAAATTCAAACGGTATACCAGAATCATGGCAGGATATTCGAACATCCTTAATAAATAACTTTTCCGACCAAAGAGACGAGACAGCACTTTATAACGATCTGTCACTACTTTCGCAAGGAAGTAACACCCCTATTGAATTTTACGACAAATGCCAGAACCTTTTCAGCACCATAATGACTTATGTCACTTTACACGAGTGTGTAAAAACCACAGTCGATGCAAAGCGCGACTTATATAAAAAATTAACGTTACAATCTTTTGTACGAGGTCTTAAAGAACCTTTAGGGTCTCGTATTCGTTGTATGAGACCCGCAACAATTGAAAAGGCACTGGAATTTGTTCAGGAAGAATTAAATGTGTTATATCTGCAGCAACGGAATGAGTACGTGGAAAAGAAGGCTCCGCCTTTGCCGCAGCCTCAGACTTTTGCTACGTCTTCTAAATTTAATTTAAACCCTATTAATAATTCTTTTGCTATGCCTAAACCTTTAAATTATGTGCAACCCCAAACTAGCTGGCCGAAACCGTTATTTATGCCGCAGCAGCACCCACAGAGTAGTTATCGCCCACCTCCGTTTTATCAGCCCGGTTTTCAATCACCAAGATTTAATCAGCCGCGTATGCCTACTCGCACTCAACAAATGTTCAGTGCACCGCCACCTAATTACAACCCCCAAAACGCGTTTAGATTTTTCCCTCCGCGCAATTCTTCACAGACTATGCCAAAGCCAACGCCTATGAGTGGCGTTAGCCATTTTATACCAAAGGCGCTTTCGCCTACAATGTCGGGACACGATTGGCGAAAATCTGGGAATCCGCCACCCTCGAATTACTTTAAAACACGCGAGATGAATTATAACGAGGTTGCCGATAATACTGACTATTATTACTACGATGACTCATCTAACTACTATGACTACACTGACGCCTATCCCGATGACCAGACTGACTTTGGCTATTACATGTATGACCAGGACGACGGACAGTACCATAGCACGACAAATGCTATAGAAGCTCCCCAACCTTCTACTAGCCACGACCAAAATCAGTCGGATTTTCACAAGGGCCGTACCGACCCTCCACCAAAATAGAGGTCAACCTTCAATCCAAAAAGGAGTTGAGGTATATTCAAATTTATGATCCTCCTCTTAAATTTCTCATAGACACCGGGGCGAATCAATCGTTCATAAGCCCCGAGGCTGTGGAAAAGTTTTTCGCACATGTACCTCTGAATTTTGATCCTTTTGAGGTCACAAATTCTTGCGTAACTAGCAAACACGAACATTCCATCACGCTACCAAATTTTCCAGAGTTTGTCGAACAAAAAGATATTAAATTGTTCGTCTATAAATTTCATAGTCACTTTGATGGATTGTTGGGCTTAGATTTATTAGATGGAGCTCAAATTGACCTTAAACGTAACGTTTTAGTTACAGACCGAACTGAAATTCCGCTTTCTCACTATACATGCAGAAAAGCGAATTTCCAGGAAATAATCCCGGCAAATTCGTCTCGATTAATAAATGTACCAATACACCACCCCGACGGTGACGTATACATTTGTGAACAGGTTATGTGCAATTGCATAATTCATGAATGCGTGACGACTGTAACTGACCAGACCGGTATTGTAGAAGTAGAAAATCCTTCTAATATGGACATGACTATACAATTCGACAGGACTATTCAAGTTAACCTTTTTAATATGGAATCTATGACTAATAACTCGGACTCTAGGCGCGTTAGCGACGTTTTATCGCGACTACGTACGGAACACCTAAATACGGAAGAGAGAATTAACTTGGAGACATTATGTGGACGCTACGCCGATGTATTTTACATTGACGGAGAGGTTCTGACTTTTACCAATAAGATAAAACATCAGATTAAGACGACAGACGAACAACCAGTTTATACGAAAAGCTACCGCTACCCTTTTGTACATCGCCAGGAAGTTAGAGATCAGATTGCTAAGATGTTAGACCAGGGTATTATTAGACCCTCTGACTCTGCCTGGAGCTCTCCCATATGGGTTGTCCCGAAAAAGGCTGACGCATCTGGGAAGCAAAAATGGAGACTAGTTGTAGATTTTCGTAAACTCAATGACAAGACTATCGACGATAAATATCCTATACCGAATATTTCAGATGTCCTTGACAAGCTAGGTAGATGTCAATATTTCACCACCCTTGACCTTGCATCTGGATTTTACCAGGTTGAAATGACCCCAGATGATATACCTAAGACGGCCTTTAACGTTGAACATGGGCACTTTGAATTTTTGAGAATGCCCATGGGGCTAAAGAACAGCCCATCAACTTTTCAAAGGGTGATGGACAACGTGCTTAGAGGCTTGCAGAATGAGATATGTCTAGTATATTTAGATGATATCATCGTTTTTAGTACATCCTTGCAGGAACACATGTCAAATTTGGAGAAAGTGTTCATTAGATTACGAGAATCCAATTTTAAAATCCAGATGGATAAGTCTGAGTTTTTAAAATTGGAAACAGCCTACTTAGGGCACATTATCAGTCGAGACGGTATAAAACCGAATCCTGATAAAATAAAGGCTATCGAGAGTTATCCTTTGCCAAAAACACCTAAAGAGATAAAACAGTTTCTGGGACTTCTGGGGTATTATAGGAAATTTATCCCTGACTTTGCACGAATTACTAAACCTATGACTAAGTGTTTGAAAAAGTCCAGCAAGATAACTTTCGACTCTGACTATACAGACTGCTTTGAAAAATGTAAGACGTTACTGACTAACGACCCGATACTTCAATATCCAGACTTCAGCAAAGAGTTCATTCTAACAACAGACGCTTCTAATCTAGCTATTGGTGCCGTACTCAGCCAAGGACCTGTTGGTTCAGATAAACCTATCTGTTACGCATCTCGTACTCTCAATGACAGTGAGATAAACTATAGCACGATCGAGAAAGAACTTTTAGCTATTGTGTGGGCTACAAAGTATTTCAGACCCTATCTTTTTGGACGCAAATTCAAAATTCTGACTGACCATAGACCACTCCAATGGATAATGAATCTCAAGGAGCCTAACTGCAGACTGACCAGATGGCGACTTAAACTGAGTGAATACAACTACACGATAGTTTACAAAAAGGGCAAATATAATACAAATGCAGATTCCCTCTCTCGCATTGAAATTAACAATGAGGAAACAGATTCAATGGTAGCAAATCCTTCTGAAATGCCACCCTCTAATGTTGGTTCAACAACGGCTACAGCCCATACCAGTAACGAGAATCCCATTCTCGAAGTTCCAATCACTGACGAACCCTTAAATAAATTTCATAGACAGATATGTTTTACCATAGTAGGTGACATTAAAAGACGAACGAAAGCGACAAAACCTTTTGACACACATACTCGTACTCACATTCAAGTATCCGAATCCAGTCTCGAGCAGGACGTGATTAATGCAATAAAAGAATACGTCAATCCGAAAGTTAAGACCGCCCTTAAGATTACACCGCCCTTAGGAATGTACTCTATCATTCCTATTATTCAAAATAACTTCAAAAGCTCCTCTATGAATTTAGTCTTAGCAAAGACTGAGTTAGAGGATGTAAAGGAATACTTGAGGCAACAGGAAATCATAAAGCATTATCATGAGGGTAAAACTAATCACAGGGGAATAAACGAAAGCTATCTGGCTCTTTCACGCAAATACTTTTGGCCAAAAATGAAAGAGGAGATAACTAAGTACATAAATGAGTGCACTGTGTGTGGTCAAACTAAATATGACAGACACCCAGTCAAACCACAATTCAACGTGGTGGTCCAGCCTCCAAGCCATTTGAGATAGTGCATATGGACCTTTTTACAGCGCACAATGAGAAATATCTGACCTTTGTAGATGTATTTTCTAAATACGGGCAAGCTTATCACCTACGTGACGGGACTGCCGTCAGTATCCTACAAGGACTCTTGACTTACAGTACTCATCATGGACTTCCACTGACTTTAATAACTGACAATGGAACCGAATTTACCAATCAGATGTTTGCTGAATTTACGCGACTTCATAAAATTAACCACCATAGGACCCTTGCTCATGCCCCTAACGATAACGGGATGATAGAAAGATTCCATTCGACTCTTTTAGAACACTTACGAATAATGCGACTTAGACAAAACGCTGAACCGACAGTTAACTTAATGCGCTATGCCATATTAGCTTATAATAGCTCCGTGCATAGCTTCACTAAGTGTAGACCACATAACGTTATTCGAGGACATTTCGATCCTAGAGATCCTTTTGACATTGACATGACAGAACATTTAATGCAACAATACATTATAACCCATAGAGACCAGATGAAATTGGTTCATGACCAGTTGAACGAATCAGCTCTTACAAATCGTACGCATATCATAGAAAACAGGAATAAGGATAGAGAACCTGAGGTCGAATACCAACCTGACCAACAAGTGTTCATAACTAATCCACAAGCTAGTCGAAATAAACTCGCGACTCGTTATACTCAGGATACCGTATTAGCCGATCTGCCAATCCATATATATACTTCTAAGAAGAAGGGCCCCATTGCAAAATCACGACTTAAACGTGTGCCTAAAACCGCGAAATTGTTACAAGATGATACTCCTCGCATTCCTCCACCTGACGCTGGCGCACGAGATAAGACTTGAGAATCTTGACAATGGACCTGGTATACTCCCTTTTAAACTCGGACAAGCTAAACTTGTCACTCACTATCATTCCTTTTTACAATACATTGACCTTACTAATATTGAGGACAGACTTGACTCGGTAGATTCTCAACTTCGACTTTTTGCTAATAAATTAGACAACGACACCCTAAAACTTTATGAACTACAGACTAATTACCTCACTACTAAATTAACTAAAATTAGAAATCAGCTAGACACATTAGAGCCCAATAAATCGCGTACTAAAAGAGGTCTTATAGATGGCCTTGGATCAGTTGTTAAAAGCATTACTGGTAACTTAGACCATACGGATGCCGAAAAATATGACAGAGCACTTAATATACTAGAGAGTAATGATGATAAGTTGATGTCTGAATTTAATGAGCACATAAGCCTCAATAAAATTTGGATATCTCAGCATACCATCTTACTAACTAAAATAGCAGAGAACCAGGAGAAAATTAATAATAGTTTAGCATTAATGTTAGATAGGAACGCCCACGATGAGGCTAAGTTAGTTAGATACGCTAAGCTCGCTCAGCTACTAGGTATAATTAGCGAGAACGCTGAGGATTTGATTTTAGAATTAGATAGAATAGAAAATATTTTAGCGTTTATTCGTGCATCGAGCACTCACCATAGCATGCTAAGCATAGATAACTTACGTAGTATAATAAATAGGTTAAAAATAGTATATGGACAGAGCAAGTAATAGACGCGGACTTGAGAGAGTACTATAACATTATAAAATCAGGATATTATTATGCAGGTAGTAGAATAGTTATAATTTTCAAAATCCCTATCATATCATCAAGCACTTTCGAATTTTACAAACTATCCTTAGTTCCAAATAGAAAGTTACAGACTATTATCCCTCCTTACCCATTCCTAGCAACCAATGGCAAGAATTTCATGTACATTGCGGCAGAATGCCTGAAATTCAATCATCAGTATCTATGTGAAGAAGACGGCTACCACCCTCTGCGAGCGCATCCAGACTGTATCCAGAACATTATAAATCATCAAGCCCTGGACAGGACATGCCGGCCTACCAAGGTTACCCTGGACAAGGAAGCGATGGAGCAGTTAGACAACCAGCACTATACACTTGTCTTCCCAAAACCCACGAAAGCAGAACTACAATGTGGACGACAGGAGTTCCTGACCCTACATGGAAGCTACCTTGCAACTTTGCCCCTGAAATGCTACATACGCACTGAAGAATTTACAATTATTAATACCAATGACCACATTAAAGGACAGCCACTGCTTCTAACGGAAATACCACAGGACTACATAAAAGAAACCATAGATATACCTCATTTAAAACTAAACTCAATCAACCTCAACGGACTTCACGCCATCGAAGATAAGATCCTGATGCAGCATCCAGTCGAGATAAATCATACAGACATCTTGTACCACACTACACTACATCTCTACGGAACACTTCTTCTAGCAGCAATAGCTATCTTCGCAATCATCTTACGGCGATATAATATTTGTACGAGACAAAATCAACCCAAAGAGGCCACAGCACCTGAAAATCATCCTTATGAAGATCCTGAAAAAGCCAAAGGACACCATTCGAAGTCAGCAACATTTTCGCTCAGAGTGCTCAAATAGTTGCTGATCTAAGGGGGGAGGTGTTACGGTACCTACCTACACCTATTCCGCAAGCGCTGCATATTACAGTTCTCAGGAACTTTCCATCAACGCTGCAGTTTACGCCATTGACGTCAATCGGTGGCCTACGTGACCGGCGGAAATGCAAGCGCTGCACTTTTGCCTCGTGGCGCCCTCGGCCCCGCGCATCGGCCCGCACTTCGTAACACACTTCGTTCGAAGACAGTCGTTTTAGTTTTATTATAATATTAATATTTTAAGATTGTACTTTTTTTGAAATAAATCTTTCAAAGTTTTTCGGTTTTTTTTAAATCCTTCGGCGGCGTCCAACATAATTTATATATGTATGTCGAAATTCTATGTGCCTACCTATTATAGTTAAGGATATACAGCTAGACGGACGAACGGAAGGATGGACTGACGGACGGACACCGAAGTCTCAGTAATAGGGTTCCCTTTGGATACGGAACCCTAAAAACTCACTTATTAGGGTTTTATGATCATTTTATATTATGTATGTTATGTATATGTATATGAGCTGTTTTACCCCTGACTGTTCCATCGTTGAGGTACATTTCGTTTTATAACCGACTTTATAAGCAAGGAGGAGTTTATCTATTCAACTGTTTTTTTTGTTTGTTACCTCAAATCTCTCTCAATTGAACTCTGTCAAATCTTAACCGATAAAAAAAAACTTTTTTTGTTTGAGAGTATTTTGACTCTCCCGTTCGGTCCCGTTCAAATGTTATCTGACAATTATCTTCGGAGATATGCAGATAAACACAATAAGCAAATTTGTATAATTTGATGACATGATTATAACTAGGACTGTCGGTTTTTTCGTTATGTACGATCATAAATTATATATTATATATATAAAAAAGTAAGCGTAGTAGAAAAATGGAAATAAAACTTAATAACCGGCCAAGTACGTGTCGGGCCACGCGCAGTGTAGGGTTCCGTAGTAGCCCGTTATTCAATGCAAGTCTTTACCCGTTAAAAACAAGCAACTAGGTATACTTCGTCTTTGTCACTTTAAAGGATTTATTCTAAAGATTTTCTATTTGGTATAAAATTATCCAACACCCAAGTTCAACGACTATTACTGCTAAAGTAATAAAGTTATCTTAACCGCTATAGTTTTCTCTTAAAGTTCATGAAATGCACTATTATCACGAATTTTCCCAGATTTTACAAGCCAGCAGTTTAGAGAGAGGAGGACTTTTAGAGAGGGGAGGACGCCCTACTGAAACAATAATTTGCACTTTAAAGTTTAATATTTTGTAAATGGAGCATTCAATTGAAAACTGGCATTAGCAACCCTTAAGTCATTTTAAAAGACCTATTCAACGATACCCCACACGATGGGGTAGACGATGAAAAAAAAATTCATCCCCACTTCTCATATAGGGGAACTACCCTAAAAAAAAATCTTTCAAAATTTTATTTCAGCACTTTGTCGGCGTAATTTATATATATACCCTCACAAAATTATGGCTTTCTATTATTAATGGTATCTTAGCCAAACCTCGGACAGACAGACAGACAGAAAGACAGACAGACAGACAGACAGGCGGACATGACGAAACTATAAGGGTTCCTTGTCAGGACTACGGAACCCTAAAAAGGAGCACTCTACGAAATATTTTCTTCGTAGGGACCACTCTCTTCTTTTGGACTCGAAAAGTTACCTCTCTTTCGACTCTGATCTTTGCAATTTACAATGCTTCGAACTGAACTTGAAATAAACTGGCCAAGTGCAAGTCGGACTTGCACTAGTAGGGTTCCGTACCACACTGCAGTATTTTATAAGATCGAGCAAAAAATACCACTATCACTTTTCGCCAGCAAAAAATAATAATTAATGAACATTTTATTTCTTATAACTCCATCTAACGTCTAAAAAGGTGTTAGGGATCGACATTTCAATATAACGCCATCTATGGGACGTTTATCTAACTAAGCGTTCATAGATGGCGTAAAATGCCGAAAAAAACACGTTTCTTGTATGGAGACCCTCTATTATTTTTAACTTTATCCTGTTTTTAGTATTTGATGTTATAGCGGCAACAGAAATACATCATCTGTGAAAATTTCAACTATCTAACTATCACGGTTCATGAGATACAGCCTGGTGACAGACGGACGGACAGACAGACTACAGAATTGAAACCTGGTAGGTAGATGTATTCTGTGAACCGCATTCCGATTTTTATACAAAAATAAAAAATATAAAAGTTTAAGGGGGGGCAACCTATACATGGAACTGAAGCAAAAAAAAAATTTCTTCAAACCTATACGTGTCTATGGATAGGTCTTCAAAAATGACATTGAGGTTTCTAAAATCATTTTTTCTCAAAGTCAATCATTTGAAAGATAGGCGCGTCTAAAGTGGTAAAATGTGTGTCCCCCCCCCCCCCCCCCCCTCTAACTTTTAAGGTATGCGAGTGAAAAATCTAAAAAAACATACGAGTATATGCTGTAGATCTCAATACTAACAACGAAAATTGGTTTGAACGAGATACAGTCAGCAGTTTTTGAAATATGGCGACCGACAAAGATAACTTTGTTTTTCATACAAACACTATGAAAAACAAAGTTAATTTTGTAGTTGCGAAAAATCATAGTTATGGAATACTTAACGGTGTTACGGAACCCTACGAGTGCGAGTCGACTTGCACTTGGCCAGTTATTATACTTATAACCTTAGAACTCCGTCATTTATTAACCTATTTGCAAAATTATTTCTATCGCGGGTCTTGAGCGTGGAGACCGCGAATCCCGAAATTTCGTAATGAAAATAAAACCTAACACCCCAACGAACCTCATTTTTTAAGCCTTAGCTTAGTAGACATAAGGTCGTCTTTGGTTTCACACATCATTCAATTTGATGGTTTACCAAGTTTTAACTTGATAAAATGAATCACTTGCGTGTGTTAACGGTGTACAACGCCATCTATAGAATTTTTAATTATATTACTGTGTGTAATGCCTAACTACTAAAACTTGACATAGGTAAAAATGCAAAATGAAACACTTGCGTGTGTTAACGGTGTACAACGCCGTCTATCGGATTTCATCCCCACTTCACATGTAGGGGAGATACCCTAACCGCTTATATACCCCTCGGACCGGCTAATTTTGATTTTGTCTTCTCGTTCCTTTTTTCAATTATAAATTCCGAATTCTATTTTCAAATTATGTCAAGGGTGAACAAGTCCTCGGAACTTTACATAATTACTCCTTGTTAAACACTCACTGCCTCCATACATGTAGCCGTGATACAGATAGGTGTAAAGGTATTTATCATCTATGTACAACAGTGAATATCTGTACTCTGTCTCTATCTGTAAATATGAATAAACAAAGTGCATTTATTAATGAAGAAAGTCACGAAAAAATAGTGAAAGAAAATGAGTGAGTACTCTATATACATGCATTTTATTATTATTATCACTGTTAGATACAGTAAAGTCCCTCAAAAATCCGATAGATGGCGATGTACACCGTTAAGACACGCAAGTGGTTCATTCTGCAGTTTGTCGTAGATCAAGGTAAATCATAGTTAAGTAAGTTCATAGTTCCAAATTTTACCACTAGATGGCGGTGTACAACGCTAAAACACACAAGTGTTTCATTTTTGATTTGGTAGGTCATATTTCTAAATTTCTGCTCATAGTGTGAATTGTGAAAAGTATTAAATAAATCGTGTCAGTGTAATTAATAGTAGCAATAAAGTAGTGTGTGTATTAAAATCGGTGTTTCAGTGTGCGAGTGTTCTGTGCGTTAATCATGGTGCCGAAACCCGGGAAGTGAAGTGACAGTAAGTGCCCGTGAGAGCCCGTAGTGAACCCAAGTGGACTTTGGACCCTGCGAAATCCAAACACTTAGAATAATTTCGCTGTGGTTACTCTATACGGGACTTAGAAAAATTTAGAACATTTTCATACTGGACTTGTATTATTTTTGCGATCGGCTTGTGGAACTTTAACTTTATATCTTATTGATATAATCAAGATGGCTGCCAAAAAGGCACTCTTTCTTAATCAAGAGGAATCGTTTAAAGCACTGCTAAGGGCAGAGAAAAATTACTACAAGTCGCCGAAAATAAGAATCACACCATCTTATATCGAAACACGTCTTGAAGCGGTAGAATTTTTATGGAACAAATTCATAAACAATCATGAACAAATTGTTGGCGTTACGGATAAGGATGAACAAGCTGAACTTTCTTATTTTACCGAAGATCTTTTTGAGCAATTTGAAGAAAAATTCATTGACTACAAATCAAAACTAAAGGAGGACTTAAGTTGTTTGCCATCCACAATGAATACGCAAACTTCTAATTCAACGGAGACACCCAGCTGTGAAGTGAGACTGCCTCAAATCACCTTACCACGATTTTCCAATGGATATGAAGAATGGCAGGCCTTTCATGATATGTTTGTATCCCTCATTCATAATAACACTAAATTGAGCGCGGTACAAAAGCTACATTACTTGAAAGGATGTCTCCATGGCGAAGCGGAAAACGTGTTGAAAAACCTCTCCACGACAGAGACCAATTATGACGAAGCCTGGTCTCAACTCTCGAGGCGTTACAACAACAAAAGGTTTAACTCAAACGAAGTTCTAAAACGGCTCTTTGCTCAAAGAGTAGTAAATACGGAATCATCGAATGCTATCAAGCAGCTTTTGGATACGACGTCTGCCTGCTTAAAATCATTGTCAAATTTGAACATAAATACGGACTCATGGAATGTGATTATCAATCACCTGGTGGTGACAAAGCTGGATCAAGAGTCAAGGAAACAATGGGAGCTACATGTCAGCCAGTTTGATACAGACGCCTTGCCATCCTGGGAACAATTAAAGACATTTTTGGAAATGAGATTCAGGACTATCGAAATGTTGGAAGGAGCTAAACCAACGACGAAATCAAGATCGTTTCTGGCTGTTGAGAAGACGAACAATGCGGTTTGCGTGATGTGTAGCGGTGGCCACTACCTATATCAGTGTAAGAAATTTGCTGAGTACACGCCTAAAGAAAGATCAGAGTTAGTTAAAACTAAGGGACTCTGCTTTAATTGTCTTGCACCAAATCACCCAGTTCGAAAATGCCAACAGACAACGAGCTGTCGTCGATGTAGAGGTCGTCATCATTCACTACTGCATATTGAACGAGATAAGGAGCAAGAATCTACCGCAAAAGACGCAGAATTACACACGCCACATACGGAGAAGACTACTATTGTGTCATCAAACTTTTCTAAAGACTTTTCGCCATGTGAAGTGTTGTTAGCAACCGCAGTGGTTAGGGCTAAATCAGGACAGGGACATTCTCATGTAATTAGAGCTCTTATTGATCAAGGGTCACAGGCTTCTTTCGTCACGGAAGAAACTGTGCAATTGCTGGGACTCAAACGCAAACCAGTCAATGGTTTGGTGTCTGGAGTGGGATATGGTCACACACGAGTTAAGTATGTTGTATCATTGAGTATAGAATCACGCCATCATCCCGGTAAGTCAATCCCAGTAACTGCTTATGTGTTAGGTACCCTGACGTTGATGCTCCCTTCAAAGGTCATTCATACACCTGATTGGCTTGAGCTAGAAAAGTTACCTCTAGCGGACCCAGAGTTTACATTACCGAGTAAAATCGATATTTTACTTGGAGCTGAAATATACGTAGATATTTTGAGAAGCGGCATTATCAAAAATCCGTCAAGAACTTTAATTGCTCAGAATACAATTCTTGGCTGGATTATTTCAGGAAAGGTGTCGTCGGAATCAATTTCAGCAAAGAGAGTGATCAGTTTGCACACGCAGATCCGAGAAGATGATATACTCAAACAATTTTGGGAGTTGGAAAAGGAACCAGATGTGAATCCCAAGTTGTTAACAGAAGACGAAAAGAAGTGTGAGGAGATATTCGATTCTACAACGAACAGAGATGAAGATGGACGCTTCATTGTCAGACTGCCATTTAAAACCGATGATCATAACTATCAGCAGGGTGAGTCGTTACATATTGCTCAAGGCAGGCTACTTTCTTTAGAGAGGAGATTAGCTAAAAATAGTAATCTTCGCGAGGAATACGCTAAGGTGATAGATGAGTATAAAACTCTCAATCACATGCGCCTTGTACCCGAAGATGACATCGACAATCCTAAGGCCGTATACCTCCCGCATCACGCAGTGGTACGAGAGGACAAGGATACGACAAAGGTACGTGTGGTGTTCGATGCATCGTGCAAGGGAGTGAATAACGTGTCACTCAACGACAACCTTCTGGTAGGGCCGAAGTTACAACAGGATTTACAGTACCTACTGTTGCGCTGGCGTACTCACCGGATTTGTATAATAGCAGATCTCGTCAAAATGTATCGGCAGGTTAGAGTTAACGAAATGGATGTCAACTTTCAGAGAATACTGTGGAGGTCAAGTGTTGATCAGCCTATTCAACACTATCAGCTGTTAACGCTAACTTTTGGAACAGCTTGCGCGCCGTACTTGGCGGTAAAGACATTACATACATTTGCTGAGGAAGAAGAATGGCAATGCCCTACTGCATCCAAGATCACCAAGAGCGATCTATACATGGATGATTTGATGACCGGTTGTGAGAATACTCAAGATGCGATTCATATATTCGAGGAGCTAAACAAGATGATGAAATTGGGCGGCTTTCAATTTCAAAAATGGAGTAGCAATTCAACGGAGTTACTGAAGTACATCGATGAAGATCGGCAGAGTGAGCAAGAGTTTGTGAGCATCAAGTTAGATGCAACTGTCAAGATCTTGGGACTACATTGGAATAGAGCCGATGATACTTTCGAGTATGTTATCAAATTGCCTCCATTAGAATTACCCGTGACTAAACGCAAGGTAGTGTCCGACATTGCGTTGTTATTTGACCCGTTAGGGTGGGTGGCCCCTGTAATCACAACGGCCAAGGCTCTAATACAAAAACTTTGGCTAGTTGGCATTGAGTGGGACCAGGAGCTACCAGAGCCACTTTTAAGAGAGTGGACCGCGTATCGAAAAGACTTACCTTCACTTTCTGCTTTTAGTGTTCCTAGATGGATTGGAAGTAGCAAGAGCGATAAGGTGCTCGAGCTTCAAGGCTTTTGTGACGCATCAAATCTTGCATACGCAGCTGTGTGCTATACTCGCGTGATAGATGAGCACGGAGAGGTTAAGGTCAACCTGCTGAGATCCAAAACCAAGGTTGCCCCCGTCAAGCAAGTATCTATCCCACGCTTAGAATTGTGCGGTGCTGTTTTACTTGCAAAACTTTTGGCAGACGTGTCACAAACCTTAGCTATTCGAAAGGAAAACGTGCATGCATGGACAGATTCGTCTGTTGTCCTGTCATGGCTTAGCAGTCATCCCAGCAAATGGAAAACATTTTGTAGGAAATCGAGTTTCCGAGATACTTACCATAATGGACAGCAGTCAGTGGTCGCATGTTCGCTCTGAGGACAATCCAGCCGATTGTGCCTCCAGAGGTATAAAAGCAGAAGAATTAATTGAGCTAAGATTGTGGAAGAAAGGTCCAATTTGGTTGGAGGAGAAAGAAATTAGGTATACTAAAGGTGATTTTAAACGGACAAATTTAGAAGAAAAAAACGAGCAATACAGTATGTTTAATGACTAAAGCTACTGAGGAAGATGAAAAAGGTGTCGAGAAGGAGGAATTTATACAAAGATTTTCATCTTTAACAAGGCTGCTGAGAGTTGCTTCGTATTGTAAACGTTGGTTGAGACTTCAACTGCGACAGCACGAACGTCCAGAGATACTGGAGTTTGTCACTATTGCAGAAATGAACGACACATTGTTATGTCTTGTAAGATTGGTTCAATCTGTGTATTTTCAAGAGGAGACTGACCAAATTAGTTCTCGTGGATGTGTCTTGAAAAGAAGCCCACTGCATACTCTTTGTCCAATATTAGATTCTAATGGACTTCTTAGAGTAAGTGGTCGTATTGAACGAGCAGAGCTTAGCTACGATCGAAGACACCCAATAATACTGCCTGATAAGAGTCATCTTACCAAATTAGTTATTATGGATGCCCACATCAAGACACTCCACGGTGGACCACAAATAATGTTAAACCACATTCGCCACAGATATTTCATAATTAGAGCAAGAATTGAAGTCAAGAAATACTACAAGAGTTGTGTGACGTGTCGCAGGTATTCTCCTGCTAATAGGACGCAACTAATGGGGCAGATTCCGGAATTGAGACTTAAGCCGAGTAAGCCTTTCAAATCGACAGGTGCCGATTTTGCAGGACCAATAAATGTCAGATTCTCACCTGGTCGAGGCTCGAAGACGTACAAAGGGTACATATGCCTTTTTGTGTGCATGGTTACTCGGGCCATTCACTTAGAAGCAG
This sequence comes from Cabera pusaria, assembly GCA_954871355.1. Taxonomy (NCBI): domain Eukaryota; kingdom Metazoa; phylum Arthropoda; class Insecta; order Lepidoptera; family Geometridae; genus Cabera; species Cabera pusaria. The sequence goes on from OX940905.1 coordinate 9,583,575, forward strand.
TATCTGATTTGACTTCTAAGGGCTTTATCGCCGCATTCCGTCGGTTTACGGCTAGAAGAGGACATTGTAGAGACTTATTTAGTGATAACGGGACTAATTTCGTTGGGTCCAATAAGCTATTGATAGAGATGTTCCAGAAGGCAAACTCATCATGGCCCAATGAAATTGTGCAACTTCTTAACTTTGAGTCCACCACATGGCACTTCATTCCCCCACACGCTCCAAATTTTGGAGGATTGTGGGAGGCTGGTGTTCGCAGCGTTAAAAATCATTTAAAGAAAGTCATCGGGGATAGTACTTTGACCTTTGAGGAGCTATCAACAGTATTGACCCAATTTGAGGCTTGTTTAAATTCTCGTCCCATATCAATTTTGAGTGATGATCCTAGTGACCCTCTACCTCTCACGCCAGGCCATTTTCTGGTTGGTGAACCTTTACTTAATGTAACAGATGAAGATCATTGTAATATGAGCATAGGTATAGATAGGTGGAGACTGTGTCAGAAAATGATTAGTAATTTTTGGAAGAGATGGTCTAAAGAATATGTAGTTAATTCAAATCAAAGATATAAATGGAATCAAAAGCTTGATGAGCCTAATGTGAATGATATTGTTGTTATCAGAGAAGATAACATCCCACCGGCCAAATGGATAATAGGTAAAATAATAGAAAAATATCCTGGTCAAGACAATATAACTAGAATTGTATCAATCAAAACTAAAAATGGTGTATTAAAGCGGCCAGTTAGCAAAATTGGTGTACTTACGAAATGATTTGTTAATTTATATAAATAAGTAAATAGATTTTGAGACTGTCTTGGCACGGTGGGCGGTACATTTTAAGAACTACATTTTAATGCTAAATATTTGGTGTAAGTAAGTGTTAGACCTATAGTTTTCATTGAAGGCAATAAATATGTCATATGTTGTTATTTTTTGGCCTGATCATTCATACTATTTATTAAGTCTTCCTGTTTTAGGAATGTTTTTATTGTATAAAAAACAGTTTATTTTTGTTGTTTTAATTATTCTGAGTTGTGTTGATTCTCATTCATAAGTTCGTAGGGTTATAATTACTTGCTATTATAATTTGTGAAGGACATAGTGTTTTAAGTCCTTGGTGGGCGGTTATGTTAGATACAGTAAAGTCCCTCAAAAATCCGATAGATGGCGATGTACACCGTTAAGACACGCAAGTGGTTCATTCTGCAGTTTGTCGTAGATCAAGGTAAATCATAGTTAAGTAAGTTCATAGTTCCAAATTTTACCACTAGATGGCGGTGTACAACGCTAAAACACACAAGTGTTTCATTTTTGATTTGGTAGGTCATATTTCTACATTTCTGCTCATAGTGTGAATTGTGAAAAGTATTAAATAAATCGTGTCAGTGTAATTAATAGTAGCAATAAAGTAGTGTGTGTATTAATATCGGTGTTTCAGTGTGCGAGTGTTCTGTGCGTTAATCAATCACAAATGCAGTATTATTTTTTGTTTTGTTAATTTATATATAATACTGCTATGAAGATAACCAAAATTTTTGATATTAAAATAAGCGATATTAAATGTAGCTCAGTTCTCATTTATTTAATAAAAGAAAAAAAAATGTTTTCGTATCGGTCACCACGCTCAAAAAGTGTAACTTGAATTCAAACTTGAAATCAAAGAAAAAAATCCTGCATAAATTAAAAAATGCTATGCAATAGCTTTGCCGCGGCAGTCCCCGAGTGCCACACGTCTTTTTAGGGTTCCGTACCCAAAGGGTAAAACGGGACCCTATTACTAAGACTCCGCTGTCCGTCTGTCTGTCTGTCTGTCGGCAAAATGATATAGATGGCACTAGTAAACGAGTCCCGTCTTTCTAGATCGCGATCGCGACCGAACCAAATATTCTTGGTAATATCAATTAATCAAATATATGAGGTTGAAACTCTGTTATGTTTCGTATGTTTCGTATTACGGAACCCTCCCTAAGTGTGCGATAAGAGACGCGATGCTGACTCGCACTTGGCCAGTTTTATTTTATTCAGAGAGTATCCTTCCCGTTTGGTTCCATTGTAATTTTATCGAGATCTGATAAGTATCTCCAGAGACATGGAGATAAACATCTCAAACTTAGTAAGTACTGAAAATGACTAGCGTGGCATTTGAAGTCGTTTTTTTTCGTTTTGTGAACGATTTTAAAATATTTTTTATCTTGGCGTTTGACAACTATCTCGCCTGGTGGTACGCGATAATGCGTTCGAGGATGCTGAACACGCTAGACCTAAAATACTCTGGCTCTCAATTCAAAATTCAAAATTAGATCGTATCGAATGTATTCGATTTAAATTAGAATACTTATACTGGTGGATATACTCAGATATAAAGCAAAAAGACCTCAAACTTGCAAAAAAGTTTTTACCTTAGAATCGTGCCAAACACCCGACTGAACGCAAGTTCAGTAATACTAAATGCTTGAGTAATACGTTTCCGCGCTCAGTTTGCTACCAAGCGGCGGCAGGGTTGGACGCTTCCGTCCAGTATTACTTCGCGTTGCTTACGTAGTAATTATGCCGGACTGAGCGCGGAAACTTATTACTCAAGAATTTAGTATTACTGAACTTGCGGAAACTCGGGTGATCGGCACGAATCTGTCTGCCTTTTTTATGATAGTCTGAGGTTTTTACATTCTAGGAACTATAATTAAGATAGTTTAAAAACATTTTTACAACCAACTTCCATACCCCGTTTATCGTCGTATCTCTGGAGATACTTATCAAATCTCGATGAAATTACAATGGGACGGACCAGCTCGGAAACGTAAAAAACGAAAAAAACTAATATTATAAGTAAAAAATATTTTTTAAAACAAGCTTTTATCTGGGAATTGTCCCATAGTTCATTGGAACTAAAATGTTAAAAATAAATCCTAGTAAGTATTTGGCGTGTAGGAACTTACCTATATTCTTAAAGGCTTGAAGCACTACTCGTTTTTCAGGCTAGGTAATTACTATACTTCAGTGCCTCATGCTTTTAAAAATATAGGTAAGTACCTGCACGCCAAATACTTACTAGAATATATTTTTAACATTTTAGTTCATTGTGCCAGATAAAAGCTTGTTTTTAATTATAGTTTTTACTTATTATTTATTTTTAACTTTTTAGTAGGTAGGTATAGATACCGGCAATCTACCTACTACCTACGTATTAGGAGAAGGCATGTTTTAAAAGGCCTATGTCCAGCAGTGGACTGATACAGGCTGATGATGTTTTAAAATATTCCACGGATATTTGATGTGATTATGGGTAAAGTGCTCTTCAAGGAAAGACCCTGGATATTATCTAGGCGTAAAGGTCTCTTCAAGACAAACCAATCGAGCCCAAACTCGGTGGGGTTATGTTGTTTTATCACAGAGATGCCGTGGCCACCTTCCGTCTCCATCATCATACCAGCTCCCTGGTACCATATCAGAGGCCTATGTCCAGCAGTGGACTGATACAGGCTGATGATGTTTTAAAATATTCCACGGATATTTGATGTGATTATGGGTAAAGTGCTCTTCAAGGAAAGACCCTGGATATTATCTAGGCGTAAAGGTCTCTTCAAGACAAACCAATCGAGCCCAAAGTCGGTGGGGTTATGTTGTTTTATCACAGAGATGCCGTGGCCACCTTCCGTCTCCATCATCATACCAGCTCCATGGTACCATATCATTGTATTGTCACCGAAGATACATAAGTACACAAAATTTGAGTCCAATCGGACATCAGGAAGTGGGTCTAATTTAGCTTCCAAGATTCCTCCCGAACATACATAGTGACATACATACATACGTGCATACATACATACATACGAGTACATACATGCATTGCAAGTTAATTAAAAGCTTGTAAAAAATTCAATCATTCGAATCGGTTTACACACAAATTACAAACAAATTAAACAAAAAAAAACATACAGGCGAATTGAGAACCTCCTTTTTTTTGGAAGGCGGTTGAAAAGCAACTTGCACATCATGTATCATTTAATTTTAAATTAAGCATGTAGGTACTTTTTTAGGGTTCCGTAGCCGAATGGCAAAAAACGGAACCCTTATAGATTCGTCATGTCTGTCTGTCTGTCTGTCTGTCTGTCTGTCCGTCCGTATGTCACAGCCATTTTATTCCGAAACTGTTAGGACTACAGAATTTAAACTTAGTAGGTAGATTTATTCTGTAAACCGCTTTCCGATTTTTATACAAAAGTAAAAAACATAAAAGTTTAAGGGGGGGCATCCCATACATGGAACTGAAACAAAAAACAATTTTTTTCTACAAACCTATACGTGTGGGGTGTTTATAGATAGGTCTTCAAAAATGACATTGAGGTTCCTAAAATCATTTTTTCTCAAAGTCAACCATTTGAAAAATAGGCGCGTCTAAAGTGGTAAAATGTGTGTCCCTGCCCCCCCCCCTCTAACTTTTAAAGTATGGGAGTGAAAAATCTATAAAAAATATATGCTGTAGATCTCAATAAAAACTAACAACGAAAATTGGTTTGAACGAGATCCAGCCAGCAGTTTTTGAGATATGGCGACGGCAAACATAACTTTGTTTTTCATACAAACACTATGAAAAACAAAGTTAATTTTGTAGTTGCGAAAAATCATAGTTATGGAATACTTAACTGTGTTACGGAACCCTACGAGTGCGAGTCCGACTTGCACTTGGCCAGTTTATTTAAGAGTTAGTGTCGCCAGACTTTGGATACTCTACCAGCAGAAAGCGAATTATAGGTTCTGTTTTTTTTTTATTTATAGTTCGTATTTAAATTTTTAGTAATCATCATAATCATAATCAGCCTGTGTCCCTACTGTAGGCCTACGTCCACAGCTGGACGTAGGCCTCTCCCAAGATACGTCATTGAGCCCGATCTTCGGGTCATTGGGAGGGGTATGCTCTAATCACCACGCTGGGCAGGCGGGTTGGCGATATTTTTTTGTAATATTCAGTATTAATTATTCATTATTAATAAAGTATTATTTTTCTTCTTTGAATACATAGTTTAATAAATATATAATAAATAAAACAAACTCCTACCACTTTATAATGCCCTAGTCTGTTTGGTACGTCGTCAGATGTTTTCTTTCCCATGTGATAGTTACCGATAGCGTAGAGATATCGAAAATTTTACAAGTCTAAACTTAAAGACGCGAAATCTTAAATTAGTTGTAGTATAATTGTTAAAAAAAACTTCTTAAATATCTTCAAATAACCTAAAAATTGCTTTACTAATTTTAACAATTGATAATAATAATAAGTATTTTTAAACTATATAATTAAATGTGACTCACCTGTGATAATACTATTCTCGCTCTCCCAATAGGCTGTTGTTTCTCTTTCGTCGTCATGATGTAACTCTCCCGAAAGCGTTTAAAGGTTTAACGCCATTGTCACTCACAGAATTTAACTAAATATTGTAAATAAAATAAACACTGCACTTCACTATCTCAGTTTATTGCCAGAGCATTAACTTGTTTATTTATATTGCAATCTGTTTTGGAATAACCTATGAAAATGTTTTCTTTAGTTTATTGTCTAGTTAAGACTTAGTAGTGTGACATCACTGAAATATTTCTGATTTAATTTACCAACCTATACGATTACAACTCACATTTTGAGTTAAAAGGCACAAGATTTTTTCTTGTAATTTTATAGCAACTTACTTAATAAACTTCAAAATGTTTTCTTTTTTTTTTTAATTATTGTAATGTTTTTATTTTTTAATAATAAGTGGCTAGCATAAGTGCCTAACCACAATCCTATTTGATCAACAGTCGCGATATGATGTAAAATCAAATAGAACATCTGGAAGTGACAGACTAGTTGAGACAATGAAACGAGGCGCTGGACAATTAACTACTAACGAGTTTAGGTACTGTCCAACCTTTATAGCAAAATTATTTCAACCCGTCTTCCGAAGTAGTCACAACAAACATCTCGCCGTAACTTAGCGAATTTAATAAATAAATATTTATTAGTATTATTTTTATATAAAGTGCCTACATAAATTATATTATTTAATAAAATAGTCACAATTATAAAACACTTATTAATCAATTAATTATTCTGATTTGATACGTTACTTAAATAATTATTATATAATGGTTTTCATGATTAGGAAGGCAATAAATTGATTTTATTTGAATTGATTTAATGGCCGTAGATACAGAGCTTTGTTTTTATTTATTTTTCTATTGTAGTTAGGCAAGTATTTGGCCACTGTCTCACCTGGTGAAAAGTGATGATGTGATCGAGGGTGTAGCATGCTTGCCTAGAGATACCTGTTTGTTTTTGAATTGATACCATTTCATTTTCGACTAACTTGGTACAAATTAAAAATTGAATGAAACCTTTCCTTTACGCGAAAATCTTACTTATTTTAATTTGGATGTTACAATGTTTACATAACAATATCTGTTGTCTTATTGCGTACTTATTACGTAGTGCATTTACATCGATGATACTTACAGATAATTAATACAGCTGATATCTTCTATGCAAGCGTGCTACATTGTCGATTACATTACCACCCAAATACCAACTATTATGTCTAAATTTCAAGCATCTATGTATTATAGATAAAGAGATACAACCCACTGCCAGACGGACGGACGGACAGTGAAGTCTCAGTAAAAGGGTTTCGTTGATACCCTTAAGTACGGAACCCTAAAAACTAGCTTAAGCAAGCAAGTAACTCGGATTTTATTAGAACATACGTACGAGTAAATACATTAGACCTAAAACTGTACCTTTTCTTCCGTTTTAACATAATTAGGTAATTACATCAGCTATTGCAATGTAAGTATAAGAGTCCTATTTCACAATTTACCTTTCAAACTTGAAATATCACCGATTGATTATAAAGCAATATAACATACGTATAAGTATATCCGTAATCCGAGCTGGATATCCTCTTACACGACTTACGCAAAACGTGCTAAACCACTAAGTACATATTTAGCTATAGATATCAATATTGAAGGATGCTACACGCATTATGTTTAACCTACATTTTTATTAAAAGCTTACTAACAATTTTGTTTGCAATATAGAATGCAGCTGTGTCTGGAGTTGGTTCACGTCAATAGTGCAATAGATGGGCATTAAACTCACGACCTCTCGATCGCCAGGCCAACGCCTTAGCCATTGAGCTATTGCCGCTTGAAATGACATAAATATTTTTTTGTTCAGAATAATAGGCGTTTGACCGCTATTTTACTTCTTTGTAAGGGTACGACCACACCGCGGCACGCAGGACGGGCAGATCGCCGTCTACGCCGATCAGATAGCGCAGTAGTATTTGTACCGATTGGTTCACACAAAACGCGATGTACGGCGATCAGATCCTTGAATCTCAATCATTCGAAAATCTATCAGAATATCAGCGTCCAGTATTTCCAGGGTCTATGATTCAGGAAGTCGCGACATTTGTGATGAGAATGGCCTGTTTCAGCACTTATTAATATATAACTTTTTTTTTATTTTAAGCTTGTTTATTATAAATTTGAATATGCTGAATAAATTATTTTTCTTTCTTTCTTTCTTTCTATTCGGATTCGAAAACTGCCTCTCCTTCAAGTCAGATCTTTGCAATTCACAATGCACTAATCCATAACTTTTGATACTTCAAATGAAAAATAACCAGTGAATCAAATCGGAAAGGTTTCCAAGACCAAATAGCTCGCAGAATAATAAAAATTGGATTTTTAAAATAACGCTTCCGTATTCGAATGTACTCGCAGAAAATGATTCCAAATCAGATAGCGAACGCGGACGCAGGACGCCGCGGTGTGGTCGTACCTTAAGTAAAAATTCGGTCGAGGATGGTACACGCTAGACTTCACATAAAATGGGATTTTAATTTTAGGTCATAGAAAATTATATTAAAGGGGCTCCCATACAAGAATCGTGCTCGTAATAGATAGAAACTCGAAATTTGCTCAAAGTATGTATTACAACAGATGACATAACATCACATAATAAAAACCTAAACAGATTAAAAAGGAGTCCTCATACAAGAATCTTATTTTACCGGCAAATTTTGTTCCATCAGAACCCTACCGGTGCGAGTCCGACTGTCATTTGGCCTGTTTATTTCTAGTTGATGACGACTATGAAATCCAATTTCATAGGTCTGATCAATTCAGAATTCGGAATCCTCATCTACTTCAACGATATAGTATAAGAACATGTTAGCATTGGCCTGATGCTAGGACATCTCATGTAATTTGCAGAATACACCAACGTACAGCCTGCAGAAATATCGTGTTTGGGCTCATTGAAATGGTGTCATAGAACAGATTACACATAGATCAGTCGGGATTCAATTCAAATTAAATCAAAGTATTTATTCAGCGTGTAGGCACACACATTTATGAGCTGTACCACCACTTTGCTAATAGGGAACATGCATGTTATTTCTTAATATTTTTATTTCACTCATTACATCCATATAACATAATAAAAAATAAAATACTGCTGGAATTAGTCTAATTATTTTTAGGGTTCCGTAGCCGAATGGCAAAAAACGGAACCCTTATAGATTCGTCATGTCTGTCTGTCTGTCTGTCTGTCTGTCTGTCTATCTGTCTGTCTGTCTGTCTGTCTGTCCGTCCGTATGTCACAGCCATTTTATTCCGAAACTGTTAGGACTACAGAATTGAAACTTGGTAGGTAGATGTATTATGTAAACCGCTTTCCGATTTTTATTCAAAAATAAAAAATATAAAAGTTTAAGGGGGGGCATCCCATACATGGAAAAGAAACAAAAAATTTTTTTTTCTACAAACCTGTACGTGTGCGGTGTTTATCGATAGTTCTTTAAAAATGACATTGAAATTTCTAAAATCATTTTTTCTGAAAGTCAATGATTTGAAAGATAGGCGCGTCTAAAGTGGTAAAATGTGTGTCCCCCCCCCCCCCCCCCCCCCCTCTAACTTTTAAAGTATGGGAGTGAAAAATGTACAAAAAATATATGCTGTAGATCTCAATAAAAACTAACAAAGAATGTTGGTTTGAACGAGATACAGTCAGCAGTTTTAGAGATATGGCGACCGCAAAGATAACTTTGTTTTTCATACAAGCACTATGAAAAACAAAGTTAATTTTGTAGTTGCGAAAAAACATAGTTATGGAATACTTAACTGTGTTACGGAACCGACGAGTGCGAGTGCGAGTCCGACTTGCACTTGGCCAGTTTTTTAAATATTCAAATAAATTTGAGCAGTTTAAACGCCATAATTTCCCGGGCTCTTTGGTAATGCATTGTGACGTCACGCACTTACGTCAGACACACGCCGCTTGAAGCAAACTAGCTTTTTTAGGGTTCCTTGTCAGGACTACGGAACCCTTATAGTTTCGTCATGTCCGTCTGTCTGTCCGAGATTTTGCTAAGAAACCGTTAATACTAGAAAGCTGTAATTTTGTGGGGATATGTACATAAACTACGCTGACAAAGTGCTGTAATAAAATTTTGAAAAATATTTTTTTTTAGGGTAGCTCCATTTACGAAATATTGAACTTTAAAGTGCAAATTATTGTTCCAGTACGGCGTCTCCCCCCCCCCCACTCTAAAAGCTAAACTGCTGGCTTGAAAAACCTGGAAAAATTCGTAGTAATAGCGCATTTCATGAACTTTAAAGGAAAACTGTAGCGGTTAAGACAACTTTATTAGTTTAGCAGTAATAGTCGTTGAACTTGGGTGTTGGATAATTTTGTACCAAATACAAAATCCTTACAATAAATCCTTTAAAGTGACAAAGACGGAATACCTTGTTGCTTGTTTATCACGGGTAAAAAAAAATTAACTAAGACTCCGCGCGATTATTGTATTTAGCCAATGGCATGTTTTTATTAAATTATACGGTTTCTCTAATCTCGTACTCATGTTTATCTATATTAAATGGTTAGTAATATACATTTTTGCACAATAATACGCGACAAACACAATAAGACCACACCATACTTTTATTTATTACATTATTTTTATGTTCCCGCGCTCAATGTTTCTATCACGTGGAGTAGTGCATAATGACGTCAAGTTTCGATTCGACCAATGGTGATCTGTTTTACAAACTTAAATTTCCCTCGCTTAAATAACATTTTTAATTTATTATTTTAACCAAATAAAATGAAATTAAATAAAAAAAGGTTTTACATACGAGTATAACTCCAGGACAACAAAGAATCGAAAAATAATTAATTCCAATAAATCTGAGCTTCATGCATATTCCCTATTAAGTCATCCGTGAATAGCTTTTTCATATGTTTAGGATAAAATATATACATGTCCCAGATGTCCCAGAAAGAAAGTAGTCAAGAGGTATCCAAATCACGCCCATATTTACTGATATATGTTACGTGATTTTTGGTAGTTTAAAGGCCGTAACTCCTAAACTACCAAAAATCGTGGAAAATACATGGGCGTGATTTGGATAGCCCTTGAGATGTTCTACCTCTGGACTTCCACTTGACACTTCTTTCTGGGACACTCTGTATAGGAGCCATAGGAATACAAATATTCGGTGAAAATTACCAAATAACTTAGCGTGGCTAAGTGGGTATTCTGTTAATGTAGGTGTCTTTGGCAGACAAATAAATGCGGACAGAGGAGTCTTAGTGACAGCCAGCTGCTACATTTGGTAGGATGTCGCTGGTAACAGCACATAACAGATAGAGTTCCGTTCTAGCATCCGGGTACGGAATCCTAAAAAGTACGAGAACCTATTTAAAGATTCAAAGTGACACGTAACGAAGAAATTATACGTAAATATGAATACAAAATTAGATTATTAATATTAAATGGAACATATGCTTAGTGTTTCTGGTTTCTACGAATTTGCGATCTTAGAATATTTAAAGTATCTGCATGATATAACTTGCTCATAATTATATATTATTCATAGATATACTGTAGAAAAAAAATTGTCTATAAAATGTTACTAAAATGTTACTAAAATGTTACTAAAAATAAAAATAAATACCTTATATGAAGCTTCTTGCTTCATATAAGGTATTTATTTTTATATGTAGTAGGCAGATATCGAAAAGTTTGATAAGAAATGTTAAGAATTTAGTTATCTATGCTTGTATACTTATAATGTTATTTAATTCATCGATTTTTTGGCTTCTGGAAGCTTTTTATTAAATTAAACCGTAAGCAATCTACTCCGCAAATACCTCAGAATCAACTCAGAATACAACAAAACAATAAACTGGCCAAGTGCAAGTCGACTCGCACTCGTAGGGTTCCGCAACAAAGTTAAGTATTCCATAACTATGATTTTTCGCAACTACAAAATTAACTTTGTTTTTCATAGTGTTTGTATAAAAAACAAAGTTATCTTTGCGGTCGCCATATCTCTAAAACTGCTGACTGTATCTCGTTCAAACCAATTTTCGTTGTTAGTTTTTATTGAGATCTACAGCATATTTTTTTTCTATATTTTTCACTCGCATACTTTAAAAGTTAGAGGGGGGGACACATATTTTACCACTTTAGACGCGCCTATCTTTCAAATGATTGACTTTGAGAAAAATGATTTTAGGAACCTCAATGTCATTTTTGAAGACCTATCCATAAACAACCCACACGTACAGGTTTGAAGAAAAAAAAATTTTTTGTTTCAGTTCCATGTATGGAATCCCAACCCTTAAACTTTTATATTTTTTATTTTTGTATAAAAATCGGAAAGCGGTTCATAGAATACATCTATCTACCAAGTTTCAATTCTGTAGTCTTAACAGTTTCGGAATAAAATGGCTGTAATATACGGACGGACAGACAGACAGACAGACAGACAGACATGACGAATCTATAAGGGTTCCGTTTTATTGCCATTTGGCTACGGAACCCTAACTAGAAACCGCGTCCAACCGTAATTTCAAGTAACGTATGTCCAAAAACAAATCCGAAAATCGGCGTGCGCCTCCTGTGGTAGAAATCTCTACATTGATATCGACGCGTCCTATCATCGCAAACGTCTAATGGAGGGAGATGCAACTAGACTTTGTACATTTGCATCTCTTTTTCTAATGATCTTCGGTCGAAATTCATCGCTATTAATGTAGAGACTTCCACCCCCGGTGCCTATTTTATTCTGTATTCTGGCAGAAACCTTTTTAGAATCACTGATTTTCGTATTGAAATGTCAGAGTTTCCGATCGAAAGATCAGTGTCGAAGAAGAGGCAGTTTACGAATCTGACTATATTTTGGAGTTATTGTAAGTATCCATGCTGATGATAATCATCATCATCATCAGCCTATCTCCGTCCACTGCTGGACATAGGCCTCACCTATGGCACGCCACTGAGCTCGATCTTCAGCTCTCTGTTTCCAACCGCTGCCAGCCAACTTGCGTATATCATCGCTCCTCCTAGCCGGAGGGCACCCTACACTACGTTTACCGAGCCGTGGTCTCCACTCTAGAACACGTCTAGCCCAACGATTATCGGTTCTACGACAGATGCACACATCTAGATGGTCACATCTAGATGTGACCAACCCACTGCCACTTCAGCTTGCTGATCCTTTGAGCTATGTCGATAACTTTGGTTCTCTGACGGATGACTTCATTTCGAATTCTATCCTTCAGAGAGACTCCAAACATAGCCCTCTCCATAGCTCGCTGAGTGACTTTGAATTGGTGAACCAGTCGCACCGTCAGCGTCCACGTCTCGGCTCCGTAGGTAATAACAGGTAGGACGCACTCGTTAAAGACTTTCATCATCAGGCTTTGCGGTATGGGCGATGAAAAGACTCGACGTAGTTTTCCAAATGCTGCCCATCCCAGCTGTATTCTTTTGCGAGCTTCCTTTTTGAAGTTGTTTCTACCCAATTGAAAGATTTACCCAAGGTGAACATATTCGTGAACAACTTCAGCGAAACTCCGTTTAGGGCAATCGGTTCCGGAATAACATGTTCGTTGAACATGATCTTGGTCTTATCCAAGTTCATCCGGATACCGATGCGTGCAGAAGAATCAGCAAGGGTGGTCAGCATGTATTGCAAGTCCTGCACGGTTTCAGCCATGATGACGATATCGTCCGCAAACCTCAAGTGAGAGAGGTCCCGCCGTTTATATTTATGCCCCGTCCTTTCCAATCGAGCGTCTTGAACATATCCTCAAGAGTGCTGGTCAACAATTTGGGGGAAATAACGTCCCCTTGTCTCACTCCTCTATGTAAAAGGCGATGTTCAGTCTGCTGATTTTGTACTTGGACGCTGATGATAATAAGATCGTTTAAAAAACTAAAATAACCGACTTCAAATGACGAGCTATTAATTTTCAGTACCAAGTTTTAAGTGTTTATCTCCACATCTCTGAAGATACCATGGATCGGATGTGAATGAAATTACTATGGATACTATGGAAAGGAGATATCTCAGGGGAGGTAACCCCTGAGATATGTTTGTTCGCGGATAACTTCATCGATTATGAACCGATTTTGATTATTCGTTTTTTGTTGGAAATGAGATATGCCCAAGTGTAGTACCATGGTAATTTTATCGAGGTCTGATAATTATCTCCAGAGATATGGAGATAAACACCTCAAAATTTGTACTGAAAATTAAAAGCGCGGCATTGAAGTCGGTTATTTATAGTTTTTTTAATAGTAGAGGTTAAATAGTGCTCAAACGCAAATATAAAAAAATAAACAAATTACAATAAATTAGGCCTACTATATTTCATACTTAACGACTTCCCTATAAAAGACCCTTTTATGAGGTCATAAATGAATATTCTAATTTGCCGATTAACACATTGCTTATTAAAACTTTGAATTTGATTATTTTGTCGTTTTTAATCACTTAATCGATTACCTTGAAAGACCTGTGCACAATGGATATAATAATAAAGTCACACCCCGCGACTTTCCCTACGTTCACAAGTATTTTATGTACTGTTCTAACATATGGCCTATGCTTGTGCAAAATTTCAGTCAAATCGATGCAGCCGTGAAAACATATCTCGCCGCAGGTAAGCAATGATGTGGCCGAAGATGGTGAACACGCTAGGCCTAGAGGCCTAGGTCCATTGTAACACTGATATTAACTTGTATACTACTGTTTGTTATGATATATTAAGAGGTGGTACAATAAAGAATTTTATTTATCTATCTATCTATCTGACTCTCAACTCAAGGGCTGTGTGCTGCCGGAAAACCGTAAGGTTATGGTAGCAGATTTTGTCGTTGATGGTAAGCTATATTTTGGTAGCAAGTCAGGCGGAACATCGAATCATAATAATGCTCCTATCACCTGCGAACTACGGCATGTTTTCTCGCGATTTTGACGTAATAAACTGATATTTCAAATATTGAGATCTATTGGGATACTGAACCTCCAATAAAATCGAAACACTGATTCGGCTAATGAATACTTAATTCTGAGAAAAAATTTGAGACCTATCCAAATAAAATCTAATTACTCTACTTGTTACTTAACGTAGTACTTAAAATAAACGAGATATTTCCTGTTCTTAAAAACGAAATTTTAAATTAATATTCGAATTAATACAGTTTTATTATTTTCATGACCCTAAAATCAAAATAATAGATTAATATTTTCAGTGCTTTTTAATGATAATGGATATATAAATAAATAGGGTTGGGACGTTTTCTTTAAAAATAGATTGGACCCAACATAGAGCTTACATAAATAAGATAAAAGAGCCCAAGTGAGTATCAGTATTCAAGTTTGAGATACTCATCGCCATATCTCTGGAGATACTTCGGAGATGAACCCCTACTACTGAAAAACAAATCATTTAAATCGGTTTGCAATTGGTTGAGTAATCGCGTAACAAACACAAATAAAATCATATCGTCGAATTAAGAACTTCCGTCTTTTTTGCAGTCCAGTGGAAATTATGTTCCACGTTCTGTCAAATTTCATAATAACAGAAATGTTTTCAATAAAAATTATCACTAAAATAATTTAAACTAAACATTCGCTGTTTATTGACAATGACAGATCCGCTATAGTAATTTCAATAATTAAAAGCCATCTAGTGAGTTTACTCGAACTATTTTTTAACGGACTTCACAAAAAAGGAGGAGGTTCTCAATGCGACAGTTATTTTATTTGTTACCGCAGAACTCCGTCAAATCATAACCGATTTGAAATATTATTTTTTTTTTGTTTGAGAGATTATGCCTCCCCTTTAGTCCCATTCAAATTTTATCGAGATTTGATAATAATCTCTAGAAATATGGAGATAAACAATACAAACAAATTTGATACCTCGATGACACAATTATGGCTAGTGGATATTTTCACTATCGCGGTGAAGTTGGTTTTTTCGTTTTGTACGTTCATAAATTATTTTAGTGACGTATCTTGGGAGAAGCTATTGGTCAAACGCTACCCTACCCTACTACATAAGATATAAATAAAAAAAGGCCTATATATAGGCCGTTTTTTAAGCCGGCCGCGGCTAGGTGATGGATCAAATCATTTTAATGAGTCGATTGTTTTGTTTATATTTAATTTATGTCTAATTATTCCTTTTGCAAACTGCCGGAAGAAGTGAACAAACACATATTATATATAGGCTCGAAGGGCCATGAGGAAATTTTTTGATAGGCTTATTATGTGGGTCATAATCATAAACAATACGGAATTTTAATTATTTTTTTAAACTTAGTTCCTAGTTTATCAATATTTGTGAATTTAGTTATACTTAACAAGGAAATAATAAACTAATAAAAAATATTTTTTGACGTCAATTTTAATGTCAAATATAATCATAAGTCAATGCGGTACTTAAGCCTACCTAAAATGTTTACTACTGTAATTAGTAGTACCTACCTAACTTTTGATTCTATAAAACGTGATTCGCTTAAAAGGAATCTAATCTAGCACGGAGTGTAAAAATATATATGTGTATAGCATAGAACAAATAAAACTAGCAAATCAATAAAACTTGAAAAGAGTTAAAGTTGTAAAGTAAAGAGATCCGACTTGATTCCTCAAAAATATTATTTAGTACGTTATTTACATTATTAAAAAAATATTGGATACGTATTATTTAACAAAAAATGACTAAGATATAGAGCGTTGAAATTCCGAGTACGAACCGCTAAAAATGTACTTTTAATAACTAACTATCCGAATTCATCCGAATTTGCTCAATTTAGCAAATTCGGATTCAGAAACTACGAGGGGCGGCTGATAAGTGACCTAGGGTAGCTAATGAAAGAAAAGTATAGTGTCGTACCTCTCCTTCGGTTTGGATCTTTGTAATTCACAATGTTCTGATCAGGAACTTTGTAACTTGAATTTTTTTTAATCAGTGATTCTAATTGGAAAGGTTTCCGGAACCAAATAATAGCTCACGGATTTTTTTATTTTTGAAATGAGGCTTCTTAATTCGAATGTATCCGATTGAAATGGGAATACCTATGCTGATAACTACCAACTCTCAATCCAACATAACATTCTTAAGAGCTCCGAACTCCGAATCCTAACGTAAACAGTTAATTAATAGTAGCACTATTCAGTCTCATTTTAAATTAAATCTATTTTTATACCTACTTATTGTATCTAAACATCTATGAAAGGGTGGGAAAATTTGAAAAAAATAATGTTTACTTATTTTGACTTTATCCCACCTTTTTAATATGAAACGCGTAACTTAGGTAAATACAATTTGCAAAGGTGGTAGCTAAATAAATATCAAACTTATTGAAATAGCTATGAAAATAAATTAATATGTGGTTTTGTTTTGTATTGGTCTCGCAAACATTATGTAGTAGCATTAAACAATGAGATTTTTGTAAGTTGTTTTATTAGATGGTATTAAAGTATTTTTTTACTTCTCTAGTATAATAATTATACTACCATTCGTTAGGTATATTATTTAACTGCGTTTACAAAAAAAGTTACCGCCCTAGCGCAAAGGGTTCAGCAAAAAAATTATCGTCCAAACCGGCGGTTGGTAAAAATATTAAAAATAAATTAAAATTAAAAAAATGTTTGTTAAGCCAAGCTTTTATCTGGTACAAGGAACTAAAATGTTAAAAATAAATTCTAGTAAGTATTTTGCGGGTAGATACTTACCAAGCTTGAGGCACTATCCGTTTTACAGGTTAGGTACTTGTACTATACTTCTGTATCTCAAGCTTTTTGGTAGGTAAGATAACTAACTACCTGAGTATTTTAGAGTAAGCATGATGTTTCAAATATTCTACGGATATTATGATGTGATTATGGGTAAAGTGTTCTTCAAAGCAAATCAATCGAGCCCAAACTCGGTCGGTGGGTTTATGTTGTCTTATTACAGAAATGCCATGGCCACCTTTCAGCTTCATCATCAGATCCTGGATATCATTTAAGTGTAAAGTGCTCCTCAAGACGAATCAATGTAGCCTAAATTCGGTGGAGTTACGTTAATTTATCACAGACATGCCGTGACCACCTTCCAGCTTCATCATCAGACCCTGAATATCATCTAGGTGTAAATTGCTCCTCAAGACGAATCATTTGAGTCCAAACTCGATGGGTTTATGTTGTTTTATCGCACAGATGCCGTGGCCACATTCCAGCTTCATCATCAGACCCAGGATATCATCTAGGTGTAAAGTCCTCCTCAAGACAAATCAATCAAGCCCAAACTCGGTTGGGTCATATTGTTTTATCACAGAGATGCAATGGCCACCTTCCGTCTCCATCATC
The DNA here is from genome assembly GCA_954871355.1 of Cabera pusaria. Classification (NCBI taxonomy): domain Eukaryota; kingdom Metazoa; phylum Arthropoda; class Insecta; order Lepidoptera; family Geometridae; genus Cabera; species Cabera pusaria. Next base: position 9,601,274 of record OX940905.1, read on the forward strand.
AGACCAGCTCCATGGTACCATATTATTGTATTGTCACCGAAGATACATAAGTACACCAAAATTGAGTGAAATCGGACATCGGGAAGTGGGTCTAATTTAGCTTCCAAGATTCCACTCAAACATACATAGTGACATACATACATACATGCATACATACATACATATATACATACATAAATACAATATACATACATTGCAAGTTAAATAAAAGCTTGTAAAAAAACATCTCATAAACTATCCAAAATGGTAGAACATACAAATAGGGGTTCAATAGATGCGCATATAAATAGTAAGGTCCTCAACCACCCTGCTTTGTTGGATCCATCGGTGCTGAATCACCCTGTTTACAACGTAAGCTGCGAATGTAATACGTCATAGTAAAATTAAGATAGTTTAAAAACTAAAACAACTTCAATGCCCCGCGAGTCAATTTCAGTAGCAAGTTTGAGACGTTTATCGTCATATCTCTAGAGATACTAATCAGATCTCGATGAAATTACAATGGGACCACCTCGAAACGTACCCTACCGATATCAAAAAGAATCGTTCGAATCAGTTCAGAATTGACGGAGTAATCGCGTAACAAACACAAAAAAAACATACAGACGAATTGAGAACCTCCTTCTTTTATGTGAAGTCGGTTAAAAATATGATAAAAAAGGGGCTGAAATCGACATTGTCTAATTAAGTCTAATTAATGCTAAATACTCTAGTCACAGCACAGCATTATATCTGAGGGTCCGGTGGCGTAATCGGGAGAACGGTCGGATTTGATGCCGTGGTACCGAGTTCAAACCGCCGTGCACCAATGAATTTTTCTATAGAAAAATCTATGTGCGCTTCTCACAGTGGCCCTCCGGTGAAGGAAAACATACTTAAGAAACCAACAACCCCCGCATGGTGGTAGGAAACTATCTAGTGTCCGCCTGGCCAGCTACAACCCTCAAGTTAGAAAATCTGTCGCCAAAACATCTAAATGTGTTCCGGCAGCTATCCTTGAGAACCAGTTCCCATTCCAGGCCTAGCGTGCTTACCATCTTCGACCGCATCATCACTTACCAACAGGTGAGATAGTAGTCAAACGCTAGCCTATAATATATTTAAAAAAAAGACACTACGTTCGTTTTTCGAATACAGAATAACCTGAAACCGCGTCCAGCCGTAATTTCAAGCAACGGTCTGTGTTTAAAAACCGACGCCTACCTTCTAACGCGTGCAAAGTTGCTAGCTAACATTTTTACAGATAGAAACGGCACAAGATGGCTTATTAAGTATAATTTAACTAAGCATTAATAAAACACGTTATCTACGTCACGACGTTCACAGATAGACTTATCGAATCGCCGACGCTTGGAACCAAAATATTAGTGGCTTCACTTTTAGATGAGTTGAAGCCTTTTGGTTTATTTTGTATTCTGAGGTAATGTTATAGATTGCTCACTCTATACAATAAGCAATATTACTTATTATCGTCACCTCTGCTTCTATAATGTGATGTTTTTCCTCTACAATTTCTGATTAAGCTATAGTGTACTATGGTCAAGATGTCTATCACTGAGATACCTATATATATATATATATATATATATATATGTATATATATATATATATATGTATATATTATAGTTACTCCCTAGTCTCAAGGGATGTGTGCCGAAACACCGTTTAAGGTTATGGCGGCAGAATTTCTCCTTGTTGCTGCTATGCTACTTTTTGGCGGAACATTGATTTAATGCTCCTCCTACCTTTGGTATTTTCAACCGACTTCCAAAAAAAGAGGTTCTCAATTCGTCTGTATGTTTTTAGGGTTCCGAACCCAAAGGGTACCAACGGAACTCTATTACTAAGACTCCGCTATCTGTCTGTGTGTCTGTCTGTCACCATGGCTGTATCTCATGAACCGTGATAGTTAGACAGTTGAGATTTTTACACATGATGTATTTCTGTTGCCGCTATAACAACAAATTACACGAAATTAAACCAATAACAGAACAAAGGTTAAAATTAAAGGAGGTCCCCATACAAAAAACGTGTTTTTTACTACAGCGCCATCTATGAACGATTGTTTATCTCAGTGTTTTCAACCTTTTTCATGACGCGACCCACTTAGTATGAAAAAAAATGTTGCGACCCCCTCCTCTCGCACTGTTTTGTTATATTGCTAGCTTCTGCCCACGGCTTCGTTCGTGGTGCCTACAGGAAACAAATTACATATTTCTTTTGAAACAAATATTATAAGCACTTTCAATCACAACACCTACAAATGCTCTTTAATTAATATTTTCTTTAAAAAAATTTTTTTTTTACGCGACACCAGGGGGTCGCGACTCACACGTTGACAAACACTGGTTTACCTTATTATTACCTAACCTAACAACTTTGTGTTAACGTTCACTTAGTTGGTGTTAGAAGTTCGTTATATATTCGTTAGATGGCGTTGTAGTAAATAAGCATGTTTAGTATTGACACGGTATTTATATATATCGGTGTTAAAACTATGTACTTAATTTTTCCGGCAAATTTTGTTCAATCGGAACCCTACGTGTGCGAGTCCGACCCGCACTTGGCCAGTTTATTTTTTGTAAGTATGTTACGCGATTACTCTGTCAATTGTGAACAGGTTCGAACATCGACGTCATAGCAATGACGTCGATGGGTTCGAAGGATTCTTTTTTTAATCGGTATGATACGTTTCCAAGGTCCCATTGTAATTTTATCGAGATTTGATAAGTATCTGGAGATACTTACAACTTGCTACTAAAATTGACTCGCGGGGCATGAAAGTCGGTTGTTATAGTTTTTAAACTATTTTAAATCTCTCATATTCGGTAAGTAGGTCCTTATCACCCCCAAATGGGGCTTGTAGGTAACCAATTAGCGCTCTAGGGTAATAATGTAGCTAGAAAAGCCCTAGGGCGGTAAGTAATTTAAAAAAAACTTCACTCTTTCAAAAAGTTCGCGTAAATCTAACCATCATAATGGCAATAGACATCATGCATTCAGCCCAATGACAAAAGAGGTCGCTTCGCTATTCAGCCTTGTCTTCGTATGAGTATAATAGTCATCAATTTTAAATATCGAACGGCGGAGATCAATTTCGTTCTTGAAAAAATAAATAAAAAAAGATGAAAAAAGGCGTGAATAGAAAACTTTTACTTTAAATATTGTTTGTTTTTGGGATTTTTTTATAATAACGTGCTAATTAGGAAAAAAACATGAGTTCTGCAAGTGATGAAGAAATAAGCTGCACTCCCGATTCAATGAAAATGGAAGCTGAAGCAGCAAGTAACAATCATTTCACTATACATTTTAACTAATAAAATGTTTTATACTTGTAATGCCGGTTTTTTTCTACTTACCTCACAATCGAGATGTAAAGCAGAGTAGTTAGCTCGGGTGTAAGCATCAATTGCACCCTCGAACTATAGGCGCCCTCGCTGCGCTCGTGCGCCTAAATATCTCGGGCTGCAATTGGTGCCTTACTAATCTACTATTAATTATGATAGAACGGGATGTATGGGCTGGAATTCCCTCATTCGAAATGGTAGGACAATCGCATTTAGGCAGGTATGTTTTGTTATCTTATCATTACATATGATGACGAGGGGTTGTTACACAGAATGTAAAAAAAAGTTCGATACTATTTTAAAAAAGTAACGTGTTATCAAAAGTGGATTCCAAGAAAGTCGATTAATTTGGTATAGAAATCTATTTATCTATGATTTAAAATGTAATCCTGTTAGAAGCAGATGTATGGTAATCATGAACCCAATTTAAGGAATGTAGATTAGAACCGGTTGTTTTGATAGCCTCAGGTATTTTTTGGGTTCCATACGTAAGTGGAAGGTAAAGTAGTAAGTTATGTAAGTTAGTGGGTTCATTCTATATATAATTGTGTAGGCTTGTCTTGCTTCTCGCTGCTACTTTTATTTCTATTTTATAATGTTAGCTGTAACCCCACAAATATAATAAAAAAATATATATTATATATTCTTTATTATATGTTATGATTTTCTGTTGTAGTATTATCGTGTATTCCTGAAGATATCCTAATAAATAAAAATAGCGCAGTAGTATTTGTGCCGACTGGTTCACACCAAACGCGATCTACAACGATCAAAAAACTATTGAAAATCAGATCGCGAACGCGACGCCGCGGCGTGTTCGTACCTTTAGTGATATACAACAAAAATAAACTATAATTTTTAATTTGATGGCTTGCTAAATAAGAATGATCAATGTGTAGAACCCTTGTTTTGTTAAGAGAACTCGAACTTGGCCTGTTGTTAACAATTTGAAAGGTAAGGTCCATTTTCATATGACGGACTTGGTAAGTTCGGCAACGCCTACGATCCCTAAATGACCTTTACACACGATGATACGACATTTTTGTGACTATTTTGTGGCATGCCAATGAAACTATTATTATCTTATGAGTTATAATGTAGTTTACATAATTTTTCAGAGGCAAAAGATGTAAGCAACTTTATATATACAAAGATAATCTATCATTAGCTATCATTAGCATAGCTTCTGTTATTTTCAATTGTACATATATTATTTTCGATGGTATAATTCCATGAATTGTCATCGTGACCAGTGGAGGATCCAGGATTTTAGTTTGGTAGGAGCTTGGCTCTGGTGACGGTGGGCAATAAAAAAGTATATGCTAATTATTTAAAAAAAAAAACAAATAAATATAGTGTTCCATAAACATATTATCATAATAACTTAATGATAGAGCTTTTACACTGTTGGCGCGAGTAGAAAATAAAATAATTTTCATAGCATTTTATTGAATTAATCTAGACGACAGCCAGAAAGCCAAAGCAGCAGGAGTTCATTTTGTCGTTTGCTGAAAACACTACATTAAAAACAGATAAATAAAATAGAAATTAAAAAAAATAAAGCGTGACCGTAGCAAGACCGAAAGTAATAATTATTGTAAGCATCAACATGTACTAAAATACGTACATTGGGCCCTCATCTCACAAAACGAATGATTTAATTGTTTCCAAAACGGATTAACCGAATTAGTTGCCGTTTTTTTAACGTTTTGTAAATAATATTTTATTACAAAACTTTACTACTACTACTTCCACAGAAATATAAATAGTAAGGTAGACTACATACTAATATTCTTGTATAGAGCTAGGTGTTATGACGTCAACTCATCGGAGAGCGCTGTTGTAGGTGTTTCGTAAACATTTTAATTTTGTCACTTGTATCCTACTCATTAGCTTGCATCGACTTCCGCAAAACTTGGAATCAACTTTTTTTCTTTCAACGTTAACAAAAACTTTGATTTATTATAGACATAGGTAATGTTGCGCAATACCTAGATAAAACCAGTTTCAATTACTCGAATAGTTTTTATAATTATCTACATAATTGGTTTAGGTTGTATAGGTAGTTCATTCACTAATATAATTTTAGGCTATTTGTTGCGGTAGTATCTAATGAACAACAGAATAGATATTATATTTTAAAAGCATTAATAAAACTTAGTGTAAATGATTAAAATAGTTTGATAGTAAAACACCGACTTCACATGCCGCGCAAGTCAGTTTCAGTAGAACATTGAGATGTTTATCGCTAAGTAAATCTCTCGAGATCATCGTCAGCTCTGAATGAAATGTATAATGACATCACCGTGGAGATATACCATATCTACAAATAAAAGTTATTCGAATTGGTTAACAATCCACGAAGTAATCGCGTAACAGACATACAAGAAAAACTGCAGATGGATTGAGAACCTCTTCCTTTTGGGGGCCGGTTGAATAGACGACACTGGTCACCATATAAAATGGAAAGACTCATTCATGTCATCAAAACCTACCAAACTGAACGTTGTACATTTTATTTAATCCCATTTATATAACTGTTAGCTATAAGGTGCTGTATTATTGAAATGTGATTTTTGATGGAATAAAATATTATTAAAATATTATATTATACAAAACATACGAACTAAAATTTGACAGTACCTACTACCATTTTCCATCGGGGAGTTTCGGTCTCTACATTCAATCCAGCACCATTATCAAATTAGCTCCACGGTACAATAATATATATAATCGATTTTATGCACTTTATTATTTTAAAGGTAGATTACTTATTATGTGTCTAATAGTTAAATAATAGAACTGCTAATTACTATGGACCATTTTTAAAATATATATATATTTATATACGGTTACAATAATTGCGTGACCAAAATCATTAATTTATGATTACGATTAAAGCATGTAATTAGCCATTTCATTAATTATATCCGATTGTTATGGGCATCCATGAAATACGAGCAATGTTATGCAATTTTATCTTAGGTACCTACTAATTATTACCAGTTTGTTTTTTGTACACAATATTGGTAGTAAACAAACGGACGGCTCGGCGAAAATATAAATTTCTGCTAAAATTCACACCATACGTAAATTTCAAACGCTCCTGTTGAAGAAATCCATGCAGCTCACCGAATATTGCTATAATTTAAGATCGTTTAAAAAACTAAATGAACCGACTTCAAACGTCGCGCTAGTCAAAGTAGCCAGTAGACGTAGTAACTATTATATAATCTGTGCCAGTAGTAAGTACGGCAGGTATGTAAATGTATTGTAATACAAATGTTGATATATTAAAAACGGCTAGACCGATTTCGTTAAAATTTAAATGGGACCACCTGGGAAGGGTACCCTTTGAAAAAAAAAAAAAGTATTTTCCAAATCGGTTCAGACGTCTTCGAGTAATCGGTGAACATACATAAAAAAAAGGTTCCGAAGTATTGAGAACCTCCTCCTATTTGGGAAGTCGGTTAAAAAGAAGCTCATACCACATTTTGAATGTGTAGGGAAGAAATGAAATCATCGACCGCATCATTACTTATCAACAGGTGACATAGTGGCCAATCAAACGCTAGCCTATGTGACATAAAAAAAATGAGCGCTTAAGCTTGATAATTAAGCCGAGGTGTGTGTGACTCCCGTGACTTTGTACGTATTATATAATGTGCCGTGGTGAAATTTTTTTTAGAATGAGGGCTGGTGGCGTAATGGGGAGAACGGTCGGCTTGGATGCCGTGGTACCGTTCGTGGTCGTGGAGTTCAATCCGCCGTGCACCAATGGATTTTTCTATCGAAAAATGTATGTGCGCTTCTCACAGTGGCCCTCCGGTGAAGGAAAACATACTTTAAGAAACCAACAACCCCCGCATGGTGGTAGTACACTATCTAGTGTCCGCCTGGCCAGCTACCACCCTCAAGTTAGAAAATCTGTCGCCATAACATCTAATGTGTTCCGGCAGCTATCCTTGAGAGCCAGTTCCCATTCTAGGCCTAGCGTGCTAACCACCTTCGACCGCATCATCACTTACCAACAGGTGAGATAGTGGTCAAACGCTAGCCTATAAGATATTAAAAAAAAAGACACTACGTTCGTTTTTCGAATACAGAATAACCTGAAACCGCGTCCAGCCGTAATTTCAAGCAACGGTCTGTGTTTAAAAACCGACGCCTACCTTCTAACGCGTGCAAAGTTGCTAGCTAACATTTTTACAGATAGAAACGGCACAAGATGGCTTATTAAGTATAATTTAACTAAGCATTAATAAAACACGTTATCTACGTCACGACGTTCACAGATAGACTTATCGAATCGCCGACGCTTGGAACCAAAATATTAGTGGCTTCACTTTTAGATGAGTTGAAGCCTTTTGGTTTATTTTGTATTCTGAGGTAATGTTATAGATTGCTAACTCTATACAATAAGCAATATTACTTATTATCGTCACCTCTGCTTCTATTATGTGGTGTTTTTCCTCTACAATTTCTGATTAAGCTATAGTGTACTATGGTCAAGATGTCTGTCAGTGAGATACCGGCATGATCTTCGGTGCTAGCCAGCTTAATGGCGAAAATCCAAAAAAAATATATTGATACTTCCTGTTATAAGTCGGTTTAAAACAACAGACTGCAGTAAGGTAATTTTATTTTAACACACAACAACTAACATAACACAACTAAAATAATTTCGAAATGCCGTTACAGTTTTTTTTAGTCAGCTAAGCATTTCGGCCATTTTTTGCATCAATTGTCAAACATAGGCCTAGTAGTCTTTGGCCTACAATAATAAAAAAAAAACTATTCGGCAGTTTTATGTAGGTACTGCTGGCAAATTAATTTTCACATTGTATAAAAGACAAGTAGTTGCGGCCTAAGATTTTAAAATAAAAGCTTGTAACAAAGCAATAATTTATGTAAACATTTTCCACATTTTATTATTTTTTCTTAAAATTCACCTCTTGTGTAACATCCTTGCTTGGTGGATAGGGAGCGTTCAAGTATTACGTAACGCAATTTTTGAAGATTTTTGGCCCCCCCTCCCCCCACTGTAACGCTCCGTAACGTTTTTGTGTACCCCTCCCCCCCCTCTCTAAACGTTACGTAACACTCAAGTGATCATTTTTACCCTGGTCGCAAAAAGTTATGTTATAGTTTTAATAGTTTTATACAATCGAGGGATTCCCCGTAAAACGTAAACGAAAAGGGTTGCCAATTTGGGAGTTTTAATTCCCTAATTTTTTATATAAAAAAAGAAATAATGTTACGTAACGTGTTGTAAGAAAGACCCCCTCTCGCCCCTGTAACGCATCGTAACGTTTTACGAGATGTCATGTCATCATAATATTGCATTGTCACGTGATTTACACATGTATACAAAATTTCAGCTCAATCGGTAACCGGGAAGTGGATCAAATTTAATTTGCAAGATTTGATGACAAACATTGGGACAGGGGAAAATAAATAAAAGCTTGTAAAAATGCGCTGGCAGTTGTAGTGATCAACATGACGTCACGTACCTACGTATACGATATAGAATATGATTTTTTTTAACCAAAAATTAAAACGCAACAAAAAATTAAGGGATGTCCGAGTGGTAAAGTGCCAAGAACGCTGGCTGCCATTTCCGCATTGAATCGCTAAAGAAATTCTTTGTGCTAGGAATGAGCCAGCCCTTTTGTTACCAGTGGCGTCGACAAGGAGTGGAGCAATTTTTTTTTGAAATGTTTGGTGCTCGGACGCCATGGATCAAAAGTTTTAACACCAAGTGGCATAAATATGTAGCTACTAGATAAAGATGCATTTTTACGCCGCTTGGTGTCTTCGGTAGCTTTCGCCGCGGCTCTAGCTCTCGACACTGTCCCACTGAGATGGGACGGAGCCAGAGTGTCGACACAAGTCGCATCTCATACAAGGGCCCGTTCACGCTCCCAGGGGATTAGCGTCATGCCATCTGGCGTCATGCGCTTACCATTATCACGAAGCACCCCTACTGGTTCCAGCATAGATGGAATATGAGTGGTGGTAAGCGCTCGTTTAATAATGTCATTAATAGAGCCATGGCAGGAAAATCTGCCGACACTACGTTGACAAGAAAGATCATAATATGAACTAGTTTCTTGTTTGGCATATCTGAAAACAGCTAGAAAATAATAAGATTGTTGATAAAGTTGTTGTTGTGTATAGTTCAATCTAGTTCATTCTAGTATTTTCTAAAATCTAAAATGAAGTCGGTTAATAGATAAAATTTATAACCAACTAGCTTTTTATATGCGATTGTAGACACTAGACAGATTGGCGCTGTTTTAAACACTTTTTTTTATGATTTATGAGTTAAATATTAGAATTAACTTAATACTATTTAGCGAATACACTCAAACATTATATTAATAATTTATTTACTCTGATATGTTCACATAAATAAAAGCAATAAATTGACATACTAATAAAATGTTTAAAGCCCGTCACACATGTAGCAATAATAATTGTATTAAAGCATGATAAAAATTACTATAATTTCCTAGTATATATATCTCAAGCTACCACAGATAGAGCTTTAATATAATATACTTGCTGTGCCCGCGACTTCGTCCGCGGGGAATAGTGTCTTTGGGTAGCATTTTTAATTATTTAGCCTAATTATTTAACAAATAAGACACATATATATCCCACCTACACCGCGCCGTACCACGCCACGGTAATCCCCTCTTCCCCCCTCTCCTCACTTACGCTCCCCTCCCCCTTCCCTTCACTTCCACCTCCCCTACCCTCCCCATCTCCTCCACTCTCCCTCCCACGTCCCCTCTCTTCCACATTCCCTCCTAGATTTATAGATTGCATAAAATTTACGTGTCCCGCAAAAACCCTTATGTTTTTTAGGGTAACCAATATCCTAAAAGTTATTTTATAGTATCTATAACCTACTTACGCTCACTTCCAGTTTCAATAAAATCCGTCCAGTAGTTTCGGCGTGTTGCGATTTCAAAAAAATATACATAAGTTCAGACCAAAATTACAAATATAAATGATATTTTCGGCAACTATCTCTTAACTAATCTCTTCACTATCTCTTAACTATCTCTAACTAACTCTTTCATAATGCTTTTACAGTTTTTGCTTAGTACAGGTATAGATTAACGCCATCTAGGCTAGGAAAATAGAAATTTGCTTATCAGCTAGACTGGGCGGAATTTGTTACTTAGTTTAGGAATTAATCAAGAGATAAAGCATCTAAAAGCATTTAGATGGCGGTAGGGTAGGTTTTAATAGCTCTGAATGATTATCATGATATTGTTTTCAAAAACATTATGTTAACGTATATGTCCTATGTTCATCCTCATGCTATAAAGTATCTTTTTTTTTTGTTTCTTTATGGCTCCACACGATTAGTGTATTTAGCCAGTGTCAAGTATTGAAACTTTTCAAGTTTTTATGAATGTTAGTCGTAGAGATGGGTCAAAGTCACACAGTCAAGGTCAGTTGTCAAGTAAAAGTCTAGTCTAAGTCATACCTTCAGTAAAGATGTGGTGTTTACTGAAGATTTTCAGTGGAATTTTGGTGAGAACGCAAATAGCATGTTTTTCAACATTGTGCTGTTTCCCTACACTCGCACACATTCACCGGCACTTAATGGTTAATAATCCACATTTATTACATATTAACACGCGGAAGAACACAAGTTTTAGGAAAGAATACAATGAGATCACACACACTTTTCCACGTTCCCGCCAAAACCATAAAGTATCTTATTGTTAAATTTCAGTATAATCGAATCGTACGTTTAGGCGTTATTAGAAAACAAACAGACAGAGGTTTCTATAAGTTGATCCAGAGATGGAGCTAGCGTAGATTTTAATAGTTCTCCTTTAAATATTGCCTAAATGTATGAGATCCTGCATCGCGCAAACGATATTTTCCGTAATATTGAAACTGATGCACTTGCTTCGTAATTAAACATCTCTTTCGGTCGCTGAGGCGTTTAGCTGGGCTTCCCCGAACGGGGATCAACCTATCAACCTGGCATGGACGTCTCGCCCGGCTACCCAGTTCCCGGGGAATACCCCCACCTCCACACGCGACTCCCAGAGAAAGACGAGGAATCCGATCTAACATACAGGTCGCCCTGCCCGTCGGGCAATCTACCACGGCCCAGAAACGGCCACCCCGACTCCCGAACGTATTTACGTCCGGCGATGGACACCCTGGTCAGGGGGCAATGCCCCGAAACCAGGCCCCCGCGCCCGTGAAGGGACTCCGCGAGACGACAATAGTCGATAAACATCTCTAAAGTTGAACTCGTTAAGAACGTGTTCTCTTTATAATATTAGTCTGGACTAAAGCTCTATCTGTGGTATATTATATTTGCATTTCGTCACCAAAATATTTGGAATAAGATGCAATGATACTATCATTATCAGCCGGTATATCAGTCTGCTGCTGGACGTAGGCTTCCCCAAGACACGCCACTGAGCCCGATATTCGGCTCTTTGTTTCTATAGTTACTGCCCAGTGCTTTGCGAATGTCGTCGCTCAACCTAGTCACAGGGCGTCCTAATAGGCTACGTATGCTGATTCGGACACCATTAAATTTTTTTTTTTTCAGTATTTGTTGTTAAATTCCCCATATTAAATCCCACATACTTCGTGAACATTTCAAGTATGTACCTACCTATTACAGTTAAGGAGAAACAGTCCTGTAAAGTGCGGACAGACAGACGGACAGCGAAGTAATAGGGTTCCTTTGGCACCCTTTGGGTAAGGTACCTACCCTTTGGGTACGGAAAACATTTAAATTGAAGTAAAATTAAGTAGGTTTACTGAATTCAGCATTACTACTTCCGTTTGTTATATCGGTCGGAATATACAATGCTGAAGATATTTTATTTATAATTATTTTGTGGGTAGTCACGTTCATCAATAAAGAAATATGCTTATTACATTTTACAATAAAATAAATAAAAGTAGGTGATAAGTTTGCCCAGATATGTAGATTTTTTCCCTAGTATTAACTTGTTTTCATTTTTAGGGTTCCGTAGTCCTGACAAGGAACCCTTATAGTTTCGTCATATCCGTCTGTCTGTCTGTCTGTCTGTCCGAGGTTTTGCTAAGAGACCGTTGATACTAGAAAGTTGTAATTTTGTGAGGATATGAATATAAATTACTTCAATAAAGTGCTGAAATAAAATTTTGAAAAATATTTTTTTTTTAAGGTAGCTCTCCTATATGAGAAGTGGGGATGTTTTTTTTTTCATCGTCTACCCCATCGCATGGGGTATCGTTGAATAGGTTTTTTAAAATGACTTAGGGTTGCTAATATCATTTTTCGATTGAATGCTCCATTTACGAAATATTAAACTTTAAAGTGCAAATTTTTGTTCCAGTAGGGTGTCCCAACCCTCACTAAAAGCTAAACGAAAAATCTGAAAAAAATAGTGATAATAGCGCATTTTATTAACTTTAAAGGAAAATTATAGCGGTTAAGATAACTTTATTAGTTTAGCAGTAATAGTCGTTGAACTTGGGTGTTGGATAATTTTGTACCAAATACAAAATCCTTAGAATAAATCCTTTAAAGTGACAAAGACGGACGTACCTAATTGCTTGTTTATAACGGGTAAAGACTTGCATTGAATAACAGGCTACTACGGAATCCTACACTGCGCGTGGCCCGACACGCACTTGGCCGGTTTATTATTTCATTGAGACAACTGCATCAGAAGTATTTTTATTTCAACACATTAGTACCAAAAATTTAAATAAATAAGCTATTTCATAAAACTAAAACTGTAGCATTAATTTTATAACATTGGTATTTTATATTTCCATACTGGTATAAGTTAAGGTCGTATTATTTAGATTTGTATACAAGTAAATTGCATTTATATTTACACACCTACCTATTTAACTATTAAATATTATCTACCTACTATAGTACCCACTTAAATATATATGTATTACATTACATTATTATTCATTTAATCGATGAAATCTGTCGGGTCGTTATACGCCTTTCCTTTCATTATTTATTAATATTATTATACGCCAGCTAGGCTATTCTGTAAGTTTAAGAATTTAATAATTACGAAATTCAACCGTATTACAAACGTGATACGATTGAATTTCGTAGTACGAAATTTGAATCTCACCGCGGATTCCGCTGTCGAGATAGCTTACAGAATAGCCTAGCAGGTCCTTTGGAAGGCATTGACGGAGCCGAAGCTAACATCAAGAGGCCATTTACAATATATTCCTTAACAAACTGAACTACTACTACTACTACTACTACTTACTAATACCCGCTACTTCGTTCACGCACGCCAAGAATTTGTTAGCCTATGGTCATCTTCATGCTATAAAGTACTCGTATCTCCATGTTAAATTTCAGTAAGATCGGATCGTCCGTTTAGGCGTGATTAGGTAACAAACCGACAAGAGTGACAGAGTTACAAACTTTTTTACTCGACTGCGAAAGAAGGAAGGTTATGTTTTTCGAGTGTATGTATGTATATATGTATATTTCTTTAGCACGCCCTAGAGCCTAAACGGCTTGTCGTATTTTTATGTGAGTGGTGTCAATCGCTTCGTCTTAGTCGTGAGTGTGACACTGGGTATATCAAAAATAAAAAAATCTAAATAAGGATTTTTGGCGCCAAAAGTAATATCAAAATAACGAGATAAACATTGCGGTTTGACTATTCCGAAGTTAAAACAAGTCACGCGTTGAAATCTTTTGTATCGCAAACTTGCAAATTGGTATTAGTAATACAATAACACTAACAAAATATTTTTTTGAAAATATATCGAGTGTAGTATAAAAATAAAGAATTTTTAACAGTGATTACGCACATATACGAGTATAACTCGTATGACTTATATGTTTTATTGGAGTTTGGAATAGTTTAATCTCTTTATTTTAATCACGCAGTTAGGTTTTTGTTCCTTAAATAATTGACTTGTTACCAAAGTATTGCATTTGTACCAACGTCAACGCTTACCACCACACAAGCATCTTCCTTGTAAACATTATCCTACTAAATGTAATACAAGGTAGTTAGTTACCCGTATCAATCAAATATAAAAACATAATAGGTAGGTAGGTACATACTGGTAACTAGATATATGTGGTACAGACCCCCGCTTACGTTTGATAATTATGACCATTAATTTTACACTTTTTATGTCTAGGTTACATTCATAGCCTTTACTAGTTAAAATTAGATGATGTTAGCCTTGCAGAAACTCACTTCCTATAAATAAACTGGCCAAATGCAAGTCGGACTCGCACTTGTAGGGTTCCGTACCAAACTACAGTATTTTATATGATCATAAATCATAAGAGCAAAAAATACCACTATCATTTTTCGCAAACAAAAATAATAATTAATAAACATTTTATTTCTTACAACGCCATCTAACGTCTAACAAAGGTGTTAGGGATCTTTCAATATAACGCGATCTATGGGACGTTTACCTAACTAAGCGTTCGTAGATGGCGTGAAATGCCGAAAAAACACGTTTCTTGTAATGGGGACCCTCAATTATTTTTAACTTCATTCTGTTTTTAGTATTCGTTGTTATAGCGACAACAGAAATACATCATCTGTGAAAATGTCAAGTGTCTAACTATCACGGTTCATGAGATACAGCCTGGTGACAGACGGACAGATAGACAGACAGACAGACAGACAGCCAGACGGACAGCGGAGTCTCCTAAGACTCGTCCCGTTTCACCCTTTGGGTACGTAGTATTATTATCTTTTCTATGCTTTGGGTACAGAACCCTAAAAAGGTGCCGTTCTTTCAATGCTGATTACAAGCTCATTAATTAAGCCCTGTGGCTATTTACATTCCTGCATTTATTTAAAAAAAAAATACTGTTATCACGCGGGTAAAGTTCCATATAAATATTACCTTCCTTTAGTTTCTTAGAGTACCGTACCCAAAGGGTACCAACGGAACCCAATTACTGAGATTTCGCTGCCCGTCCATCCCTCCGCCTGTCTGTCTGACGGCTGTATCTTTTAAAACGTAATAGATACTTGAAAATGTCACAAAGTAGGTATTTCTGTGGTATTACTATGGCCGTTATGACAGGAAATACTAAAAACCTACGAATAAAGTAAAAAAATGTAAGAGGGCCCCATTCAAGAAACGTGTATTTTTTATGCGTTGGCTCGATCTTACGATAATAGATACTTCACATTTGCTCATAATAATAATGTATTACTATAGCTGCTATAACAGCAATTAATAAAATTTAAATTAAATTAAACATTAAAGAGAGTGCCCATCCAAGAAACATGCTTTGTCGGCAAATTTTGAGGCTAGGCGAGTACAAGGTTGCGGTGCATACACAGAAAGAGTTGCGTTTTACCACCGCAAGTGCGCGCATTTCCATGACACAAACTTCACAGTTCACAGAATATGTGCGGCAAAGCGTACGGTAGAATAAACGGTAGTGTGACGTTCGACGTCTAGAGATGTAAGCTGAATGGGCCTTTACTTTTGTTTTTTTTTTTTAATTCAAAGCAATAAGATATGTTTTTGTTATTTTTAATTTTTAGAATAATTATTATTGATATGATCTACGCACATGGTTGCGGTGCGTACACAAAAAAAGTTGTGTTTTACCACCGCAAGTGCGCGCATTTCCATGACACAAACTTCACAGGTCACAGAATATGCGCGGCAAAGCGAGCGGTAGAATAAACGGTTGTGTGCCGTTCGACGTCAAGAGATGTAAGCTGAATGGGCCTTTACTTTTGTTTTTTTTTTAACTCAAAGTAATAAGATATGTTTTTGTTATGTTTTATTTTTAGGATAATTATTATTGATATGATCTATTTACTGTTCTTTGACGTGTGTAAGTGCAGATTTTTAATTTGCCCATATACTGAATAAATGCTTTGACTTTTGACTTTTAACGCACCGCAACTGCAGTGCGTTTAAGACTTTGGCCCTAAAGTGCGACACATCATCATCAGAATTTCTCGCCTTCAATAACTTAAATCATACAATCATCATCTCATAAATCAATTAAAAAAATATTTAAAAGAATCTAACTATGGCAATTATACCATAAAAATATGGAAAAGTACCGTAATTTGTCTTACTAACGCTTAACCATATGTTATTTTTTATTCAAAACAAAAAAAACATTATTGAATATTATCTATCATTCATTACGGCGTATGATATTCGCCCAAGAAGATTAAACGCATTCTAAATGGAGTTTTCAACGTATTTGCTCTATAGATAAGTTCATTCACCTCAGTGTATTTCTTTCCTACTCAGTATTAGACACAAAGAGTGGGATTACTATTAGTACTCTTTATTCAATTCACATCACGGGCTGCAAATCGCCCGGTCCTTTGGAAGGCATTGACGGAGCCGAAGCCAACGTCAAGAGGCCCTTTACAATATTAAATTAAATAAAAATATGATTTGTGGATGGAGACATTAAAAACTATAAAAAGATGGTACTATAATTTATTATGGCTATGAATGTGTGCTGCTTGATGACTGTTTTCTGGTCTATGGGATGAGGTACGGCACCCGCCAATTATGCCTCATTTCAAAATATTAAGGCGGGTGGTGACTAGCTATACACTGAATGGACCCCCCATAAAGGCGGACCGTTATGTCGGCGCCGAGGGGCAACATTGGCGTGGATAGCTAAGGGTGTTGAGAGGTGTGCTGCACTTTCACTAAACGCTACTAGCGGCTTTATGCCTTTAACACTTCCACCCTGGAGCTTTGGTCTTAGCTCTTGCGATTCCCACCACCGGCCGGCCGGTCAAGGCAAGCCGGGGGTCAGAGGGTCTCATTTAGCCCTCACGGGATAGGGGTCCGCGGTGTCGCCACTCACCGTCGGCTCGCCACAAAGCCGCCCCTGCGGGTAGTACTATTATTATTCTGTGCCTGTCATCTTCTCTATAACATAACACTAAATAAACGTAAAGAACAGAGCAAAAAATACTTGTCGTCGTCAAGGTCATATTTCTATTCTTCAAGAGTTCTTCCACGGGTTCTACTTGCAATCTCCATTGAGTATAATTTTCTTGTATTCTCCTATACAAAAAACAGCCATATGCCTACAGCTATTCATTCCATCAATGACAGTTTGTTTGGCTATTGATATGTTATTGAGACCTAGTTTGTTACACATCAGACATCACTATTTCATGACAACTGATTTTTAACGACATAAAACAGAGGAGAGGTTCTTTACTCTTGCCAATATTATAGGTTGTTTTTAATTGTAATTGTGTATTTAAGTTTTAAGCGAAAAGTGTAGAGTTAAACTACAGGGCGTGTTAAATTGGCTTAAAGGTAATGATTGCAGTGCAGTGACGCGCAATATTCAAGCCAGAATTACCACAGTTGCTGTTATATTATATAGCATATTTTATAATTTGCTAACAGGTGAGCATCGTTCTAGTTCAGTTACTTTATAAGTAAAAGCGGCAATCAAAAGTCAAAAGTCAAAGCATTTAATTCTCGTATATGGGCAAATTAAAAATCTACACTTACACACGTCAAATAACATTAAATAGATCATATTCAATAGTAATTATTCTAAATATAACAAAAACATAACTTATTGGTTTGAATAAAAAAAATAAAAGGAATGGACCATTAAGCTTTCATCTAAACGCCGAACGTCACGCTTAAAAATTCCCCTGATTAATATAGGGTTGCCAACCGTACTATTACGTGTATCCCCAATGCATGTTTCAGTAATTCAGAAAAATTTTATTCAAAAAATTGTGAAATAATAAAAACACAATAAATAAATGAAACGCAAACTAATCCCAGTACGAATCAAATTCCGAATGGAACTGATTGTCCGTCTATCTATCTAAGGCGTCGACCTGGCGATCGAGAGGTCGTGAATTCAATTCCCACTCTTTGCACTATTGACGTGAACCCACTCCGGACACTAGAATATTTAGCTTAGTTGGAGGGGTTAACAAGACTACTAGTAATGTGCAACCCACATTGATAGTAAGCTTATGTGAAAAAAAATGTTTAACAAATGTTCACAAAAACCTGATATTTCCGAAAAAACTAGCTTGCAAGACGCTAGAGGGAGCCACGGTGCACACCAGCTACGTTAAAATAATACATTTAAATTGATTGCGATGTATTTGCAGATACAACATATCTTTTTATTAACTGAGATAAACAAGTGCTATTGTTATTCACTTCACTGGTACTACAAGTGCAAATAAAAATAATTTAAAATTATGAGTGATCTAAACGGTGAACAAAGCTATCTGTAAATACTAAATAACTTTGTAAGTATTTCAATCAATACCTAAGAACATTTGTGTAGTGTAGTGCTGTGCAAACTTACTTCAACTTATATGAACTGCAGTAAACAGTAATCCAGAATATAAAGATAAACTAGAATGACCTAGAATGTTTTTATTTTTTTTTAAGATTACTCGCAATGTGAGTTACACATTACTAGTATTCTACTAAGCTAAATATGCTTGTGTCTGGAGTGGGTTCACGTCAATAGTGCAATGGGTGGGGTGGGGATCGAACTCACGACCTCTCGATCGCCAGTCCGACACCCTATCCATTGGGCTATTGCCGCCTTCATATATATATAATATACCTTCAATACACAAACATTACGCCTGTGTATAAAGTAATAGCTTTTTTTGACACTTTAATTTAACTTCAGTACTAGCCCAATCACAGTACGACTTCTGTGAGCCCAATGGTCTGAGGACTGGACATCGTGGGGTCGCAGGTTTAAAGCTCAACGGCAAATAGTTGAACCATGTCTTTTTACACTGATAATAATATTGTACATCCACAGAAGTCTAAATGATATGGCACTATTATTTAGACTTCTGTGATTACATCATATTTCTGAGGTCTCTACAACGCCGCTAGCATGGCTGTCCAAGTCCAGGGCCCTAGACCAAAACCAATTTCCTGTTTCCAGTCACGCTAACTCAAGTTCAAAATGCATGGGAATGACACCTTTGTTTCGGAAACATAAAGGTCATTCCATACATTTAGAACTTACGTTTGCGTGAATGAAAACAGGAAATTGGATTTTGTCCAGGGGCCCAGAACCGGCAGTCTGAACCTATCCCTATGCATCATGGTGTGAGATAAGCAAGGGGATACAATATCCCCCAAATTATTCATAAATGCATTAGAGGATTTGTTTATGATATACCTGGACTGGAAAAAACGTGGAATTAACATAAACGGCGAGTACCTTTCACACTTGCGATTTGCGGACGACATCGTCATCGTTGCAGAAACGCTGTAAGTCTCCGGATGAACTTTAATAAGACCAAGATTATGTTCAATGAGCATACAAGTGTGGCACCAATCGCAGTATTCTCAAAGTTGTTAAAGAGTCTATTTACATCGGGCAAACTGCAGTTGGGTAAAAACAAAAACAATTTCTAGAGAAAGGCCAATAGACATTTTATGAATGCAGCTTAAAATCTAGAAATTTTATTATTGTTGTTTTGATTTATTATATTTGAATATTATTTTGTGATGCTAATATCTGTTTTAGGGTTCCGTACCCAAAGGGTACCAACGGAACCCTGTTTCTAAGACTTCACTGTCCGTCCGTCCGTCTATCTCTTAGAGGGCTTTATCTCCTAAACACTAATAGGTAAGTAAACTGTTGAAAGATTCACAAAGTATGTATTAGTATGGCTATTATGACAAAAAGCACTAAAAACAGAATAAAGTTTAAATAAAATGGGGTCGTCATACAAGAAACGTGTATATTTTTCAGGCGTTTTTTTCTCGATCCTATAAACCGTAGTATCTAGATACTTGAAATTTGCTCATAAGGTATACTAGAAGTGCCCCGCGGCTTCGCCCACGTTAAAAACTTATTTTATTTACTTAAAACTTTTCTTTTGTAAAAACCTTTCTATCACAAAGACATCAAAAAAGAATTAGCAAAATCTGTTCACCCGATTCCATTTTATCGCGTGACTAAGGGAAATAGGGATTCATATTTATAAAGCTCAAAAAACAACATTGTACGAGTATTTCAGACTTTGTTACCTACCCTATTTTGCATTCTTGCAACACGTATTTAATTGTTTTTTTTTTCGAATATAACAGACTCTCAGACATCTCATCTTGTTTCGCCATACATACTTTGAATCCCCATCCCGTCTCTTTAAGGGGTAATTTTTTTGAAAATCCTTTCTTAGCGGATACCTACGTCATAATAATTAACTGCATTCTAAATTTCAGCGCAATCCGTAACAATGTTGATTTGCAGACTTTGTTACCCTACTTCACCTTCCTAGGGGTGGCATTTTGAAAAAAGCTCTAAACTCGTTTTTACTTATTTATTTACAGAAGCCATTGTGTGAAGTTTCGAATAAAACGACTATCCAAACTTTGAACCTCCGCTCCATCCCCTTAAAGAGTGAATTTTAAAAATGTCTTCCTTAGCTGATACCTACGTCAAAATAACTATCTGCATACCAAATTTCAGCGCAATCCAAACAATATTGATTTTCACACTGTGTTTTCACCCTCATAGGAGTTGAATTTCGAAAAAGCCTGAAACACGTATTTACTTATTTATTTACCAAAGCAATTGTGTGAAGTTTCGAATAGATTCGAACTTTGAACACCCGTTTAACGCGTTTAAGGATTAAATTTATAAAAAATCATTTCTCAGAGGGAACTAACGTCTTTATAGCTATCTGCGTGTAAAATTTTAGCGTAATCCGAAACAATATTGAATTCGAGACTTTGTTACCCCATTTTACCCAGGGGAGGAATTCCGAAATAGCCTGAGACACGTATTAACTTTTACACCGTACACCTTTACTTACGCAGTAACAATTATATAATCTGTGCCTTTACGTACTAATAGAAATATACCCTCCAAATTAAAAACTTAATTAAAAAAAATTCTGGGTGTAATTTCAAACAAGAAACTTAAATATTGTTCTGTGATACGGAACTGTACGTGTACTAGTCTGACTAGCTCTTGGCCAGTTTATAAAAGTGACTTACTTTATTGTGCAAGTTTACATTAAAAGAAGTTAATAGTATATTATAATATCTCGTATTTAAATTGCAATAAAGCCAGCCATTGCAATGCCAATAAATAGATAGAACACACATGTACACTATTGTAATTCAAAACCAAAACTTGTATCTATCACAGGATCAAGCCTATATTCGCAACGTATAAATGAGTAAATTGAATTGAATTTAGCCAGACCTATATAGCAATGTTTAGATTTCCGAACATCCAGAAACCGGACTTAAGAACTAATAATTAATGTAATAAGACCTACAATTAATAAAAACGTCACTCATTAAAGTGTACTTACGTCTATTGAACGTCACAGACTTTTTTATTTGGT
Source organism: Cabera pusaria (assembly GCA_954871355.1). Lineage (NCBI taxonomy): Eukaryota > Metazoa > Arthropoda > Insecta > Lepidoptera > Geometridae > Cabera > Cabera pusaria. The sequence goes on from OX940905.1 coordinate 9,623,001, forward strand.
CACCGGTAAAACTGGAATACAATTATTCGTAAAGTCTTAAATTACCTCAAAATGGACGTTAAAGAATCTAAAAACTGTTTCATAAATTTAACATTGCGCAATACTGTTTATAAAAACTGGCAAGAATTTTAACCACAACGCTGTGTTACTAATTCAGTGCCACAACAGGATATTTAACATACATCTTCTTTCTGAAGTGAGTATATTTTAAGCCTAAATTAATAAAGAAAAAAAGTTATTGTAATAATCAAACAAAATACTCAAACATAAATAACGAACTATCGATTGATTGTATTGTATTAGATCTACGCACAGATATCTGTGGGTCTAAGCGTCAGTCGCTTTGACAATATATTTTATTGGTCGGTACTTTTCGTAAATTATGTACATACACAAACCTATGTTTAGTTATTTTACTATTCTTGGTTTTATTAATACTTACCACGCCCACGTTTTTAAAAACAGTTAAAGTTTTCTAAGCAAAACCACAGATTACTAAAGTTACTACGTAGCAACGCGGTTTTTTGTAGCTTTGCCGGCCGGTAACCTTGCTTATCTTAATATTAAGTCATATTATTGTTTTTCAACTTTAGACATAGTTAAATTAACTTTGTATAAAAAATATTTCTGTTCTCTAATACATAGGTACGTTTCCGTCAAACAATTGCAATAAATAATCTGCCTTCACAATCAATTTAAAAAAAAACCTAACTAAAACTAAACGCCTTAATTTTACCTACTTACGTATTACAATCCAAAGTCAATATAAAATCGCAACTGCACTGTTTCGATTATCAATAAATTATATGATATCGCTAGAAGGGTTTTTTTGAGATTTTTTTGTCACTCGCGTGGTTATACAAAGTTACGATCGTGTGTCTTGACCGACCCGACAGTACTGACGTGACGAATCTCGGACGGTCTTCGACGCTATTTGAAATTGTTGATGAGGTAGGTAATGATTTCAGTTTACGTAGCAAATGGTAGTAGGTGGTATATTAATCTGTGATGTTGAGTAATTGTAACGCGTCGTCTATTTTTAACCTTATTATGATGCGGGAAGACCAGTTTTGGAAGGTGTAGGAAGAGCATTCCTGAATTTATGAATGAAACTAGGAGTGCCCCGCGGCTTCGCTCGCGTTAAAAAATTATTTAATTTATTTAAAACTAGTTTTTCGTAAAAACCCTTCTCTCATAAAAATACATCAACAAAAGAATTAGCCAAATCGGTCAACACGTTTTCAAGTTATAGCTTGACCAAGGGAAATAAGGATTCATTTTTATAAAACCCAAAAAAACATGATTTCCAGACTTGCATCATATTGAATCCATACCTTCTTAGGGATGGAATTTCGAAAAAGCCTGAAACACGTATTTACTTATTTATTCACAGAAGTACTTGTGTGAAGTGTATATATAATAATATCGTTTAAAAACTAAAAAACAACCGACTTCAATGCCGCGCTATTCATTTTCAGTACCAATTTTGAGATGTTTATCGCAATATCTCTGGAGATACTTATCATACCTCGATAAAATTACCATGGTACTACACTTGGGATATCTCCTTTCGAACAAAACAAGAATAATCGAAATCGGTTCATAAACGACGAAGTTATCTGCGAACAAACATAAAAAATAAAAATAAAATATTACGGTCGAATTGAGAAACCTCCTCCTTTTTTGAAGTCGGTTAAAAAAGAGTATTTAATCTTGTTTCTCCATACAAACTTTGTAGCCCCGATTCATCGCTTTAAGGGGTGAATTTTGGAAAATCCAAAAAATTTGGAAAGTAGTGGATACCTACGTCATAATAACCATCTGCATGCCAAATTTCAGCGCAATCCATTGAGTTTTTTTATAGTAAATACACGCGAACAAAGGCCGGTACGTTCACATTAAAATCAATCCATTAAGTGATTTGAGCTGCGTGTTGATAGATCAGTCAGTCAGTCATTAACGTTTGCCTTTTATATATACAGAAGATATAAATGACCTATTTAAATAACAATTTTCATCAGTGTAACTTCATACATAAAGAAATTTCGACATGAAATTTCATCCCCCATTGCACCACCTTAATGCACCCCTGGCAAAATATATAAGTTAATTTATTGCACAAAATTAACTACTCAAATACCAATTCAAAGAAATTTCATACAAAAATTAATAAGCATTTAACCTTCTTCGGGGTGGAATTTCCTAAAAATCAGTTATTAGTACACCCCTACGTACTAAAACAAATGTACCCTCCAAACCCAAGTCTCTACGAGCAGTGGTTTAGGCTGTGCGTTGTCTCTAAAGTGCAGACGGTCATTCGCAATTGCCGTTTTTCACGTCATTGGTGTACTAAATGATCATCTACAGAGGCAATTTAAGTCATTGTCATTCGCAATTACGAGGTAAAGAGTCCATCATTCGGATGGAAATATTGATTAAAGCCCATTGACAATTTCAAATGACCGTCTCCGGGACACTTAAGTCAGTCAGTATGTATGTCAGGACAAAGATTCTTATAGTATTAGATGACGTGATTAGACCGAAGAGAACAATCAGCCCCTGTGCTTATCATTTGTGGACTATGAGAAGGCCTTCGACTCAATCGAAACCTGGTCTGTTCTGGAGTCCTTGCAGCGTTGCCAAGTTGACTGGCGATACGAGTATATCGAAGTGATGAGATGTCTGTATAGTGCCGCAACAATGAGTGTACAAGTACAGAACCAGCTTACTAAACATCCACACCTGCGTCGAGGAGTGAGACAGGGGTACGTCATATCCCCTAAACTGTTCACTAATGCCTTGGAGGATATGTTTAAGACGCTGAACTGGAAAAATTGTGGAATTAACATCAACGGCAAGTACATCTCTCACTTACGATTCGCAGATGACATCGTCATTATGGCAAAAACGATTACGAAACGGACTTACAAAGGATGTTGAATGGCCTAGCTGATTCTTCTCGTCGCATCGGTCTCCGGATGAATTTGGAATTTAAAGTCAGTACAACGAGTACGTTGTTCCAGAACCGATTGCTGTAGATGGAATACCTCTCGAAGTTGTTTACCTAGGGCGGACGCTCCAACTAGGAAAACATAACTTCGCCTGATCGACCGACTGATCGACCGACTCGAAAAAGTATGTGTGCCAATTTTCGAGACAATTGACCTAGAGAATAAAAAGTTTCATAGAGAGTTCAACCCTCCATTTCACCAACTTAGGGGTGGAATTTCGAAAAACTATTTCTAAGTGGACACTTGCAGTTCACAAAGAACACACCCTTCAAATATCATGTCTCTAGGACCAGTGGTTTAGGCAGTGCGTTGATATCTCAGTCAGTCAGTCAGTTGATTTTATATATGAGGCAGTTATTCAGTCAGTCAGACAAAGGCGTGGGGAATGATTTTTGAAAAACTGTGATACCCGTAACTCACCCTCCAAATTTCATGTGTTGATATCTCAGTCAGTCAGTCAGTCAGGAATTTGGATTTTATATATATAGATTATTTAGTGTAGCGTTTGACCACTATTTCACCTGTTGGTAAGTGATGATGCGGTCGAAGATAGCACGCTTAGCCTAGAATGGGAACTGACTCTTAAGGATAGCTGCCGGAACACATGTTGTTTAGCGACAGATTTTCAACTTTAGGATGGTAGCTGGCCAGGCGGACACATAGATAGTGTCCTACTACCATGCGGGGATTTTTGGTTTCTTAACAATGTTTTTCTTCACCGGAGGACCACTGTGAGAAGCGCAAATAATTTTTTCGATAGAGTAATCCATAGCTGCTCGGAGGGGTTTGAACTCGGTACCTCTGGCATCAAAGCCGACCGTTCTCCCGATTGCGCCACCGGGCCCACAAAATATAAATTACTATTTATGCTAGTCTTCAAAATATTTTTAGTTGAAATGAGTGCTGTTTTTAAATGTTGTCTAGGCATACCCGAGGCACAGAATAATGAATAAATAGTACAAGTACCTAAAAGCCTCTGGAACATATGGTAAAAAAAAATCGAATACCTGTTTTGGGTACCCAGTAAATGTGCATAGATGTTTTAGACAGACACAATAAATTAGAACAAAAAATGCTAAAAACTTCAAAATATTTTTTTGTTTGAATCGAGTGCTGTTTTTAAATGTTGTCTATGCATATTAATGCCTAAGGCATCTGAAACGTGTCGACAAAAAAAATATAAATGTTCAAAAACCTGTTTTGGGTACAGTAAAATATGTTAATAGATGTTTTAGATAGACACAATAAATTGTAACAAAAAAAACCAACGCGATGCAGTGGTCGGCATTTTGTCGCCTACCGACAATCAAGAATAGGCAGGCATAATGAAAGAAGCTGTCGACCACGTTATTTGCCTTCGTCGATCCCTATTTTATTGGTGTTGTGTAACTTGACTTTCAAAGAGAACAACGTGAAAAATTGTTGGTATTTACACACATGGTTGAAATCATTTTATAACCTTAAAAATATTTTAAAGCGGTTATAAAATGATATATACATTTTTCACATTGTTCCCTCGCGTGTTATCGCGTGACTAAGGGAAATAAATACCTATTAATTTTTACAAAACCCGATAAACCATATTGATTTTCAGATTTTGTTTCCCACTTTAACCTCTTAGCGATGTAATTTCGAAAAAACAAACACATGTTCACTTACTTATTTACAGAAGTACTTGTGTGAAGTTTTGAATAAAACAGACATAATGGGATGTAAGGGAGCACAAATACCACCTCAGTGCTCCCAGCCAACCTCACCTGTCCGTGGTGCATCGTGCTGACCAACGAACGAAGCTCTGGCGACCGAAAAATGGCAGAATAACCGTTTCGAAATTATGGCGTGGCTAAAAACTACAGACCGGAGACGGGACAGCAGCATCACCGGTGCGAGAAGCTACGTCCTGCGATTGCCAACCCGCCTGCCCAGCGTGGCGAAGAGGCGTTATCCCTCCCAAGGGATAAAAGGAAGGTGAAAGGTCACAATATGCCGCAGCCCCCAGTTCCCAGCCGCCATGCTATTCCTAACCACGGTAGCGGTCACGGTAACGGCAGGTCAAGGGGTACTAAGAATCCCCGAGCTACAGTAGGCCGCCAGAACAAACTGACCCTCGCAACGTACAATGGACGATTCGGCTGGACGATCATCTGGCGCAGCTGGAGGAGGAGCTGAAACACATAAGATAGCACATTCTAGGTTTATGTGAAGTCCGAAGACAATCAGAGGACACCATAACCCTAGAATCAGGCCATCTTATGTATTACAGAGAAGGAGATCAGCCATCCCAAGGTGGCGTCGGGTTTCTGGTAAACAAGGTTCTCAGTGACAACGTTGTAGAAATCTCCAGTGTGTCGACCAGGGTAGCGTACCTCATAATTAAGTTAACTGAGAGGTACAGGAATTATAAAGAGCGAGCCCAGGAGTCGCAAAAAAAACCTTGATTTATTTCACTTAGTTTAATTATAAAGATATTACAAAGTTAATATAAAGTACAATTAAAGACGTGTCGACTGGTCGATGTGAGAACCAGAAGTGTCGAATAAAGTTCCGATGCCGCGATGGTCTCAGGCTCGCAGGTGGTCGATGCAGTTGCAGGAATGCTGCGTCGGCTATACCGTGGGACAGTACCGTGGGACTTGAATATAGAATACATGGCATCAGCGGTATCCGTGGTGTGCAAGTGTGTAACACCTCCCCCCGAAGCTCAGCGACTATTCCTAGATACTGGATAGAGTCGATGAAATGTTGTCATGGTCCACTCTTATCTCGCGGGGATGACATCTGGATTCTGGTGATGCTGATTGTTTCGCTGGGTTACTCTTAATTTTCCGATATAATATATATATAGATAGGGCGGCTGCGGTCAACAGAATTAGATAAAATGGAATCGTAGTATGATAAAAGCTTCTTGTTGAATTGTGTTCTAGCTGTAGCGGTTTCTGCAGTGATATCTTCTCATTGATGGCGTGAAGGTTTTCAAGGTTAATGGAATTCAGAATCGTAGATAACTTCTCGGTGCCTGCTTGTTGAGTGCTATTATAAGTAGGTAGTTCTATAATTTTCAGCGGGTGGCCTTTGATGTGGTCGTTCGTATTTGAAATGGTGTAGAACGGTGTCTTGAAATAGCAATTTAGCGGGATAACGATGAGGTAGCTGCCATACAGGACTCTATGTTGCTCCTGTCCGCAGGACGTCTGGATCTTAGTGTGGTTAGGGAAACTCGCGGTGTAGTGCTTGTCATCTAGGTGTTCAATGGCTGCTCGTGTCAAGGTTACAGAGGTAAGTTGGCAGGACGGCAGGAGTTCTTGTTTGGTGATCAGCTGGTGGATGCAGTCAGGATTTTGCTGTGGCATATAGTTGGATGTCCGTGCACAGATATACCACTCATTCACCTTCGGGCATTCTGCCTCCATGTACTGAGAATCATCTCTAGAAATTGCTATAAATGGAAGGGTAGGCAGGAGGATTTGGTGGTTTCTATTGGGAACAAGGGATAACCTGTAAAGGTCATAGGTTATAGGAAAGGCAATCGGTATCTTATAAACTAATACTATTTTGCTATCAATATAAAAATAGCCTAGTTTTATCATATCGTAAAAATACCTAATATCTACGTTAAGGATCTCGTCCTTAGAGTACATAGTAACTAACTTACTTAACATCATCTTCAAATCTGCTATATTTAATATTGAATGAGGAGCACCCGACACTCTAATGAAGGCTAAGGTATTTTCTAAGCTATAAATCTCTTCAGACAATCTATCGACATTATCGCCCAATATTAATAGATGTTGTGCTAAATGCGCGTATTTTATTAACTCAGTTTCCTTATTACTATCGCTGTTCATGATGAGGTTGAGAACTTTAACAATTTTATCCTGATTTAACGTTATATTTTTTAATATTTTAGTGTTGCATAATATCCATTCTTTGTTTAAACTTATGTGACTTTTTATTTCGGATTCAAGTTTTTGGTTATTATTCTCAAGCACTTTGATGGCATTATTGTATTTCATTGCATCTGTATAGTCAAGATTACCGGATATACTTTTAATAACCGAACCAAGTCCGTCAATTAGTCCCCTTTTCTTGCGGCTAGGTTCAAAAGTCTGCAATTGCTCAGATATGCGCTCTAGTTTTAGATTTAAATACTCGATATGCGGATTGTACAAAGATAGGGTTTTATTATTAAGCCTAGGTTTAAGTTTAGATAGTTGAAATTTAACTCGTTTTATCTGACCGTGAATATCAGCAAGATTTATATTATTTAGAAAAGAATGATAGTGAGACACGATTTTTGTTTGTCCTAATTTAAATGGAAGTATGCCTGGTCCGTCTTGTAGAGAGTCAATCGTTACGTCATCTTGTCCTTGAGTCAGAGGTGTCAGCAATAGCGTCGTTAGAACTGCGTTTTAGGCGTGATTTAGCGACTGGGCCGCGATTCTTTTTAGTGTATATGTGAATCGGGAGATCTGCTAGGACTGTGTCCTGCGTAAACCGTGGAGCGAGCTTCTGTCTAGAAGCTTTAGGATTCCTAACGAATACCTGCTGCTCAGGGATGTATTCCATTTCAGGTTCGCGATCTCTGTTCCTATATTCAGTCAATTCTGTTCGGTTATGTAAAGACGTCTCGTTAATTAAATCATATACTTTACTCATGCGTTGTTTATGATCCTGCATGTATTGTTGAAGTAAATGTCCGGTTATGTCAATGTCAACTGGGTCACGTGGATCAAAATGTCCAGTGATGAGGTCAATGGGTCTGCATTTTGTGAAACTGTGTATGGAGCTATTATAGGCCAATACTGCGTAAGGCATAAGATTTATAGCCGGTTCGTTTGCTTTTTCTAGTTTTAGGATTCTGAGATGTTCTAGAATAGTTGAATGAAAGCGTTCAATTATTCCGTTGTCATTGGGTGAATGAGCTAAAGTTTTATGGTGTTGGATTTTGTGTAGTCGTGTAAATTCAGAAAATAGCGAGTTGGTGAATTCTGGTCCTTGGTCAGTTACTACAGTTAGAGGGACGCCATGGTGCGTACAGAATTTTAGAAAAGCTTGAATTACACTCAAAGCAGTACCATCTCTAAGATGGTAGGCTTGGGCGTATTTTGAAAAAGCATCTACTAGTGTTAGATACTTTTCATTCTGAGCTGTGAAAAGGTCGAGATGAAGAATTTCGAAGGGTTTAGTAGGTGGTGGTACTATTGAAAACCGCTGCCTTACTGGGTGTTTATCATATTTGGCTTGACCACAGATATAGCATTCGTTTATGTATTTTGTTACGGACTCTCTCATCTTAGGCCAGTAATACCTACGAGACAGAGCTAAGAAACATTCAGAAATACCACGGTGGTTGGTTTTTCCCTCGTGATGTTTTTTTATGATGTCTTGTTGTTGAAGGTACTCTTTAACATTCTCAAGTTCGGTTTTGGTTAAAATGAGTTTCATAGCAGAGCTTTTAAATTTGTCTTGAATTATCGGGATAATTTTGTACATGGCCAAGGGAGGATTTATTATTATTCCGGTTTTTATTTTGGGATTTACGAATTCTCTAACTGCATTTATAACGTCATTCTCCAAGTTTGATTCAGATAGTTGAATAGTTATTCTGGTATGGGTTTCAAATGGTTTTGTCACAGTCGATCATTTTTTGATGTCTCCTACTATCACAAAGCATATTTGCCTACTGAATTTATTTAGCGGGTCGTCTGAAATAGGGATCTCTAAGATAGGATTCTCTTCGCTTGTGTGAACTGTGGCAGTGGCGGAACTACCTCGGCTATTACCAGCCGAAAGGGTTACGGAACTGTCATCTACACTCATGTGCGCGGAAAGTGTTGTAGAACTGGCCACTGAGGGTGGTTGTCCAGTTTCAGATAGATTAACTGCGATAGAGCTGGTATCCTCATTATTAATCTCGATTCTAGAGAGAGCATCGGCATTGGTGTTGAGTTTGCCTTGCTTGTAAATTGGAGTGAAATTATACTCGCTTAATTTCAGTCTCCATCGTGTTAACCTTGAACCTGGCTCCTTCAGGTTCATAACCCATTGAAGGGGTTTATGATCAGTTACGACTTTAAATTTTCGTCCGAACAAATAGGGGCGGAAATATTTCGTTCCCCATACTATAGCTAACAACTCTTTCTCTATAGTACTGTAATTTATCTCGCTGGTGTTTAAAGTTCTAGAGGCATAAGCTATTGGTCTATCGCTACCTATTGGGCCTTGTGATAGAACAGCGCCAATTGCAAAGTTGGATGCATCGGTTGTCAATACGAATTCCTTTTCAAAGTCTGGGTATTGTAGAATGGGGTCGTTGGTCAATAAAGTCTTACACTTCTCAAAGCAGGCAATATAGCCAGGGTCGTCACAGGTGATTTTGGACCCCTTCTTGAGACATTGCGTCATAAGCTTCGTTACACGGGCAAAATCTGGTATGAATTTTCGGTAGTACCCTAGCAACCCGAGAAATCGTTTTATCTCGGTGGTTGTTTTGGGTATTGGGAAATTTTCGACGGCTTTGATTTTGTCGGGATTTGGTTTAATACCGTCTTTACTTATAATGTGACCGAGGTAAGCGGTCTCTAGTTTCAAGAATTCTGATTTATCCATTTGGATTTTGAAGTTGGATTCCCTGAGTCTGTGAAATACCTTTTCAAGGTTGACCATATGCTCCTGCAACGAAACGCTAAAAACGATGATGTCATCAAGATACACGAGACATACCACGTTCTGGAGGTCCCTGAGGACATTATCCATCACGCGTTGAAAAGTTGATGGAGAATTTTTGAGGCCCATTGGCATCCTCAAATATTCAAAGTGTCCGTGCTCTACATTGAATGCCGTCTTTGGGATGTCGTCAGGGTTCATTTCTACTTGGTAGAAGCCACTGGCGAGATCCAACGTCGTAAAATATTGGCAGTTGCCTAATTTGTCGAGTACGTCAGTTATATTTGGGATAGGGTATTTCTCGTCTATGGTCTTTTCATTCAACTTCCTAAAATCCATCACTAGACGCCATTTAGTTTTCCCAGACGCATCTGCCTTTTTGGGAACAACCCAGATAGGTGAGTTCCATGCCGACTGAGAGGGGCGGATTATACCCTGCTCTAACATTTTTGAAATTTGGTCTTGTACTTCTTGCCTGTGAATGTACGGGTATCTATAAGATTTTGTATGTACCGGTACTTCATCTGTTGTCCGAATGCTATGCTTAATTTTATTCGTGAAAGTAAGTGGCTCGCCGTCTATGTAAAAGACGTCAGCATAGCGAGAACAAAGTGTCTCTAAGTTAATCCGTTCCTCTGGGTTCAAGTGATTTGTGCGTAATCGCGATAACACCTCACTAACACGATCCAGTGGTTGTTCACTAGACCGTTCGCATTGCATGTTAAATAGTTCTGCACTAACAGGGCGGTCCATTGAAAATACTACATCATGCCGTGACGGGTTGCATATCTCTATGATACCACGACTGTTTTTAATTGTAGTTATGCAATCACCTATAACGCAATTAGATATTGATTGCTCTGGGATATATGCTTCGCCGTCATGAAAGTTAATCGGGACTTTAACTAACTTGGAAGTATTGGCTGGTATAATTTCTTCATACAAGTTGCAGTTACGTGAATCGTACATTTTCAGTTGGTTAGTCGATTGTCTCGTCACTAAAGATTTAGTTTTTAGGTCAATGTTTGATTCCCATTTTTCAAGTAAATCTAGCCCAATCTAACCGTCAAAATAGTCATGAAATTTATAAATGAACAGCGTTATTTCGTCTTGTTCATTTATCTCCTGAAAACACGGTATTGTAATTGAATAATCATTCCTAGTGGTGGCGTGAATATTTGTGACTTCAAATGGGTCATAGTTGCATTGCACATGCTGGTAAAATTGAGCAACTGCTTCAGGGCTAATAAATGATTGGTTCGCACCTGTATCAATTAATAACTTAAGAGGAGGATCATGTATCTGTATGTATGGTAATTGTCTTTGTGTCTGTAAGTGAAGTTCTATTTTAACTTGTCTGACGTCTGAGGTTTGGAAAAATCCTTATTATCTGGTGTAGGGACATCTTCCTGTGTCGCTTCTACACAGTACGAGTAACTATCGGAGTACCCGGGGTGTTGGTCTTGCGAGTACACGTAGGTAGAGTCGGGATGTTCGTAATAGTCTTGGTAATAGTCACAGTCATCGGGCTGATAATAGTCTTGTGCGTCATTGTAAAATTGCTGATCATAAAACTCATTAAAATTCATTTCTCTAGTCTTAAAATAATTTGAAGGAGGAGGATTACCGTATTTGCTCCAATCGTGAGGTTGACGTGCAGGCGCGGGGAATGGTTTCGTTACATAGTGGCTAACGCCACTCATAGGCTGCGGGTAAGTTGTATTACGTGGAGGTAATTTAAATAAGTTACTCTGGGGTCTGTAGTTCGGCGGCTGTGCGGCAAACATCTGCTGGGTTCGTGTCGGTCCTCGGAACTGAGGTGGCTGTGGCCTCCAGATAGGTAAAGTTCTCTGAGGCTGGGCGAACATGGGCCGCGATGGTCCAGGCATGTTGAAAGGTCTTGGAGGCTGTGGTGCAAACGATCTCGGCAGAATAGCGGCAGGGGGTGGAACATAGCCATAGTTATATCTAGGTTGACTTACCTGAGGAAGCATGTTCATCTTCCTATCGGGAAGATGCTCGTTGCGCTGCTGCAGGTACAGGGTGTTCACCTCCTCGTGCACGTACTCTAGCGCTTTCTCTATTGTATCAGGCCGCATGCAACGAATGCGAGATCCCAATGGGTCACGGAGACCCCGTAAGAACGATTGCAGGGTTAACTTTTTATACAAAGTTCGCTTAGCTTCAATCGTACTCAGGACTGTTTCATGCAGGCTTATATATGTTATAATAGTGCTTAACAAGTTTTGACATTTGTCATAAAATTCCTGTGGGGTAGACGAGCCTTGGTTCAGTAGCGCGAGGTCATTGTATAACGATGTTTCGTCGCGCTGATCCGAAAAGTTATTCACGAGAGCACAACGAATGCCATCCCAGGACTCGGGAATTCCGTTGGAATTTATAAGGCGGGCGGCTGGTCCTACAACCTTGTTTAAAATACCATTTAACAATGATAAGTTGCTTAATGTATATTCGGGTTCTATTCTCATGAACTGTACTACTAGCTGGTCACATAGCCGAATAAACCGCGTTAAAACATTCGGGTTTCCGTCGAATTCAGGCAAAAGCCGGAGCGCCTTGTAAATTTGGTCAATTAGTGAGTCCGACATATTTTCACGATGATCTGCTAATATATTATTATCACTAGAATTATTATAACTAAAATTATTTTCTTCTGCAATATACTCTAAAACTCTTCTATTTGCGTCCTGCAAATTTTGACGATTACTACTAATTAACCTACGGTTCCGAATTTGCCTTAAATGGAAAATTTTGGAAAATTAAGGATACACTTATGGGATAGAAAAGGAAGCAATTCTAGATAGAAACTAGCACTTACATCAGCATCTTGGTGTCTGCGCGATCAATTTTTGGATCACTCCCGGACTATCACTCGCGTAGATTCTTTTAATTCTCGAAATTCCACTGAATTTACTTTTAAATTATCCGTGAGACTGCGCCAATTATAAAGAGCGAGCCCAGGAGTCGCAAAAAAAACCTTGATTTATTTCACTTAGTTTAATTATAAAGATATTACAAAGTTAATATAAAGTACAATTAAAGACGTGTCGACTGGTCGATGTGAGAACCAGAAGTGTCGAATAAAGTTCCGATGCCGCGATGGTCTCAGGCTCGCAGGTGGTCGATGCAGTTGCAGGAATGCTGCGTCGGCTATACCGTGGTACAGTACCGTGGGACTTGAATATAGAATACATGGCATCAGCGGTATCCGTGGTGTGCAAGTGTGTAACACAGGTACCTCAAGGTTATCCAGGTCTACGCACCGACTTCGACACACTTGGATGATGAGGTGTAGAGCATGTATGAAGATATCTCCAGAGCTCTACATACCATCTCCAAGGCTCACTACAACGTTGTCATGGGAGACTTTAACGCCAAAGTGGGAGTACAGACTTGCAGTGAATCGACAATAGAACCACACGGATTTGGGAGTAGGAATCACAGGGGGCAACCACAAATGACGTAGACCAGAAACTCGAAGAGGTGGTAGAAATTTTCAGAGATGAAGGGACGAACTTTTGCGAGAGCAAGCGTACAAGCAAAAAGTCCAAACTTTCGGCAGAAACACTTCGGCTAATGGAAGAGAGACGAACAGACCCTTTGTCGACTTTGTCAACTAACCAGGTGCGCAACAAAACCATAAAGAAGCTGGTACGAAGTGACCTCCGATCCTCTAACACGCTCTTGATTAAAGAATCATCATCATCATCATCATCATCATCAGCAGCAGCAGCCGGTGTCAGTTCGTACCAGAGAGCGTGTTAGAGGATTGGAATCCTCTAACACGCTCTTGATTAAAGAAACAATTCAGCGGAATCGGAGGTCAAAAGTGTTTGTTCAGCCTCTGCGCAGAAGCCACCTCACAAAGCTGACAACGTCAACGGGGGACGTCGCCGCATCCAAGTCGGAGATTCTGTCGGAAGTTGAAGACTTCAACAGCAAGCCCTACGCATCAAATGCTTCAAGACCCGTACCCGATACTGAGGTTTCTAAAGCCACCTTAAACCGCCACATCACAGAAGATCTGCCCGAAATTAGTCGAAACGAGATCGTGATGGCCCTTAAACCGCTCAAAAATGGAAAAGCCCCAGGAGAAGACAGAATCACAATAGAGTTTCTAAAAGCCGGAGGAGCTCCAGCTGTTCAATAGCTTCAATAGCTCTTTATTTCCGTTCTTTTTACTGGGAGAACTCCACAGGCATGGAACAGAAGCATGGTGGTTGTGTTTTTCAAAAAAGGAGACAAAACTCTCATGAAAAACTACCGCCCGATTTCGCTTCTGAGCCATGTCTACAAGCTGTTTTCAAGGATCATCACTAACCGTCTTGCGCGAAGACTCGAAGAGTTCCAACCTCCGAAACAGGCTGGGTTTCGAAGCGGTTACGGCACCATAGACCACATCCACACAGTGCGGCAGATTGTACAGAAGACCGAAGAGTACAATCGAGCCCTGTGCTTAGCATTCGTGGACTATAAGAAGGCTTTCGACTCAATCAAAACCTGGTCCGTTCTGGAGACCCTGCAGCGTTGCCAAGCCGACTGGCGATATATCGAAGTGATGAGATGTCTGTATAATGCCGCAACGATGACTTTACAAGCACAGAACCAGCAAACTACACATGTACACCTGCGTCAAGGAGTGAGACAGGGGGACGTCATATCCCTGAAGCTGTTCATTAACGCCTTGGAGGATATGTTTAAGACGCTAGACAGTGCAGTGGACGGACACCGGCTGATAATGTTGATGATGATCAAATCATGTTTTTCCATACAAACTTTGAACCCCTGTTTCATCCCCATACGGCGAAAATTTTGGAAAATCCTTTTTTAACGGATACCTACGTCATGATACTTGTACTATTTTTTTTTTTTTTATACTTTATAGGCTAGCGTTTAACTACTATCTCACCTGTTGGTAAGTGATGATGCAGTCGAAGATGGTAAGCACGCTAGGCCCAGAATGGGAACTGGCTCTCAAGGATAGCTGCCGGAACACATTAGATGTTTGGTGACAGATTTTCTAACTTGAGGGTGGTAGCTTACCAGGCGGACACTAGATAGTGTCCTACCACCATGTGGAGGTTGTTGGTTATTTATTCTGTGGTCATTATAACTATCTGCATGCCAAATTTCAGCGTAAACCGAAACAATATTGATTTTCCGACTTTGTTACCCCACTTCACATTCTTAGGGTGGAATTTCGAAAAATGCTTGAAACACGTATTTACTAACCGACTTCACAAAAAAGGAGGAGGTTCTCAAATCGTCGGAACCTTTTTTTAATTTTTTTTTATTTATGTTCACCGATTACTCGAAGATGCCTGAACCGATTTGGAAAATTCTTTTTTTGTTTTAAACGGTACCCTTTTCAGGTTGTCCTATTTAAATTTTAATGAAATTGGCCGAGCCGTTTTTAATATATCAACATTTGTTTACTTATCTCGACGACTAACTACTAACTACTGGCACAGATTATGTAATAGTTACTGCGCCTATTGGCTACTTTGACTAGCGCGACGTTTGAAGTCGGTTCTTTTAATTTTTTAAACGATCTTAAATGATTCATAGAAGTACTTGTGTGAAGTTTCGAATAAAAAATTCTATCAAATCATGTCTTTCCATACAAACTTTGAATCCCCGTTTCATCCTGGCTGAAACGGGAATTTCAGCTTCGGATACATTTGGTGACATTTTGTCCCGCAACATTTTACGTGTCGCGGAATACGTTGCTTGCTCCAGCTCTCAGAGCGAGCGCACGCAAAATGTTCCTGGCATTGTCTCTCAGAACCTTTACGTAGTTGTCGAGTAGCAACTATGTGAATGTTCCGAGAGACAGTGCCAGGTTACGGACGCGTAACATGTTCCGCAACATGTCGCTCCGTTTGTCATCTAATGTATTCGAGGCTTTCGCTGCGTTCTGTCAATAATGGCTATTAAGCATGGTGTCAATGACTTAAAATTTTTATCGTCATCACCGACGACCGCATCCTATAACTAGCGCTATCTCGCATAAACGCATGAAGTTGTTACAAAAATTACGATTCAACCGGAAGAAGGCATTCAATAACTTTTCAAGTTACACGTGTGCATCTAAATCAGCCTTCAAATAACCTTGTTCGATTAAATTTGTTTCTATCTAACTATATTATATAATTATATCTTTACCATCTCGACAGAGTCACAGAATAAATAATAGTAGAAAGGTAGCACAGTGAACCAGTAGTTTTCTGATTATTGATTTACAATTTAAATACACACATAATTAACTGCATTTTAATTTAAATTTATTAATAAGGTTATCATTATATTATAGGAATTTACGTAGTTAGTTATATTATAAGACATGTCAAGACACACTGATAAGTTTAAACTTTCTGAAAATGTGTTTGAGAATGTTACGCTAAATATTAATTAAATCTGTTAAAAATGAGATCTATCTCTTTCGATCTGCGAAGTTTTTTTTAAAGTATCTTATAGGCTAGCGTTTGACCACTATCTCACCTGTTGGTAAGTGATGATGCGGTCGATGGCAAGCACGCTAGGCCTAGAATGGGAACTGGCTCTCAAGGATAGCTGCCGGAACAAATTAATTTTTTTGGCGACAGATTTTCTAACTTCAGGGAGGTAGCTGGCCAGGCGGACACTACCTACCACCATGCGGGGGTTGTTGGTTTCTTAACGATGTTTTCCTTCACCGGAGGGCCACTGTGAGAAGCGCACATAATTTTTTCGATAGAAAATCCATTGGTGCACGGCGGGGTTTGAACTCGGTACCACAGCATCAAAGTCGACCGTTCTCCCGATTACGCCACCGGGCCCTCAAGATATTATAGAATTAAACACCTCAAACTTGCCACTGAAAATGAATCTATTTTTATTAACCGACTTCAAAAAAGGAGGAGGTTTCTCAATTCGACCGTATTTTTTTTTTTTTTTTTTTTTTTTTTTTATGTTTGTTCGCGGATAACTTCGTCGTTTATGAACCGATTTCGATTATTATTTTTTTGTTCGAAAGGAGATATCCCAAGTGTGGTACCATGGTAATTTTATCGAGGTATAATAACTATCTCCAGAGATATTGAGATAAACATCTCAAAATTGGTACTGAAAATGAATAGCGCAGCATTGAAGTCGGTTGTTTTTTAGTTTTTAAACGATATTATTCATGTGAATGTTTGTCAACTTGCCGTGAATGTTTGTGTGTGTCAAATTTTGGAAGCAAAATAGAACCACATCCTGACGTTCGATTGATTTAAAAGGTTTACTTATAATCTTGTATATCTTCAGTGACAATACAATAATGTTTGTATACCGTCGAGTAGACCTGATGATGAAGCCGGGCTGTTAGGACTGGAACTCCATAATGGCATGTCAAGTGGTAAGCCAGTCCAATATGGGCTTGTATAATTGGTATCCTTAGTGCTTTTCATTACACAAAATGACGAATAGTTACTAAAAACTTAGGTTGATAAGAATCTTCAGAGATATTGAGATAAATAGCTCAAACTTGCTACTGAAAAGAATTCGCGCGGTACTAAATAGGTATGTAAAGTCGGTTCTTTCGTTTTTTTAAACGATCTTAATTTACCTAGGTAGTATATTACCTAAATAGGATATATATCACTGCCTGCATAAATAGTATTTTTTTACAAAATAATTAAATAATTACAAATAATAGGTACCTAAAATGCTGCATTCAAGATAAATAGCCGCAGTGGGTTAATGCCTGCTCTACACGTTGGCGAATGTATGTGCCAGAGTGTTGTGGAAAACAAATATTATGTGTCCAGTATTTATTAATTTATTTTTTTATATTTTTAGTGAAACCGGCCACACGTTGATAAAGTTGCCATCATACAACCAACATTCCTTTGATGTGTGCAAAAAATCTACAGATTTTGGATTATCGCACCAGGCCCCAATACATGCCCACATTCCATACCTAGCAAAAAGTGACTACCAACCCCCTTTATACATGTTGGCCATACGCATTGGCAGATTGCACCTACATTCGCCGTGTAGAGCCAGATATTAACCAGATAATGAGAGGCAAACAATCTACAGTTATAAAACTAAAATATAACACCACCAAAATCCCAGGATTGGGGAAAAAAAAGTTACAAAGTTTTCGTGTCACATAGGTAAGCTACGTCGCAGGCGTCACCTGTTTTAAAACAAGTTTATGTAGTAGCTAGTTTCTATATCCAATTCAATTTACCAAGACAATGTTATTCTAGCGAGGTATTTATTGTTACTTACGAAACAAAAATAATGAGTGTCTTGGCTATGGTTACGTTATTTACCACATATTATTTATTTAATATATTATAGGCAGCACAGCCCTTGAGAGTTAATTATAGACTATGAATGTTCATCATCTTTGAGCACACCATCGCTTACATACCACCAGGTGAGATAGTGGTCTAACGCCTTTTAGATATCACTTAAATCACTTATAATTAATGGATTCGTGCGATGATGGATATACTAATTTGGATGGACTTCGCCAAACTTTTGCTTTAATGTCTTTGACTGAACTCAATAACTCAAATATGACATATTTACTTTGCTGCCATCTTTACAACGCATATAAGAAGCTTGGTGGCTTAGCTTTGCTTGCAGGATGGATAATAGTTCTACTACTCAACAATAGATGGAGCAAAAAGCCAATCTATTGATTAGTCTTTTTTATGCATTGAATTATTGTGCTCACAAAAGAGTAAAAGGTTTAAAAATAATAATAATAAGATGCCTAATATTTATTTTCAGATTTTTGTTTTTCTTCTATTAAGTACATTATTACTATAAATATAGCGTTACTATTCGATAATAGATGACGCTACAAGTGTTATAACGCTTTAATTTGTCAGGAATGTATGACACTCCTGTCACGGCAATCTAATAATATTACAATTACCATGGTCCTATGAAAGGATTTTAATGTTAATATTACAAAATGTCAACGTTTGTATTTTTTTATGTTGGTAAACTCGCAATGCTTCAGGCAAAAATAGCGGTGGATTTGGGTGAAATTCGACACATAGACATTATTGCCTGGATAATTATGATACAATATGGGCACGGTTATATTAAAATACAAGAAGTGCCCCACGGCTTCGCCCGCGTAGTTTAAAGTTTTAAGTAAATAAAGACTTATTTTATTTACTTATAACTTTTATTTTGGAAAAACCATTCTATCACAATAGACATCAAAGAAGTAAAAACTAAATCAGTTCACTCGTTTTCAAGTTATTGCGTGACTAAGGTAAATAGGGGTTCATATTTATAAAACCCGAAAAACCATATTGATTTTCAGACTTTTTTACCAACCCCTTACAAAAATCCAGCAACACGTACGTATATATAGTAGATACTTATTTATTTACAGAACACTTGTGCGAAACTTCGAATAGAAAAGACTATCTTATCTTGTTTCTCCATACAAACTTTGAACCCCCTTTTCATCCCCTTAAGGGGTGAAAGAAGTTAGAAGTTAGAAAATCATTTTTGAGAGAAAACTAACGATATAATAACTATCTGCATGCCAAATTTCAGCACAATCCGAAACAATATTGATTTTCACACTTTGTTACCCCATTTCACCCTCTTAGGGGGGGAATTTCAAAAAAACCTGAAACACGTATTTACTTATTATTTTACTGAGGCACTTTTGTGAAGTTTCAGATAGAAAAAACTATCTTATCTTGTTTCTCCATACAAACTTCGAACCCCCATTTCATCCCTTTAAGGGGTGAATTTTGGAAAATCCTTTCCTAGTACACCCTTACGTACTAAGACAAATAAATATACCCTCCAAATTTCAAGTCTCTAGGACTAGCGGTTTAGGCTGTGCGTTGTCTGTCAGTCAGTCAGTCAGTCAGTCAGTATGTCAGGACAAAGATTCTTATAGTATTAGATTACCGTGATGTGGATTGGTAGGTACCTACCCTATGCGGGAGAGGCTTGTTGTAAAATTAATAATCAAACCAGCAATAACACAATGTACAAAGTTAAAACATGAAGGAATAAAGTAATAATTAAATATGTTTAAAGAATTAAGTTGCTTATGTACTTATTCAAATTGAGTACTTAAGCTGAGTACCTAAATAATATTATTATAGTTCACAATGTTGCACAAATGAAAAGGAAAATACTATAATATACCTATTACTTCTCGAACCAGACAGATAGCAAGTACTTTCATTCCCTATTTTATCCACTTTACGTACGGAAGGCTTTTTAAGGTTCCGTAGCCGAATGGCAAAAACGGAACCCTTATAGATTCGTCATGCCTGTCTGTCTGTCCGTCCGTCCGTATGTCACAGCCACTTTATTCCGAAACTATTAGGATTACATAGTTGAAACTTGGTAGGTTGATGTATTCTGTGAACCGCTTTACGATTTTATACATACATAAAAAATATATATATGTAGATTCATTCATACATGGACCTAAAACAAAAAAAATATCATACCTACCTACCTATACGTGCGGGTTGTCTAAAGATAGGTCTTTAAAAACGACATTGAGGTTCCTAAAACCATTTTTTCCCCTCGAAGTCAATCGTTTGAAAGATAGATACTTCCCAAGTGGTAAAATGTTTCGGTAGGTTTGATCACTATATCACCTGTTTGTAAGTAGTGATGCGGTAGAGGATGATAGCACGCTGTAGGCCTAGAATGGCAAGGGATTTGCCTCTCAAGGATAGCTGCCGAAACACATTAGATATTTGGCGGCAGATTTTCTAACCTGAGGGTGGTAGCTGGCTAAGCAAGCTAAGGGGATATTAGATAGTGTCCTACCACCATGCGGGGATTGGGGTTTCATAACGATGTTTTTCCTTCACCGGAGGGCCACTGTAAAAAGCGCACATATATTCTTCGATAGAAAAATCCAATGGTGCACGGCGGTGATTGAACTCGGCATCTCTGGCGTCTAAGCCGTCCCTTCTCCCACTACGGCACTGGGCCCTCAATGCCTTGACTACCTACTTAGTAAAATATCATGTCAAAATGATATGTGGTTAGTAGGAGGGGTTAACAAGACTACTAGTAATGCACAACCTACATTGCTAGAAAGCTTTAATATAAATGTAGACTTAGCCAAGTGTTCTGGGCTTAGCTAAAGATGTTGAAATGTGTACCTATCCATAATATTATAGTAAGTTTATGGATTAGCCCTGCATTTATCTACCTTTCTAATGTAATAAAATTAAATGTCTATAGTATTCATATAGGTAGTATATAATACAGGTAACTTTGTCTATAAAGTTTGGGTTTCACCACGTAGTTAATAAAACCAAGCATATTCGGAAAAGACTAGTGTATTTTTCAAAAAGTCTTAAAAAACTAACAATAGACGACAATAAGCCAAGAAATTCAGGCATAGGCAGACACATGAAGCTCACAGAATAGAATTGTGCTTAAAATTATACACATCTATAAACCACTTTTTTCGCCTAATAATTAATACTCAGAAAAATAATACACAACTACCTCAATTATAATTTAACAGTTCTATAAAATACTTTTTGAACACCTTTACATTACAGACCGGTGCGAAATATTTAAAAAAATAGTGAAAATGTACTGTCAAATATGTCAACCAATGGCAGAGAGATATTCAATTTAGATAAGTTTCTATTGGTTGAATTATAACAGACGATAAAAGCATGCTTTTTTAACCAATGAGGCTGATTGCTTTTTTTACTGTTCTAATGATAAGGGAAAAGTATGCTGTTTAATTGGCACAATATTTTTTAAAACCTACTCAAATTAAAAAGCCAAGACTCTGATTTGTGTCAAAATTGAAAGTTTCTACGTACAATTAAAATGAACACAGTGTTTGGTAGATCTGTGCACTAATTTAACTAAATTCCTATTAAATGCATAAATTAAGATCTATTTTACACGATTATACATGAAACTGTATATTTATTTGAAACGCTCTTGAAGTCTTGAGGCGGTTTTAGGAAGGATTTTTTTATTTTATAATCGACAGCCAAACACTTGACTTGTATCTCGTATGATGTTAAGTAACGATATGGTATTTAATGGAATTATTTAGTTGGAAAGTGAAGATGAAATAAAAATTTAAAATTTACCTTCTTATTTGGAATACATCATTCTACAGTTTTTTAATATATTTTGGCCTGGTGTTTCACGTACTATTGCGTTACTGTGCAATAAATATAATGAATAATAGAATTTAAATACGTAACTTAAGCTAACTTAGGTATAAGTTTTAAAATTAAGAGTATTTTACACCTTCTTTCATATCTTCGTACCATTTGTGTATTTTTTTAATGACATTACAATTATTTTAACTTAATTAAATTTAGTAGCAGTACAAGGTTAAAAATATGTACATATCATATACACCAAGATATTTTGAATTAGATTTATGTTTGTATCTAAAATTCAGTTAAGTTAAAGTTTTGTTAATGTATTGAATTCAATAAAAAACTGAGAAATATATACCTATTAATTTTATTTATGTGCTGAATTGTTTGACTAAAAGGAACCAACAATAAAATCTTTTTGATTATTTGATCACAATGGCACGAAGACAATCCCTAACAGCCTCTGATATACAACCTTTGATTCTTACCCTAAAACAACAAGAACTACCACAACGTTATGATTAAGACACTGCATTATAGTTATTGCTGGATGGAAAAAAAAATAAGGCCACCGATGGGGAGTACAACACGACGTATTTACCAAATAAAACATGGGATTTTGCTAAGGCTGGATACACAACGTCAGGCCGTGAGCGCTGACAGACGCTTACAAGCACTGACAGGCGCTTACAAACGCTGACAGGCGCTTACAAGTGCTAAAGATCTAAAAGTCTCTCGATCGTAGCACAAAATAACACTCAGTACAGTCGTCTGATTTAATTATAGTGCATAATTATGATAAATTACGAATTACGAACGTGAATCTTCGCGTAGATGGTTGAAGTGAATAACTTTTTTTTAACTAATTACAATATATTTAACACTTTTTTTATTAATAAAGATAAATAGTATCGACATATTTTTACAAGATTTGTGTGTCGATTTCGTTTTACATATTTTATATAATTATTTTTATTTGTTAAGTGTTTAAGAATGAACCTATTTATTATTGGCTTCTTCCAAAGCTATTCAACTACTTTGAAATTTCACTACTTTATTTCAATCGTGTTCTACACAATAAAGTTTAAGTGTCTTGTAGATAGTATGTAGACATTTCTTGAACAAATATGAGTAGAACTGATGATAATATTACCATCTCCTTGTAAACAAGACACCCAGAATAATAATGTGTCGCTAACTATTCTAACACCGATGTCCTTTATAATTAGTATAAGTTAACACTAGATCCAGTTAACGCCATTAAAATTCTAAAACAATGTTATTACAAGTCACCTAGGTCTGCCTGGGTTGCACCCAGTTTAATCAAAGTTGCATCAGCGTACTCGTTATTGGCCCTTAATTAGGCGACTCAGTCGTGCCAACTTTAGGCCAACTTGGGAGCTCAATTATATCTTCTGAAAAGGCCTTTCTATAAAATATTTTATTAAGGTAAAAAACCAAAAGTGACTTGCAAGAACAGAGTTCTGAATTAGTAAAGGAATTTTTTTTACAGTGTAATTTTTCATAAAGAATGATACTTAAGAGCCACTTTAGAGCAAATCATTTGATTAATAACAGGAATTTAAAATTTTTCAGTAAAGTTTATCAACATTTAAATTGAGATCTTAACTACAAAATTGTAAGCTACCACAACACGTTCTCTAACATTTCCCGTAAAACGGCTTACAATCTTAAAATATTAACTTTGCATATCTATCACTGAAAATGTGACAACAAAATCAACAAATTATAAATTCATTCATTCTTTGAAATTGTTCACTCATCCACCCGTTCACTCTAAGGGTTCATTCTGTGATTTAGGGTTCAGGTTCCATTTTGAAAATGATGTTATTATTTTCTTTATTCTCGATGGTCATGTCACGAGCTCTGGCAGCTGCGTTTGCTTGCGACCTGACACGATCCATATACCTCCTTCGATTTTCTGGATTATTCATGATATTCGCGACAAATTCTGACGTCTCTTTTTGTAGAGCTACAATTTTCTGTTGGATTAGTTTGTTCTTGTGCATAAGTGCGACTGTCTTCCACGCTAGTTCTAGGATGACTTTGTTCTGGGCAGCTTTGTCGACGGACATCATTTGGGGTAGTTGGGACATTTGCGATAGCTGAGGAGGGATGTTTTCGGTAGTAGCTGGAGACGGTGGCATAGCTCGGATGCGCTGGAGACGCCTGGCTTCTCGTAGACGGGTTATTTGAGAACCTGGAAAAATAGAAAATTGAACGTTAGTTCAGTGTAACATAACATATAGTTCAATCTCTCTAAGAGATCAAATGTGCAACGAAGTGATCCGACAGAGAACCAATCTAACCTAGCTTAAAGTAATAAGGAAGCAATAAAGGAATATAGGAATAGAAAATGGAGTTTTTCCGGATGGACTTAAAACTGTTATCATCAAACCATTGTTCAAAAAGGGTAATTAAGATAATTTGTGTAATTATAGGCCTGTTGCATTAATTCCTATTTTTGCAAAAGTATTCGAAAAATTAATTTATGACGAACTTTACAAGTACGTAGAAGATAATATCACTTTGACGAATGACCGAAAGGGTTTCAGGAAAGGAAAATCGATTAATTTAGCAATATATGACTTTCTAGAAATGATAATGAATAATGTTGACCAAAAAGTGCCCGTGTGTGCCATATACATTGATATGACAAAAACGTTCGACTGTGTGGATCACAATATTTTATTACATAAACTAGAATGCTTTGGGATAAGGGGAAAAGTACTAGAGCTCTATAAATCATATCTATCGGATAGACAACAAATTACAGAAATAGTCAGAATTAATACAAACACAAAAATTGAAGAAAAACATCAGAACCACTTAAAGTAAACTATGGAGTGCCGCAAGGCAGTGTATTGGGACCGCTTCTTTTCCTCTGCTACATTAATGATCTTCCAAAGTGTACTGTACTAAGCATCCCATGGTGTTATTTGCCGATGACAGCACGGTAATCTTTAAGAAACAGGGGGAATACTACAAGTCCGAAATCAATAATACATTGCACGACATTAATCATTGGTTAGACGTAAATAGTTTAAGGATCAATTTAAACAAAACTAATATTATGCATTTCAATCAAAGAACTAATCATGAAAATTTTGACATTCAATATTTCAATGACATAATATGTAAAACAGAAGTGACGAAATTTTTTGGTATATATTTTGACAGACATCTTACGTGAAAACATCACATAGATAATTTAGTTAAACGAATAAATAGCATGGCTTATGCGTTGTACCATCTATCAAAAGTAGTTGATCGTGAGACTGCACTGACATCTTATTATGGTACTGTATCACTTTTAAGGTACGGTATAATTTTTTGGGGCAATTTGACCCATAAAAATTTCGTATTTTTGTCAAATTAGTAATCGCCCTAATGCATCTTGCATTAGGGCGATTACTAATTTGAAACCGAGAGACAGCTGTAAACCACATTTTATTAATTTAAAAATCTTGACTGTACCTTGTATATTTATTTACGTAATTGCAGTATTTGTGATAAAACATCTTAGCAAATTTGAGACTTTAGGGGAAACATATAATTTTAACATGCTAAATAGTTCAAGGCTGTGTAGCAAGCCATTTCGAACATCGCTGATGGGGAAAAGTGTTTTTAGGATCGCTCCAAAAATTTATAACAAATTATCAAAAGCAATTAAGAAATGCAGCTTAGATGGCTTTAAACTGAAACTGCGATTATTATTGATAAGTAAATGCTACTACAGTGGGACGGACTTTCTTAATGACAAAAGCTTCTAATAAGATTTTTTGATATGACTTGTTACCACTGACCAGAGCATGAATAGACTCTGCTAATACTAATTTTCAATGTTTATATCTTATGAATTGTGGTAAAATTTATTTATTTATTGGATATCTATGATTTGGTAGTTAAGTAACTTAAATGAATGTATTTATTTAATTGTATTAGTTAATTTTTATTTTTTCAATTGTATTCTAATATTTGTTTGCTTAAAGGCGGAGAATGTACAAGGAACTTTTTTGGCTCCAACATCTTGGCATATCTCTGTTATGACCTACATTCTTACAAACAAAAATGATTTTGATTTTGATTTTGAAGCAGACTTAGCAGGTTGATAGTCATAAGAATCGATTACCGCTGGGGTAGGCAAGATCTTGAATAGAGACCACTTTTGTGCAAAATAAGTGTGGGACGCCCTATAGCCAGGTGAAGTGACGAAAGGAAGCGGCTGGCAGTAATGATGCTCAGATCGGGCTTCAGCTCTTTTTACATTCAAAAACTAAAAAACGAGCTCAGTTGCGTGAAATAGGAAAGGCCGTATCCAATAGTTAACAATTGAGTTTTTTTTATTAGATAAGAGGTTGATGATGGTATAGTTCAATCGGTAAAATTCTGATGTTTTAGCGAGGCAACTTGTAGATGTAAGTTTTATAAATTGTATTGCATGACAGAGCCCAAGATGCTCGTACTTATTAAATCTCTAAATAACTTAAAGGGCCTGGTTTCACCGGTTCCTGATAAGCCTATTATAATTTTCTTTGACAGATTTTTGACAACTGTTATGTGTCATATAATTAGTTGGAGCTTTATCAGGAAACGGTGAATCTGGGCCTAAGTGAGTCAAATAATATAATAACGTCGATGCTAATAAACACATTAATTGCCAATTGTGTGGCTCAGGTTAAATAATAATAAATTATAAATGTCTCTCTTCAGTAATATGCAAATACTAAGTCCATACTAGAACCAGACGGTAGATTTCCGTTTAACCAAAATCAATGTATGTTGTCGCATTAAAATACACGTAAATGTATGTATGAGTGATATTAACATAAATACCTGAACTGCTTGAACTATTTCAAAAGTACTTTATATGTAACCAATTTTGTTCAATTGAAAGACTACTTTTATTGTTCTCTCTTTAAATTTAACTTTAGTTATTTTTTATTTTTTTAATATACTGTCTTGCTTGTTACTAACTTTTTTATTTACGATTCAGTAGTCATTAGTTGAGATTTAGGTCAAATGCTTGTCCCAAAGAAAATACAAAAAATGCCTTTTATAAAACAATCTAGCCACGAAGCCATCGAAGGCTCTCAGAATAATTTATGGCACGAGTTGATCAAGAGAACCTTGCATACCATATTTAGACTGAAGGTATAAAAGAGGTATTGAATATGTACCTCTATAGATATACATATGCACTTGATGCGTAGGTAGTAAAGGTACGGCCACACCGCGGCGTCCTGCGATCTGCGGGCGCGATTTAAGTACTTTTCACTTTTCAATCGTTATCTGATCACGTTTGGTGTGAACCAGTCGGTACAAATACTACTGCGCTATCTAATCGCCGCCTAGATTGCGTACGCAGGACGCTGCGGTGTGTAAACTGAATCGACGAAAACATTCATGTAATTAACTGCTCACAAAATTTCACGAGAACCGGCTGAACGCTCATATTTTCTTAAAGCACATTTCAGACTACGCTATAATATAGTAGCTTATAGTATATAGCACAATAATATCGCCCACCATACTATTATTACACGTTCACACTTAGCTATACTATGGTAATTTGTTCTGTTCTGTAATTTGCTCGTCATGCTGTACTATATAGCAGTGTAGTATGGTGTAATCTGAAATGCGCTTAATTGTAACTTTGCATATAAAAAAAATAATAAAAATAAAAATCTGATTAAATTTTGATATGCTCTTAAAATAATTAAATAAAAATCTATAATTATAATATATAAAAATCTATAATTAGATATACAAATAAAAGTTTTTTCTTATTGTCTGCGTAAGTGAATATTAAAAAGGGATTTGTAAAGTTGATTCGTTATTACGGAATAAAACTTAGAAACATTTTGTTCCTCATTAATCTTATCCTCTTTAAAAGCGGCAAGCTTTAAACAAAAACATCAAACTTCTAGATAACTACTCGTACCATGTACAATGTTATATAACGTTTCTAGAAACTCTTTCCCTTGAGCACGGTAGGTACTGTTGAGGGAGGAAATAAAGGGTGGAAATTTCTATAAAAATTTTCATTATATCATAAGATTTACTTGAAATTGACGTAAAATTGTTTGCAATAGTCGGAAAGCGATTTAAGCTACTATTTACTGCGGCAAATATTTAATTTACAGAAAAAAAACAAAATGAACGCGCGTGTAGCCGCAGACAGAAAGCTAGTCCTATATAAAATATTTTATTTTTCGAGCACGTATTCCTGACTAAAGTATAATGAACCGGAGTCACGTTAAACCCAGGTGTGTTCAAAAACCGGCAACAAAACAAGTGCGCGTGTTAAAGCCACGTGACTGCTGGCATGCAAATGCATACTTACTTAGCAGTTTACATTATGTTTGACAGATAGTACGCAGCGACGCCATGTTTTTTTAAACCTTGAAATTAGATGGATTAAATTGTTACACACTATCAACATTTTACAATTTAAAGTAAATAATTACTTTATTAATTTAATTTATTTATATTGTAACAATGTACAAAAATATTAAGTTAAGTAATACTTGATTATTAAATTGTCTCTCAAGCGGCATTTTTTGTTGGTTTTTAAGGGATAACATTTTGGAATCTTTTGGAATCTTCTTTTCCTCACATTTTAATCATTTGTTTCTATAATTTCTTAGAAAATGCAATTTTAATTATGAAAATTTCGTTTAGGCGTTCATAAATAATGAATTAAGCTATATTATTATGTAATTATAACGTTCAAGTGCATTTGTCACGTGTTCGTTTAGGCTTAAATTCTCAGTTTTCATATTGTATGTTCGAAATGAAAAAACTGTTGATACCTAAATATTTATATTTAAGTACACAGTTTTTGCAATAAATTTATTGTATTCTATTCTATTACTAACATACAACATCATTTCGTTCGAAAACTGACGCATTGGGTTTTTGTCATGAATAAATAATATTTTGTCCTATTAAATTATAAATCAGTATGACTGGATAAACCGATTGTATAACCACATTGGTACAAGCCTATATAAATAAAATATGAGGAAAAATATAATTGGTATTCAAATATATGTCCACTTTTTTGTCAGTCTATACTACATAGTCGGCTTTTCTTCGTTTTTACAATTTATAATATAGTGTTTATGCATTGCATTGCAAAGATCAAATATTCAGCAGTAAGAGCCACGTGATGCTTAACATTCAGAACAAAAATGTTTTATTTATAAATTGGATTCATTAATATTACATGCGACAATGAAAACTTTAGGGCCGATGTCACAGACTACCGATGTGTACCTGAAATTGTCATGCGTTTATTAATTGAAATAAATGTAGGTACTGACTACACTTTATTAAATTTTTTTTAGCTAGTATAAGGTATTTAAAACTCATGGCTGTAGTTGAAAAGCATTTTTCCCATGAGCTTATTTTTGGTGACATAAAAATCAGCACAAAAATATCCAATATGAAATCTTATTATACAATTATTTTAACAGTTTTAACAGTGACTAGTTAACGCTTCTTGTTAGGGTAGAATTATCGTATTTTATAGAAACAAGACGATTTACACTAACAATTTTTTGCTCATCTTACCTTCAATGTCCATTAATGGCAAATCGAAAAATATAAGTTACCTAATAAGAAAGAAATTATCATAGTACAAAATGCCCCGCTACATGAGATAGTAGTCAAACGCTTACCTATATCTAGTTTAAAAAAAAAGTTATTGTGTCCTTGAAGCGATATAATATTCGTACTAATATATGGTGGCACTTCAGGGACGCAATATTTATACACATATCTACGTATTATATGTATTTGTGTATCTAAGTAGACCGGTACCTATATAAAGTTATGTGTTTGATATTAAGTACCCAAGGCCGTCTAGACGAGGGGAGAAACCATCGACATCCTACGCCGATGGGAGAAACTGTCTGATATTCACTGAAGGCCGTTGTTTTTCTAATAGAATATTTTCTTTTGTTTTAAGCCCTGACTCAAAAAGAGAGGTGTACGTTGTATCTGTTTTGTGTATTCTGTCTATGCGGACATCATGACGGAAGACATATGAATGAATGGATAAACCGATTTTAATTTTGTTTTATTTTTTTAGTTTGATAGGTGACTTGATTGATAGTGTACATAATATTCTTTGATTTAAAAACATCGAATACTAATATTATGTTTATTTGAAGTGTTTCACACTTTATATTTTTGTAAATTGTTAAACACAATCCAAAATTTCATCGTACCGACGGGAATTGAACCCGCAACCTCCGGAATAACATGTTCCGGTGCTTTGCCAATTAAGCAACGGTGCGAAGTATCGTTACGACGAAATTAGTGGATTACATTTGTTAACCCAATTATGCATTGGTGGCGCCATCTATGACTACTTATTACGTAAGTTAATCATTCGGAAGAAATCATTACAGTTTTCAAATCCGACGAGAGATGTTGCACTGCGTAAATCAAATATTATGTTTATTTGAAGTGTTTCACACTTTATATTTTTGTAAATTGTTAAACACAATCCAAAATTTCATCGTACCGACGGGACTTGAACCCGCAACCTCCGGAATAACATGTTCCGGAGGTTGCGGATTCAAGTCCCGTCGGTACGATGAAATTTTGGATTGTGTTTAACAATTTATCGAATACTAAGTAATAAAATAGACTTATGTCACAATTTTACATATGGATTGCAAAACTGTTCTTATATTGTTCAATTGTACACAAATTCATATTCATCGCAGAGTCACAACTTTGTTAACAACAGTAAATAATATTGTATTAATAATAATGTTATTCAAGTATTGTAGTACTAGAAAAATGCTATACAAAAAATTGCATGTAATTGACATTCGATATACGTACTGTTATCACTCAATTCAAAAACAAAAGACTGCTATTGCTAAAACAGACGAATTTTGCATAGGTAAAACCGTTTTGAATTCCAGTTACACGCTATCCTAATGTCTGGCATGTGGTATTTACATTACCTTCACGCAAAATGTTAAATTCAGTCTTCATTTGCTATGGTTAAATGAATATACTGTGCGAATACCTAAACAAAAAAATATGAATACTATTAGTATTGAATTATCATTTCGAGAAAGATTATTGAACATTTCATATTTAATCATAAATTAGTAATTAGCCTAAATAAGCTACAAATTTGATTTAAACGATGACGAAGGTTGACGACGCATGTTGAAGGAATTTAAAATTGCTGCACGTTATTTATATACAACCACACTTAGAAAAGCTATGGATTAATAAATAATAAAGCTCGGAAACGTTTTGAGTGGGGATCTCATCTCTACAAATAAAGTGGCAGAGCCACCATATCAATCCATCATGTCAATCATCAAGCGTTTCAACCTTGTATAAATATTATGCAATCATGCCACAACACATGCACAAAACCAAGTCACAATCGAGCGGGAAAATTTGACAGCTACGATTTAAATTTGAAATTATTTCTTTTTAGATACAATAGGTATTTATTTTTAATTTACCAACCAGTAGCTGTTGAAATTGGAGCGAATACAGAGGCGACCGTTTAGCGGCAAGGGTGGCGCTGGACTGGCGGATCTAGGGGTGTATTCTGTACTATAGTACCTATATTATGTGCTTCCTATCCCTTAATTGCAGACCTGCGCAGCGTTGCATCTCCCACGTTGTAAGTCACATATTGACGAGTTTCTGGTAGCTTTGTTTGTAAACACCTTATCTAATAGCTAATTATCTGTAACGGTTTTTTTATGAAACGATACGGCGTAAATTAGATACCTACTTCGTGTAAGAGAGACAGAGGGATAACGATTGATTTAAGGAGTGCCTAACGTAGTACATACATAGAAGATGTGTGTTGCATTGTTTATCGATGCAATATCTTGTTTGGTTTTGAACAGTAGTGTCAAAGACCGAAGTAGGAACTAGGAAGGGCTTTTTTATTCGAGGAATTCATAAAAAGAAGTCCTCTCAATAGTTCCTCTAAAATATATCATAAGAGCTTATTTTTAACCGACTTCAAAAAAAGAGGAGGTTTCTCAATTCGACCGTTTATGTGTGTTAGCGGATAACTTCGTCGTTTATGAACTGATTTTGATGATTCTTTTTTTGTTGGAAAGGGTAGTAGTACCATAATATCATTGAGAGCTGATAAGTATCTCCAGAGATATGGAGGGAAACACCTCAAACTTGGTACTGAAAATTAATAGCGCGGCATTTGAAATCAGTTCTTTAAGTGTTTTTAACGATCTTATTTTTTTTTTATTCAAACAATACATAAATCTGTCCAATCAATCCAATCATGCTTCAAGCTCTTCAAGGCTCTTCTCGGACCTATATATTTAATATAATATGTATTTACCTACTTCGACTTACTTTGTACAGCCACAGACTAGTAGGACGTTATTCCAATGGGATAGAGTTGAAAATAGCGTAATATATACAGTGAGAACAAAGACTGTGACGTAAAGAGGTTGAATGAACTTTAGCTTCAGCCTTCTAATCAGCTACGCGTTGTGTTAGACCAATCGCGATTGAGCAATTTACTACAGTTTCATACAATACAATCTAATTAGGCTTACATTAGTAACTATAGATACAATAATTCTTTCTCTTTAACAAACGTAATTGTTCTAATGTGGTTTCAATGGAGCTGTTTTACAGAAAAATGCGTGAGAGGCATCGATGTAAATGTACTAGTATCTCCATGGTGAGAGGTTTGACGTAACATCAGCGAGAGCTCGAAGCGAAAACAATAGCCGATCTTGAGCTGTAGGGCTATTCTGTAAGCTAATCTCGGAAGCGAACTTCGCAGTGAGATTTGAATTTCGTGTTACGAAATTCAACCGTATTACAATCGTGTTACGATTTGAATTTCGTAGTACGACTCACCGCGGATTGCGCTTGCGAGATGCGTAAACTAGCTTAGAGAATAGCCTGGCTGGGCCGGTAGTCTCTACATGTATAGCGATGAATTTCGAGCGATAATCGTCGATATGACAAGAGATGCAGATAATAACTGTCTAGCTGCATTTCATTCTAGCAAACGTTTGCGAAGACAAGACGCATCGCTATCAATGTAGAGACTTCCAGGAAGTATCTACATTCATAGCGATACGTCCTGTCTTTGCAAGCGTAGTAGAGGGAGATGCAGCTAGACAGTTATCTCAGAATAAATGACTATCATTATTTTGAGGACAATTATATAGTAGCATCTCTTTTCTTAACGATAATCATCGCTCGAAATTCAGCGCTACTAAATCTTGAGACTAGCAGACTCTCTAGTCTCTACAATTCTACATGAATGGTGTTGAATTTCTAGCGATAAACGTCGCTGAGAAAAATGATGCAGCAACTGTCTAGCTCTAGCTGCATCTCCTTCTAATGGACGTTTGCGACGACAGGACGCTTCGGTATTAATTGTAAAAACTTCCACCCGACGATTATTATATCGACATCGCTTATTTTTATTTATTTACTATAATTTGATAAGTAAGTAGGTGAGTATCTGAAGTCTAAAAATAGCAATATATTGCTAATGACCTCGCAAGCTGTTTACAAATTGTAATAAAGAAAATTAATTTATACAATAGAATGATAATAAAAACAAGTCATTGATACACGCAAGAAATATTAAATAGCGTAGTGTATATTGTCCTTCTTTCAATAATAAACCACGAGCAGCAAGGAAAATGTACCTATTTCAGCCTTTTGAATATGGTTCTCAATTATTGTGTGAGTGTGTATGTTTATGTGTCTCTCACTCTCTCTACACTCTGCATGGGTCACACTGTGCATGGGTGTGTTTACGGTCACATAATTATATGTATATGCGTAAGCCTGCATTTATGTGAGTGTGCTTGTGTTTATGTGTATTATGTAAGCTCCATGAAACAACTTTAAATATAGGTTACGACAAAATAAAAAAAAGCTTACTAGTATTGTTGGTTACACATTACTAGTAGTCTTGTTAACCCCTTCAACTAAGCTTAAAATGCTTGTGTCTAGTCTAGGGTCCACGTTCAATAGTCCAATAGGCGGGATCGAACTTACGACCTCTCGATCTCCAGGACGACGCCTTAGGCATAAGGTTATTGCTGCTTCATCGCGCACTTTAGTTATGTATTCGACATAAAAATTAGACATTATGTAGCAAATGCACCGAAGGACTAGAGAAAGGTCAGTTCCGTTAGGTATGCCCAATCAAACGACCAAAGTACTTATTTACTTCTATTACGTTCTAAGCCGATATTAAATTCCATGCAACGATCGCATAATACAATATGTAAATTAATTGAGGGCCACTTTTACCAGTTCCTGATAACTTTCAGATTGCTATCTGACATAGGTACCTATATCGCCAAATGAAAATTGCAGTATATCGGGCAGATAATTTAAAGATAGATTAATGTTATTAGACGTTTGTAAAATAAATCCTGAGTTTGAGTTTGAGATAAGTTTCTGGTAGGCTACCAGGGATTCAGGACCCGAAAGAACTGACATAAGAAAATTAGAAAGCCGCATATCAAAAGAGTCCTAGGATACAATATCTGTCAGCATTATGTACCTGTGTGCATAATATTATCTTTTCAGTTTAATTCGTCAAGAGCTTCACTCAGAAAATATGTCTGAGATTTCTTAGAAACTTGATGATTAATTACAATCTTTTATTTTTGTTTCAAGAACTGTCAGTTTATGGAGAAATAAAAAAAGCTTAAACCTATATAGGTTCACCTCCTGTTCAAGAATTTTCCAAAGCTAAAATTGAAGAAAGCAAAATTTGTTATATCAAAAATATCAATCTACTAATTCTGATCACAGAACAGTTTTTTTTTCCATTCTAGTATTCTGTGGTTTCGATCAGTTAAGAAACTGGGCCCTAAACTTATGTTACGTAAACGCGTAAATTACTACGCATGCGCTAAATGGTATCTGCTTTTTATGAATTATTGAATATGCACTACACTGCATAATACTCACAGGTGATAGGATAGGAGCATTATATCGATGTTCCGCCTCACATCCTACCAAAAAGTAGCTTACCACCATCAAGGAGAAAACATGATAAATAATAAAAGTCTACATAAAACCTCAAAAACATATATGTAAGAAATATTGTTTACTTCCAATACGAATCAGTAATATAATGTAGGTTTTATTTTTCAGAAGAAAAATATAATACCCATCATTACACAATTGCTAAAATAACAAAAAACATGACTCACAAGTGACTGCGAATTTTACCAATTATACTACATATACATATGTCACAGTAAAAATAAATAAAAAATATACAATAAAAATACAATAAAAATATTTTTTCAAATAATAAAATACTAACCTCTCTTCAATTTCCTTGTTCTCTTTTCACACATATTCGGATCTGAGAGCACAATGATCACAAACACTGGCAGTGAAGAAAATATAACAGTGTACTGCTGTTAAAAGTCAGTACTTATTTTTAATTCAACAGTTTTCCTTCGAATTTCAAACGACTTCGTGCAATTCACAGTTAATAAAACGTGCGAACGTCTCGAAACCTGGACGAGGAGTGGCTTGCTCGTTTGAATATCGAATGCAAGACTGGTGAAGTCGCGTCGATTCGTAACGCCAGCCTTGCGCACCGACACAGAAAGACTTGTTACCATTGTATAAATTGTTTGTCCCATTTTTTATAGTCTAACGTCTGATCAGAGTAATCAGTCTCTACATATTTACTTACGGTTTTTGATAGAAGGCTTTAAAAGGTTTTCGATACAACATTGAACATACAAAATTTGCAAATAAATGGGAACGTCTATTTTTCACCTACATATTCACCAACTATTTAGAAAATCATAAATAAGAAATAAAAAACCGTTCGGAAAAAAGTAAAATCTCACTCACAAATAAGAAGGATTTGTATTTAGCTAGCATCTCTTTATCTCGTACATCGATCATTAGTTAGTCGCAAAACTATTGATATCTATGTAGATAAATAGATTACAGCTGCACTATTATAGTTAAGAGTTATAAAAATAAAGAAGTTTCAAAACCTTCTGAACTATTAATTAACTAAATTGTTGTAAACGGTACGATGAAATTGTGTATTGTGTTTAACAATTTACAAAAATATAAAGTGTGTATAACTTCAAAAAACCATAATATTTTAATTAACTCTTTAAGTATTTCACTTCAAACTGTGTAGATTTAATATTTTAGATAATTATGCTAATACCTAACTGCTTATTTTAAGGGCCAGATGACTATGACATTAAATTAGGTCATAAAATAACCTTCTTATATAAAAGTCCAGAGTCTAAAAATGTCTAAACGTCTTAAAATCTAAATCAAAGTGTTTCAAATGTCCTATCCACTAGCCATCAGTCAGCAGCAGTCTACGTGTTTGCTATATTTGTCACAAAATTTACCCACAATCTCGGGTAATTTTCCACTTGTGACGTTGGCATCACCAGCTCGCTGGCTGATAGCGCACACCTCGCATGGTGAAACACGTGTTGACTCTGGCAATTGTTCGAACGCACTATCTGTCCTACAACGAGATACTAAGATATTATGGACGTGGTAATTTGGAATTGGCACGCACGTGTTTTGAAATGAGGTGCAGGTTTTTCATTATAAAGCATAAAAACAAGTTAAACTTGATGGGAAGTTACTATTCATCTCGAAGATAAAATAAACGTGGTTGCTTTAAATTAAAAATAGTTATTTTTAATAATTATAATACCTAAAAACATATTTTTTGAAATGGGTTATATACTTATAGGATTTTGAACATGAATATGAAACCCTTTATCAATCCAGGAAACATGTTTGAGAACCGACAAATCACAGGTTAAAATCTTAAGGTGTAATAGAATATAATAAAATTGATCCCTGAAATTTTGAAAGTATTTATGTCAATGTGTATATGAGTTTATCTATTTATATCTATCATATCACTCAAATTAAAAATTGTTAAGTCAACATCATCTAAGTAATATTTTTTCGTTTGAAATAATGATTAAATTTCCGCTACGCGCCGCCTACGCCGCATCCGTCTACGTAGCACATCGTAGCTCCGCCGTCGCACGTTGTATGACGTTCGGGCAACACAACGTGGTCCGTGAATCATGCACGTTGTACGCTCACACGTAAACACTCCTACTAACTGATTACTAATCAGTGCCAACTCTACGTACCAACTGCTTGCCTTATCTGTGACATATCTACATACAAACTGCTGCTCAAACTGTAGCATTACTTGCGATTTGCAGCTGTGATGCAAGTGCTCATGTACGTAGTAAAGTGACTGTTTGATAATCTGTGGCTGTTCGATACTGACTGATGACTAATCTGTGAAGGCGGCTACGTACTGCAAAGTATCTACAAAGTGTAGGTATTTGCTGTTGCGTGAATATACCTATACTTATTTTATTACTAATGGAGTTATATGTATGCTTACCTTTTGCTATTATTGCATATTTTAATTAATACGGAGACATATTATTTAATACACATAATACATTCGGATCACAAAATTATTACATTTTATTTGTAAAAAAAAAAAAAAACTATTCCTTACGTATAAAGGAAGGAAGACCAAGGAAGCATGCTCTCTCAAACATAAACCATTTTCCAAATCTGTTAATAAATAAAAGATAGTAGCAAAAAAATAGCAGGCGAATTGAGAACCTTCTCTATATATATATATATATATATATTTAATGCTTTTGTTTTTTAGCACTGAAATATTGTACTGTAAGGTAATATGTCGTTGTTAAATATTGCAGTAGTAGAGGATGGTCCTGTGACCTAGTTGTGTGATAATATTGTTTGAGCATTAGTTACCTATGTAAGGATCCGGCAGGTGTACAAAATAGTTAATTTTATTTATAAGTTCAAAGTATTAGTTACATAATAATTTATATATTGTAGATTATATTATAGTTTTATATATTGTAGGTACAAGCATATTTTAGTTTATCTATGTTAAATATTTTTGATAATGATAGTAGCGATGAGTATTTATCTTTTTCTTCTTCTGCAGCCAGTAGCAGTGACAATAGTTTCATGAGCATACCCAGTCTCTCTGATACCTTAGATACCACTTTCTCTGATGTACCTAAAAACTTCAATGTTATTCACATCAATGCCCAAAGCATCCCGGCTCATTTCTCCGATATGCAGGCGTCATTTAATATCGATACCATACATGCTATACTGGTTTCTGAATCCTGGCTCAAACCCTCTCTTCCGTCTATTTTCTATACTCTTCCTGGTTTCAATCTCATTCGTAATGACCGGACTAGTGGTGGTGGTGGGGGTGTTGCTATTTACTTACGCTTACATATCTCTTTCTCTGTAATAAGCACATCAACACAACCCCCTTCGGTCAACGCGGGTGAACATCTGTTCGTTGAAGTACCTCTTTCACACTCTAAAATTCTTCTTGGGGTATATTATAGCTTTTCTTCTCGTAACAATTTTTTCTCCTCTTTCGAGAATATCTTGGAAGATCTTAGGCCTTCCTATAGTCATACCATAGTAATGGGCGATTTTAATACATGTCTCTTAAAACGTGATCATCGCTCTCTTGCTCTTGAAACTCTGGCTAAATCTACAAACATGCACATTCTTCCTCTCAGTGCTACTCACCATTTTCCTAATACTTCTCCTTCTCTCCTTGATCTTTTACTTGTCTCTTCCTTACAGCATGTTGCTAAGTTTGGCCAGTGCTCAGCGGGATGCTTTTTCATATCATGACTTAATATTCTTATCCTACAAAATTCGTCCACCTAAATCCAAACCCACAATTATTCTGCAACGTAATTTTATCAAAAAATTTGAATATCAACTTTTTAAATCAACATTTTTCCTCATCTACAACTATTGATTCTTCTACTAAAGCCTGTACTCTAAACACTTTTCCCAATGTCGTACCCCATAACTACCCTCCCTTTGATTTTCGTCAATTTACTGTTTGCGATGTTAGAAAGAGCATGCTCTCAATTACCTCTAAAGCCATCGGGAGCGATGGCATTAGTCGTAATATGTTGATCCCAATCCTTGACCTTATCCTTCCGGCCCTTTGCCACATTCTAAATTATTGTATTTCCTATGGTGTGTTTCCTTCTGCATGGAAAGAAGCACAATTAATTCCTTTACCTAAAAAAACAAATTCTAAAGCCTTCACTGATTACCGTCCCATTTCTATACTTCCCTACCTGTCTAAAGTCCTTGAGCGTCTGGTGCATAATCAGATTAGCTCTTTTCTCACAAGACATAACCTACTTAATCCCTTTCAATCTGGCTTTCGACCAGGGCACAGTACAGTTACTGCACTTGTTAAAATCACCGATGACATTCGTCTGGGGATGAATAACGGTCAGCTAACTGTATTGTCACTCCTAGATTTCAGCAATGCTTTTAACACTGTTGATTTCGATATCCTTCTTGCCATCCTTCGCTCTAATAACATGTCTGCAACAGTAATTGACTGGTTTCACAGCTACCTTTACGGTCGCCGGCAACGGGTTCGTTTCGAAGAAAGTTTTTCTTCGTGGTGTGACACTTCTGCCGGTGTACCTCAAGGTGCCGTGTTATCTCCTCTTCTCTTCGCCATCTTTATTAACTCAATATCACACAATCTCACTTCATCCTACCACCTGTATGCAGATGATCTTCAGTTGTACTGCCAAGCACCATTGAAACATCTTTCTGATGCTATAGAGGCTACCAACAACGATTTAATACGAATCTCAGAATGGAATAAATCCTACGGCTTAAGAATTAATCCATCGAAAACACAAGTAATTATTGTGGGTAGTCCTCGATACATCAGCCTAGTAGAATGGGGCAAATTACCTCGTGTCGAATTCGAAGGTATAACTATACCTTTTAGTGACACAGTGAAAAATTTGGGAATTTTTATCGATCGGACTTTATCATGGGGGACTTTATCATCGAATTTATAATATCAATTAACTGAAACTAGTCGCAAATTATTTGCTTCTGCAGGCTCCTTACGTAGGCTGCGTAACTTCTTACCCACTACCACTAAAATTGCACTTGCACAGACTCTCTTGTTACCTATATTAGATTACGCTGACGTCTGCTATCTCGATCTGACCCAAGAGCAATTAAATAAACTTGAGCGACTCCAAAATATTTGCATACGATTTATTTTCGGCTTACGAAAATACGATCATGTTTCCGAATACCGCTCTAAGCTCAAGTGGCTCTCTATTCGCCGTCGCCGGGATGCCCATATACTATCACTCCTTTACTCTATCCTTTTCAATCCTGCTTCTCCGCGCTACCTTCATGAACGCTTCGAATACCTTTACCTATCTCATCCCCTACGCGCACTTAGGTCATCAGAGAACTTAAGGTTAAAAATTCCCTCGCACAATACGAATTTCTATGGTCATTCTTTTACTGTTAACGCAGTCTGTCTATGGAACTCTTTGCCCATAGAAATTAGACGTATACAAACTCTGGACGCTTTTAAAAGTCACGTAAAAGAACACTATCTCTCCGAGTAATCTGATGCTAGTTGTTTATCTTATATCACTGATAATATGCATGTACTTATGTAAATATATTGCTTGTAATTATATATATATATATTTATATATATGTATGTTTATATATATATAATGTATATTATTGTACTATATTATGTAGTATATAAATAGTATTTATATTTATAGGTATTTATTGTAGGTATATTTATGTATTTTTACAAAATAGTTTTATGACCACCGCCATCCATTATGTTCTATTTTAAACCTCTCCATGCATGGTTGTCTGGAAGAGATCGCTTTGAGCGATAAGACCGCCCATTGACACTATTTTTAACAAAAATGTTTTAGTACTAAGTTTCTTGGTGTTCAATAAAGAGTATATCTATCTATCTATCTATCTTCTCCTCTTTTGTGAAGTCGGGTAAAAAGGCTTTTTAAATGTTTACTTCCTATAGGTCCATTATTCGTTGAATTACTCTGTCTTATACCTTTATATTTAGAATAATCCTGGTTAGATATAAACACCAACCAAGTTTAGTACTAGCTGGTTAGCAGTATTAAGCATATATAAAGTTAGTATGTTAATAGTAATTGCAGGGCTGTTCTAACACGAGGTTGGGGAAGGTCAGTTCAGTACACGTTGCATTGCACGCTTTGAATGCAGCCTTCTACTGCGAACTAGTTTTATCCAGTAGGCGTTACCTATTGGTAGGATTTATACTAGTTCGCTTGAGACTGTATATTTAGGGTTCCGAAACCATAGGGTACCTATGGAACCCTTTTCTGAGTCTTCGCTGTCCGTCCGTCCGTCCACACTTCACAGGGCTGTATCTACTTCACCGTACTAGGTAGATACTTGAAATTTTCCCGAAGTATGTGTTACTAGGGGGGATTTAACAACAAATACTAAAACAAAATAAAATCTATATATATAAAAGAAAGTCGTGTTAGTTACTACACTTATAACTCAAGAATGGCTGAACCAATTTTTATGATTTTTGTATTTTTGGAATAGTCTTTGTCAGGAATAGGATAATAAGTATAGAAAACAATGAATAATTGACCAAAAAAAATTATATAAGAAATAATATTTTGCCAAAATGTTCCTGGGTATAAAAACTGCCAATTATTTGATGTTCAATTGTTTATCCCGCCGTATTTTTTTTGTATAATTAGGTATAGCTCCACACGATTAGTGTATTTAGCCAGTGTCAAGTATAAAAATTCTTCCCATGTATATCCATGATAGCATTACAATATTCGGATTATCGCGTATTTTTTTTGGTATAATTATGGCTCCACACGATTAGTGTATTTAGCCCGTGTCAAGTAGTAATCCAATTAAAAATTCTTCAAGTTTTTGTGAATTCAAGTCATGTAGATTTTAAAAATGTCAAATATCGTCAGTAATGATAATTATTTGACATATTTATTGATTGTCAAATATGCGTGCGTTCAGAAATGTATGCTTACAAGCAACTTGAAAAAGTTTATATTTCCAAAAACCATTTATATCTGTATTGCCATAATCTATACTAATATTATAAAGAGAGAACATTTGTATTTTTGTATTTTTGTGTTTGTAAAGATTTGGCTCAAAAACTACTGGACCGATTTAAAAAATTCTTTCACTAATATATAGAATGGACTTTCGAAATGAAAATAGGCTATATATTATCCCGTTTAAATCAAAGGTACATTCATGGAGACCTAATTTGCAACCTAAGTCGACAAAAAAACGGTCGAAAAAACACGTTTCTTACGAACGCTGCTCAATTGAAAACAGATAGAAGAATATTTTCTATAGAAGAGTTGTACAACTTAATAAGACCTACAAAAAAGTCCGCGACAGCATATGTCTATCTCTTAAGGTTGACTCACAGTAACCATTTTAATCTTTAATTTTTTGATAAAAAATATTACATATCTTCCAGGGCTATTTTCAAGTATATAGTATTAATCCCTATCCAAATAATTACGTTAATTAGCTTTGCCACATATTATAGATTAAAATTGTCCTTTACAGTATATAATTCAAATGAAAACTCTAGAAGATATTACGGATTTCACATACAGGCATCGCAAAATTAATAAAATATTTGCAGTGAAACCACAGATTAGGTCATAGTTACTACGAAAATATTATTATAAGCTTAGCTTTTCTGTAGATCCCCACCGATCACAATCAATTTGAAGTCAATATAGTATAATAATATGATCTATTGTATAAAATAATAATGATCTATATATATAATATAATATTTTAAACCACCCCGACTGATCTATGTATAATCTTTTTATTAAAAGCATTCCAATGACTCTAAACACGACATTTAAAATCTGAGCTGTAAGTTGGTGAGGATTTGAGTATTCTGTAGAGTCCATGAGATGTCCCAGCATCAGGTCAATGCTTCCATGTTCTTACAATATCGTTGAAGAAGAAGATTTTCGAATTGATCAGACCTATGAAAGTTGATTAAAGCTTATAGTTTTATAACGATTGAACGAATTTTAATGAATCAAAGCTAAGAATACTCTCGATGAAGACATCTATAAAAAAAAAACTATCAATAACAAAATCAAAATCGCTTCGTCCGGTTGGGTGCTAAGATGCTACAGACAGACACACAGATACACACGTTAAACGTATAATACCCCTATTAAATCAAAGTCGGTTCAACCGGTTGGGTGCTAAGATGCTACAGACAGACACACAGATACAC
Source organism: Cabera pusaria (assembly GCA_954871355.1). Taxonomy (NCBI): domain Eukaryota; kingdom Metazoa; phylum Arthropoda; class Insecta; order Lepidoptera; family Geometridae; genus Cabera; species Cabera pusaria. Next base: position 9,666,074 of record OX940905.1, read on the forward strand.
ACGTTAAACGTATAATACCCCTACATTTTGCGTCGGGGAACGCCGTAAGGTTACGGCAGCAGATGTTCTCCTTGGTGGTAAGCTACTTTTGAACCGACTTCCAAAAAGAAGGAAGTTCTCAATTCGTCTGTATGTTTCTTTTTTTGTGTGTGTATGTTACGCGTTTACACCGTCAATTGTGAACCGATTCGAATTATTATTTTTGTAATCGGTAGGGTACGTTTCCGAGATGGTCCCATTGTAATTTCATTGAGATGTGATAAGTATCTTCAGAGATATGACGATAAACGTCTCAAACTTGCTACTGAAATTGACTCGCGGGGCATTGAAGTCAGTTGTTTTAGTTTTTAAAGTATCTTAATTATTGGTAGATTTAATGATCCCACGAAAACCCATGATTCATGAATGCATAAAACTTTCATTGGTAGGTATAAAGCTAGGATTAGAACCAACGACCCTCGGGTCAGAATCAGTGTAACTATCTTTTACGCCAAAGGGCCGTCCAATATCACTACGTGAGTATTATAAAACAATTTCCATCACTGCGTCTGTCTGTCTGTCGCAATAATCTCAATAGCTTCTGAACGGATTATCATGCGGTTTTCACCAATAGCCAGAGTGTTTATGAGGAAGGTTTAGGTGCATAATTCGTTAAGGTTTTGTGTAAATTGGTTGAAATATGACGATGATTGTTAAATATGTTAATATTTTATATTCGATGCAACAAACTGATGCAAATTTTGTAGGTATATATGTTCTACCCGTGCGAAGCCGGGGCGGGCTGCTAGTACATTAATAAACTTAATATCTCTTGTGTATTCATTTATTACGTTCATAAAAGCCTAAAACAAATTCATCTAAAAGGTAACACGACATTCATTGTCTGTTAGGTGGTACGAAGTTCGCCGGGCCAGCTAGTTTAATATAAAAGGAGGTATATACAAGAAACGTGTTTTTCGGCGTTTTTTGCTTGAAATTATGAGCCATAATAGATAGAGACTTGAAATCTTCAACACGTATGTATAACTATGACTGCTTTAACAACAACTACTAAAACAGAATAAAATTAAAATTAAATGGGGACCCCCCATACAAGAAACGTGTTTTGTAGGCGTTTCATGCTCAATCTTACTAACCGTAATTAACAGACACTTAAAATTTGCTCTATTTGAATAGAATTGTCCTAGAGTGGAGACCGCTAATCGGCAAACGTAGCGTAGGAGGTCCTGTGACCAGGTGGAGCGACGACATACGCAAAGCAGTGGGCAGTGACTGGAAAAGAAGAGCCGAAGATCGGGCTCAGTAGCGCATTTTGGGAGAGGACTACGTCCAGCAGTGGACTGACACCGGCTGATGATGATGATGATGAAATTTGCTAAAATGTATAGCAATAGTTGCTAAAACATCAAATAATATAAACTAAATTAAATTAAAAATAAAAGGGGGTCCCCATACAAACAACTTATTTTTCAGGCAAATTTTATTTAATCAGAACCCTAGGTGGCGAGTCCGACTCGCACTTGGCCAGTTTATTTAAATCTTTTATAAGATTTAAATAAATTGGCCAATTCTTCAAGTTAAAAAAAATTAAAAACTATTTACATATGCGATTTATTAAAGATTTTAAAAATATTTACATATGCTAAAGTTTGACCACTATGTCACCTGGTGGCATAGAAAAGATAATAATACTGCCTGGTGGTAAGCGAAGCGGTTGAAGATTGTGAATACGCTAGGTATATAATAGAAATGTTCGTTTAAGTACATATTGCCTTAGTCAAAAACGAATAGTTACATTGTTTTGTAAACAAAATAATTTAAGCTGAATATTATATCTTTGAGCATGGCATCGAACTTGTAAATATCATACAATTTCGATGCCATTCAGAACAAGCTATTATTAAATTGGATTATTTATTGGGTAACATTTATTAAAGGAGTTCGAGATCACTGCGTTTCTTAGAACCGACTCAACATGGCCTTGATAAGCGGTGACTATTAGTAGATCGGTCCACAACTTTACTGAGCATATTAAGTGTGTATGTGTTGGAGAATTTAAATAAGACCTATCAAGTCAGTAGTAAACTCTTTTCTGTTTGTTTTATTGTATTCCGATTTTAAAACATATTCTGTGTGAATTGTGATGTCTGTCGTGTGTCACTTAACTTCATATAGAAAAACTACTAAGCTGTATATTTTTCTATTAAATTGTTTTATCATCTTTATTCTCATATTTTATTGGTTATTATTCACCGGACCTCATAACCCAACATGGTAGCACGAGCTACGGTTGGTTTTTAACCAAAAATAAAAATTTTATGAGAAGACTTTTACAATATGGAGGACGTATGTGAAGCAGTTGGAAGTGGAGATCATGCATCGCACTCGCATGGATCTGGTTCGGGATTACTACAAAGCATCGAGAAGTTAGATGGCGCATCTAACTATGCTACTTGGAAGGTACAAGTAGAGCTTTACCTAGTAATGGAAGATCTATGGGACTTCATAGAAGATACACCTACAACTGCTACAGGGTTAAAGACAGACAGAAAGGTAAGAGCAAAGATGCTCCTTATGGTAAAGCCCCATTGTCTGGTACATGTAAGAAAGACAGTTACTGCTAAAGAATCCTGGCATGCATTGAGAACAGCTTTCGAAGATGCAGGTATTAATAACCGATGTCGACTGCTAGGACGACTTGTCAGTCAAAAGTTGAGCATGTACAGTAGCCCCCGAGTCTACGTCACCGAGATGTTGTCACTAGCAAGTCAGCTTGCTGATATGGGCAAAGAAGTCGATGATTAATTACTAGCTGCACTTATGCTACAAGGACTTGGAGATCAATACGAGCCAATGAGGATGGCTCTCGAAAACAGCAATGTAACGTTAACAACTGATTATGTCAAAATAAAATTGCTTCAGATAGATGTCAATCCAACGTCAGAAGGATCTTCACAGAATGCTTTGAGTGCTGCTAATAAGAAGAGCTATAATATAAAAGCTAAGGACAAAGACACAAAGATGCCAGCAAAGAAAATTAAATGCTATGTGTGTGGGGAAGGGCATAAAGCGAGATTTTGCCCAAAGAATCACAACAGTCAAGCACACACGTCACATACGGCACTCCATACTTATAGAAACGCTTCGCAAGAGTGGATTTTGGATTCTGGAGCGTCATTTCATACGACAAACAGAAAAGATTGGCTTAAAAACTATGTTGATTTGAAAGAACCAATTCAAATATCCTGCGCGAATGGGAATAGGGTGGAAGGTGAAGGCCGAGGTGATGTCAGTTCAGATGAGTTGAACGTGAGAGTGAATGGAGCTGTTTTCGTGCCTAACTTAGCTACGAATCTATTGAGTGTAAGTACATTAGTGAATCGTAACTTTATGGTAGTATTTTCGAAAAGAGGTTGTGAGTTGTACAAAGCAGAAGAATGTCAAGTGAATGCTAAGGTAGAGTTGGTATGTAAGGAAGAGAAAGGTATCTATACAGTAATGCCCGCATCTAATCCTTACATGTTTTCAGCTTTAAAAACGAACGCTGATGATGAAGTCCAACTATGGCACCGCAGACTTGGACATTTAGGACTTGTCAACATGAGAGTACTACGTGATAAACTGGCTAGAGGTATATGTTTCAAGGATCCTAATTCAGTGCAGTGTGAGGCGTGCTTAAAAGGTAAGCAAACTACATTACCTTTTCCGAAACAACAGAGTACGCGTGCTACAGGCCTCCTTGAACTAGTACATAGCGACGTTTGTGGCCCAATGGAGACTACTTCATTTACGGGGTACAAATATTTTTTGACATTTATTGACGACAAATCAAGAAAAACTTTTGTATATTTTTTGCGGAACAAAAGTGAAGTTTTCTCAAAGTTGGTAGAGTTTAAAACACTTGTTGAAAACCAGACCGGGAAGAAATTAAAGGCGATTCGGACGGACAACGCAACCGACTACGTCAATAAACGTGTCAAAGATTTTTTGTGCGATAATGGAATTGTTCACCAGTTAACCGTTGAATACACACCACAACAGAATGGAGTGAGTGAGAGAGCGAATCGGTCAATTGTGGAACGGGCCAGAAGTATGCTTGAAGAAGCGAAACTTAGCAAGAAGTATTGGGCTGAAGCAGTCAATACATCGGTTTATCTTAAAAACAGATGTCCTACACGTGCTGTAAAGGGGATGACGCCTGAAGAAGCATGGTCTAACAGAAAAGTTGACCTGAGTCATTTAAAGGTTTTTGGTTGCCGGGCATTTATGCATGTTCCCAAACAGAAACGGAAGAAGTTTGATTCAAAGACAAAAGAACTATTGTTTGTCGGCTACTACGAAACAACAAAAGGTTTTAGACTTATTGATCCTGTGACGCATAGTTTGCACAAAGCAAGGGATGTAGTTTTCTTTGAGAATCAAATCAGGGTTCATGAATACAACACTGATGACATTATGGAAGTGATACAAATAAGGCATAAAGCAAGACTTGTAGCCAGAGGTTTTACGCAAATAAAAGGGTTAAATTACGATGAAACTTTTGCACCTGTAGTTCGACATAGTACATTGAGACTACTCTTAGCTCTAGCAGTGGAGAATCATCTTAAAGTAGATCAGATGGATGTCGTTACTGCATTCTTGAACGGAGACCTAAAAGAAAAGGTTTATATGAAACAACCTAAAGGGTTTGAGGAAAAAGGAAAAGAAGGACATGTCTGTCTTCTGAAGAAGGCTCTCTACGGTCTAAAACAAGCCCCCAGAGCTTGGTATGAGAAACTTAACAAAGTTTTGGTGGACATTGATTTCAAACGTTGTGAAACAGAACCATGTGTTTACACAAGAAAGAGACATAACTCTATAATGTTTATAGCAGTTTATGTAGACGATATTCTGATTTTTTGGAATAATGAGAAGGAGAGAATATCAGTTAAAAGAGAACTTAAAACCAAGTTTGAGATGAAAGGCCTAGGTGAAGCAGATGTTTTTCTAGGCATGAAAATTAAACAACAGGAAAACTGTATAAGACTCAACCAAGCTGAGTATATTGAAAAGATTTTGAAGAAGTTTGGAATGAGCGACTGCAAGAGTGTAAAGACTCCTGTTGAAAGTGGGATAAAACTTGTGAAACCACTAGATGAAAAATACATACCACCAAGTGAACTGCCATACCGAGAGCTAATTGGTTCAGTTATGTATTTAGCTGTCTGTTCGAGACCTGATTTGTCATATGCAGTCAGCTATTTAAGTCAGTTTAACTGTTGTTACGATCAAACACATTGGGCAGCTGCAAAACGATTACTGAGATACCTAAAAGGAACTAAAGAGCTCGAGCTAGTATTCAAAAAGACAGGTAATAAGCTGGTTGGTTATGTGGATGCAGATCACGCAGGCGATGTGTGTGATAGAAAATCATATACGGGATTTGTATTTACACTTGGAGGCTGTCCGATAGCGTGGGAAAGTCGTAAGCAAACGACAATAGCACTCTCAAGTGCTGAAGCGGAGTATGTAGCTCTTTCAGAAGGATGCAGAGAGTCAGCATTTTAAACTGCTCTTCTAGCAGAGTTGACTGGGATTCATGAGGTTGTAGATTTATTTAGCGATAGTCAATCTGCGATTCAAATTGCTGAGAATCCTATGCATCATCGGAGAACAAAACATATTGATGTAAGGCATCACTATATTAGGGAAATGGTGCGAATGGGCAAAGTTAGGCTAAGCTATTTGCCTACGAATGAGATGCCTGCAGATGTATTAACGAAAGGGCTTAGCAGAGAGAGACATGACAGATGTATGAAAGGAATGCATGTGTGATGAGTTGAATTGGCTCTCATTTAAGGAGGCGTGTTGGAGAAGATTAAATAAGACCTATCAAGTCAGTAGTAAACTCTTTTCTGTTTGTTTTATTGTATTCCGATTATAAAACATATTCTGTGTGAATTGTGATGTATGTCGTGTGTCACTTAACTTCATATAGAAAAACTACTAAGCTGTATATTTTTCTATTAAATTGTTTTATCAACTTTATTCTCATATTTTATTGGTTATTATTCACCGGACCTCATAACCCAACAGTATGATAGGGTAAATCTCAGGTCCTTTAATACATTTCATCATGATCAGATGAATAAAGGTAAAAAAAAAGGTACGGACTCACCGCAACGTCCTACGTGCGCGATCTGGTTCAACCAAACGCGATCTGAAAACCATTGAAAAGTACTGAAATCGCGTCCGCAGATCGCAGGACGCCGCTGTGAGACCGTACCTTTAAAGATTGGAGATACAATATACATGGCAGTTTCTCACCTTCATAATAACTCACGGGCAGCAGGAGCAGCTGCAGACGCGGCAGAGGATCTCAATCGGAGGAAATACATAAGCATCGGCGACAACTATGCTTTTCTTCCGTTTGGGGTCGAAACCATGTGGCCCGTGGGGTTATCAAGCACGTGGTTTTTTAAGGAGCTGTCCAGATGCCTAATCGATGTCTCCCACCACCAAAGAGCTGGCACTTACCTCGGGCAACGCATTAGTTACGCCATTCAAAGAATTAACGCAGCCAGCTTTTTGGGTACTCTACCAGCAGATAGTGACCTAAATTCCATTTTTAACAGACTGTAAAAAAGGAGGTTTTTCAATTCAACCGTACATATATTTTTTTTTGTTTGTTCGCGGATAATTCCGTTGTTTATAAACCGATTTTGATGATTTTTTTTGTTGGAATAAAGATATCCTAAGAATGGTACCATAGTAATTTCATCAAGATCTGATAAGTATCTCCAGAGATATGAAGATAAACACCTCAATCTTGGTACTGAACATTTAAAATTAAGTTTATATAAGTTCAAAATTAAGTTATGAAATAGTAATTTTTATTGCTTTAATATATTTTTACATACACATCTCAAAACTTACTACTGAAAATAACTGTGCAAAATAATGCGGAGCCTGTAAAGTCAGTTATGTACTTTTTAAACGAATAAAAAAAAATATATTACTAGTAAGAAAATGAATGACGAATAGCCATACAATTCTATTGAATCAGAATCAACCTCATGGAATCTTTAATGCACCTGTTTTGGCACGCCTCGCACTATTAGAACTGCAATTGCGTTTAACGTAACGTGCCTACAAGACCACAACCTACCGCAAACTCGTGTTAATATTGTACTTTGCACTACATTACATTGTATATTAAATGGTAAAGAAAGGTTTTATTAATATAAAAATTAAAAATTATTATATAATATTATTGGCACCGGCAAACAAAAATTGTTCTGCTGAACTCTTCTTCTTTAGCGTCAATTGTTTTATAAGTATACTGACACTATCAGTACCTTGTTCCTGAACATTTGCCATTTTAACTGACTTCAAAAAAAGAGGAGGTTTCTCATTTCGACCGTATATATATACATATGTATATGTATATACGGTTGAATTGAGAAGCCTCCTTCTTATAAACTACGAAATTACCCGCAAACAAACAGAAATATGTATATATACATATATGTTTGTTTGCAGGCAATTTCGTCGTTTATTAACCGATTTTGATCATTATTTTTTTATTGGAAAGGAAATATCCCAAGTCTATATTACCATAGTAATTACATCGGGGTTTGATAAGTATCTCCAGAGATAAAAAGATAAACACCTCAAAAATGGTACTGAAAATTAATAGCGCGGCATTTGAAGTCGGTTCTTTTAGTTTTTTAAACGATCTTATTGCAGAAGTCTTGTTTCTCAACGAAATCTTTCATTGTAAATAAGTTTTAACAAACTTTACAATAGAAGGAAGATTGGCATATAACAACGGCATATAAATATCAAGATCTGTTGGGTGTCTTCGTCGTAAGAACCTCTCAATCACGTTCATTTTGAAATTATTATGTTGGAAAACAGATAGGCTATTCTGTTAGCTATCTCGGAAGCGGAATCCGCGGTGAGATTTGAATTTCGTACTACGAAATTCAGCCGTATTACGAACGTTATACGATTGAATTTCGTAGTACGAAATTCGAATCTCACCGCGGATTCCGCTGTCGAGATAGCTTACAGAATAGCCTAGCTGGACTTTAGCGTGACTCACGCGAAATGCGAGTATGGACTTTTCGGCGCTCGCCCAGCACTCGACATCGCGCTAGGAAGGATTCCGTATGAAGAATTCTAAAACATTATTATTTCGATCACTATAATTATTGACATCGCGTAAGTTGCGTTAAATTTTTGTTTTCGAACACAAAAGAACACCTCAAATTTGTAACTGGAAATGACTCATACGGCAAGTTTTAAGTTTTTAATCGACATTATGAATCAGAACTATGAATCAAACAACACAAGTTCTCGATAGCATAGGGTTTAAGGTACGGACACACCGCAGCGTCCTGCGTGCGCGATCTAGGCGACGATCAGATAGCGCAGTAGTGCAGTAGTATTTGTACCGACTGGTTCACACTAAACGCGATCAGAAAACAATTGAAAAGTACTGAGATCGCACCTACAGATCGCAGGACGCCGCGGTGTGGCCGTAACTTTACTGCGAACCTTGTTGTTTGCGTCACCCATCGTAAGCATGTTCATAAACGTGTATAGATTAAATACGTGCCAAAGCCGAGACTAATGTTCGCTTAGAGTAAGAGAGGTATTATACCCAGCTTTTCTTGTACTATGGCTATAGATACAAGTACCTTACTTTATTAATTTTTAGAGTTCCGTAGTCCTGAAGGGAACCCTTATGGTTTCGTCATGTCCGTCTGTCTGTCTGTCTGTCTGTCTGTCTGTCTGTCCGATGTTTTGCTAAGAGACCGTTAATACTAGAAAGCTGTAATTTTGTGGGGGTATGTATATTTATTACGCCGACAAAGTGCTGAAATGAAATTGTGAAAAATATTTTTTTTAGGGTAGCTTCCCTACATGAGAAGTGGGGATGATTTTTTTTTTATCGTCTACCCTAAACTAAACTAAACTTTAAAGTGCAAATTTGTGTGTTCCAGTAGGGCGCCCCCCCCCCCCCCCTCTAAAAGCTAAACTGCTGGCTTGAAAAATCTGGAAAAATTCGTGATAAAAGTGCATTTCATGAACTTTAAAGGAAAACTACAGAGGTTAAGATAACTTTATTAGTTTAGCAGTAATAGTCGTTGAACTTGGGTGTTGGATAATTTTGTACCAAATACATAAATGGATTTATTCTAAGGATTTTCCTTAGAATAAATCCTTTAAGGTGACAAAGTCGAAGTACCTTGTTGCTTGTTTATAACGGGTAAAGACTTGCATTGAATAACGGGCTACTACGGAACCCTAGACTGCGCGTGGCCCGACACGCACTTGGCCGGTTATTCAAATTTTATCCTCTGCCTTATTACATACTTTAAGATTGGCATTCAAAAATCGATTCGATGTAGACAACATATTCATAGAACTATTAACGGGATATATACCATGCTTTTTTTATAATTTACAGTTTTCGATATTTTGACTCTGTTGCAAGTGCCATGATCACTGATGAACTTGAGTTTATCATAGTAAATATTTCGTTATAGTGTCAGTTACCATGACAACCTAAAGACTTATGTAGACAACCTACTCAGTATTTGGATGGCTGAGGTAATTATTTATATACATGCTATTGAGCGCAACAGGGCTGAAATAAAATGATAAATCGTTCTTTGTTCTAGTACAACAATCGTAGGCAGTATCAATTGAGAAAATCAGCCGGCCTTTGAACTTGCTTTCCGCAGTAAAACAAAGAAAAAAAAATATATACGGTCGAATTGAGAAACCTCCTCCTTTTTTTGAAGTCGGTTAAAAACGAGTCCTTGAATTAAATCAATTACAAGTTTATATGTAGTCTTGAGATGCTTGACCAAATAACTGCTTATTTATAATTAATAATAATTACAGACTAGTTGTTTGACCATTAATCACCTTTTGAAAAGTGACGATGTATTTAATGCGATGGCGATGGTAAGCCCACTAGGCCTAAAATGGGGACTAAATACGACTCTGAAGGACTTATTGGAATATAATTAGTATTTGACGGTAGACTTTCTTACTTGAGGGTTGTAACTGTTGCCATATGAAAATGATGGGACTATACTACATAGTACATACATAATTTTACAAAAATTAAAAAAGAACCCCTCTGGTTTGTCCATAGGTTTAACAATATCCTTGAAAAAAAAAATTGTTAAAAACAAAAGAACACCTCCGGCTTTTTCCAAACACAAACAACAAATGGACAAAACATGAACCGTGGAAAAGTTCCGTAATCGTTAATCTCAAGATTTGAGAACATAAATCCGTATTAGCGAATCAACCCACCTTCCTTGCGAGTCACGTTGGAGGCAATGTTCTTCTAGCAACGTGCACCGGCGAATGTACAGCCACTTGCCATTTCGTTTAATGTGATTAACGACTGGCGATGTAACATTGTTTCTCCTTAAGGAAACAATTGTTTTTTAACATATTTTTAGAATCACAGACATAATTAATGTCTAATAGAGTTATATAATTAGCTTGTAATGTTTTATTGTACGGGTTAAGATTATGTAAAATCTTATTAATGACAAATGCAAATCGTAACTTAACATCATATAATGAACGCTATTAGATGGCAAAAATAAACAACTGAATATTACAATATTTACTTAGCGTTTTTGTGATATTGGCTATTGGAAAAGCAAGACGCTCGCGAATGAGGAACTGATGATTATCAGACGCTGTAGCCCTCAAAATTAGATATCAGAATGTTGTGCGTGACTATATCTTTTATCCTGCAACATCTATACGTTGAGTCTAACACCTGCATTTTTTTGTTTAACTTATGCCACTCAAACCGTAAAAACACGGTTTAATCACCGACAAAGCGATGGTGCCGCCCCAGGTTGACTAGCAGAATGCGGGTAAACTTGGAACTAAATCTTCGACTGCCAAAAAGAGGTAGGTTCTGAATTTATCTCTATTTTTCTTTTCTTTACTGGATGTTTGTCGATAACGATAGTTGACTTCTAAAGGGGTCGTCACCGGTGCAAATCTTAGCATGTGTTTTTTTTTTGTCCTGACTACCCTCCATCTATGTTGGAGATTTTCCTGTCTATGTTCCCTTTCGTACAAGTTTTTGCATTTTCGCCATGTACCATTGACCTTTCATTCTTCATACAGTTCTTTCTTTTATTCATCTCTTTCATTCTTTCATTGGTGGGGATGCCAATGTATTTGCCCTGCTCTATGCTTATCTAGTTTCCTTTCAGTTGTTTCAGTTTATTTATTTTCTAGGTGTACAGTTCATTAAACAGAGTCAAGGAAATTTTATTTTCTTAATCTATTCTTATTGCTAGTATAACAATGTGACCTTACATATATATTAAAATATGTATGGTACTATTATTTTTCATCATCATCATCATCATCAGCCTGTATCAGTCCACTGCTGGACATAGGCCTCTCCCAAGATGCGCCACTGAGCCCGATCTTCGGCTCTTCTCTTCCAGTCACTGCCCACCGCTTTGCGTATGTCGTCGCTCCACCTGGTCACAGGACGTCCTACGCTACGTTTGCCGATTCGCGGTCTCCACTCTAGGACAAGTCTGCCCCAACGGTTATCAGTCCTGCGGCAGATATGACCAGCCCACTGCCACTTCAGCTTGCTAATCCGTTGAGCTATGTCGATAACTTTAGTTCTCTGGCGAATTATTGGCTATTATTTTTACTTGTTCTTATTTACTACTTTTTAGAGTCCGAACCCAAAGGGTACCAACGGAACCCTATTACTGAGACTCCGCTGTCCGTCTGTCTGTCTGTCTGTCTGTCTGTCTGTCTGTCTGTCTGTCTGTCTGTCTGTCTGTCTGTCTGTCTGTCTGTCTGTCTGTCTGTCTGTCTGTCTGTCTGTCTGTCTGTCTGTCTGTCTGTCTGTCTGTCTGTCTGTCTGTCTGTCTGTCTGTCTGTCTGTCTGTCTGTCTGTCTGTCTGTCTGTCTGTCTGTCTGTCTGTCTGTCTGTCTGTCTGTCTGTCTGTCTGTCTGTCTGTCTGTCTGTCTGTCTGTCTGTCTGTCTGTCTGTCTGTCTGTCTGTCTGTCTGTCTGTCTGTCTGTCTGTCTGTCTGTCTGTCTGTCTGTCTGTCTGTCTGTCTGTCTGTCTGTCTGTCTGTCTGTCTGTCTGTCTGTCTGTCTGTCTGTCTGTCTGTCTGTCTGTCTGTCTGTCTGTCTGTCTGTCTGTCTGTCTGTCTGTCTGTCTGTCTGTCTGTCTGTCTGTCTGTCTGTCTGTCTGTCTGTCTGTCTGTCTGTCTGTCTGTCTGTCTGTCTGTCTGTCTGTCTGTCTGTCTGTCTGTCTGTCTGTCTGTCTGTCTGTCTGTCTGTCTGTCTGTCTGTCTGTCTGTCTGTCTGTCTGTCTGTCTGTCTGTCTGTCTGTCTGTCTGTCTGTCTGTCTGTCTGTCTGTCTGTCTGTCTGTCTGTCTGTCTGTCTGTCTGTCTGTCTGTCTGTCTGTCTGTCTGTCTGTCTGTCTGTCTGTCTGTCTGTCTGTCTGTCTGTCTGTCTGTCTGTCTGTCTGTCTGTCTGTCTGTCTGTCTGTCTGTCTGTCTGTCTGTCTGTCTGTCTGTCTGTCTGTCTGTCTGTCTGTCTGTCTGTCTGTCTGTCTGTCTGTCTGTCTGTCTGTCTGTCTGTCTGTCTGTCTGTCTGTCTGTCTGTCTGTCTGTCTGTCTGTCTGTCTGTCTGTCTGTCTGTCTGTCTGTCTGTCTGTCTGTCTGTCTGTCTGTCTGTCTGTCTGTCTGTCTGTCTGTCTGTCTGTCTGTCTGTCTGTCTGTCTGTCTGTCTGTCTGTCTGTCTGTCTGTCTGTCTGTCTGTCTGTCTGTCTGTCTGTCTGTCTGTCTGTCTGTCTGTCTGTCTGTCTGTCTGTCTGTCTGTCTGTCTGTCTGTCTGTCTGTCTGTCTGTCTGTCTGTCTGTCTGTCTGTCTGTCTGTCTGTCTGTCTGTCTGTCTGTCTGTCTGTCTGTCTGTCTGTCTGTCTGTCTGTCTGTCTGTCTGTCTGTCTGTCTGTCTGTCTGTCTGTCTGTCTGTCTGTCTGTCTGTCTGTCTGTCTGTCTGTCTGTCTGTCTGTCTGTCTGTCTGTCTGTCTGTCTGTCTGTCTGTCTGTCTGTCTGTCTGTCTGTCTGTCTGTCTGTCTGTCTGTCTGTCTGTCTGTCTGTCTGTCTGTCTGTCTGTCTGTCTGTCTGTCTGTCTGTCTGTCTGTCTGTCTGTCTGTCTGTCTGTCTGTCTGTCTGTCTGTCTGTCTGTCTGTCTGTCTGTCTGTCTGTCTGTCTGTCTGTCTGTCTGTCTGTCTGTCTGTCTGTCTGTCTGTCTGTCTGTCTGTCTGTCTGTCTGTCTGTCTGTCTGTCTGTCTGTCTGTCTGTCTGTCTGTCTGTCTGTCTGTCTGTCTGTCTGTCTGTCTGTCTGTCTGTCTGTCTGTCTGTCTGTCTGTCTGTCTGTCTGTCTGTCTGTCTGTCTGTCTGTCTGTCTGTCTGTCTGTCTGTCTGTCTGTCTGTCTGTCTGTCTGTCTGTCTGTCTGTCTGTCTGTCTGTCTGTCTGTCTGTCTGTCTGTCTGTCTGTCTGTCTGTCTGTCTGTCTGTCTGTCTGTCTGTCTGTCTGTCTGTCTGTCTGTCTGTCTGTCTGTCTGTCTGTCTGTCTGTCTGTCTGTCTGTCTGTCTGTCTGTCTGTCTGTCTGTCTGTCTGTCTGTCTGTCTGTCTGTCTGTCTGTCTGTCTGTCTGTCTGTCTGTCTGTCTGTCTGTCTGTCTGTCTGTCTGTCTGTCTGTCTGTCTGTCTGTCTGTCTGTCTGTCTGTCTGTCTGTCTGTCTGTCTGTCTGTCTGTCTGTCTGTCTGTCTGTCTGTCTGTCTGTCTGTCTGTCTGTCTGTCTGTCTGTCTGTCTGTCTGTCTGTCTGTCTGTCTGTCTGTCTGTCTGTCTGTCTGTCTGTCTGTCTGTCTGTCTGTCTGTCTGTCTGTCTGTCTGTCTGTCTGTCTGTCTGTCTGTCTGTCTGTCTGTCTGTCTGTCTGTCTGTCTGTCTGTCTGTCTGTCTGTCTGTCTGTCTGTCTGTCTGTCTGTCTGTCTGTCTGTCTGTCTGTCTGTCTGTCTGTCTGTCTGTCTGTCTGTCTGTCTGTCTGTCTGTCTGTCTGTCTGTCTGTCTGTCTGTCTGTCTGTCTGTCTGTCTGTCTGTCTGTCTGTCTGTCTGTCTGTCTGTCTGTCTGTCTGTCTGTCTGTCTGTCTGTCTGTCTGTCTGTCTGTCTGTCTGTCTGTCTGTCTGTCTGTCTGTCTGTCTGTCTGTCTGTCTGTCTGTCTGTCTGTCTGTCTGTCTGTCTGTCTGTCTGTCTGTCTGTCTGTCTGTCTGTCTGTCTGTCTGTCTGTCTGTCTGTCTGTCTGTCTGTCTGTCTGTCTGTCTGTCTGTCTGTCTGTCTGTCTGTCTGTCTGTCTGTCTGTCTGTCTGTCTGTCTGTCTGTCTGTCTGTCTGTCTGTCTGTCTGTCTGTCTGTCTGTCTGTCTGTCTGTCTGTCTGTCTGTCTGTCTGTCTGTCTGTCTGTCTGTCTGTCTGTCTGTCTGTCTGTCTGTCTGTCTGTCTGTCTGTCTGTCTGTCTGTCTGTCTGTCTGTCTGTCTGTCTGTCTGTCTGTCTGTCTGTCTGTCTGTCTGTCTGTCTGTCTGTCTGTCTGTCTGTCTGTCTGTCTGTCTGTCTGTCTGTCTGTCTGTCTGTCTGTCTGTCTGTCTGTCTGTCTGTCTGTCTGTCTGTCTGTCTGTCTGTCTGTCTGTCTGTCTGTCTGTCTGTCTGTCTGTCTGTCTGTCTGTCTGTCTGTCTGTCTGTCTGTCTGTCTGTCTGTCTGTCTGTCTGTCTGTCTGTCTGTCTGTCTGTCTGTCTGTCTGTCTGTCTGTCTGTCTGTCTGTCTGTCTGTCTGTCTGTCTGTCTGTCTGTCTGTCTGTCTGTCTGTCTGTCTGTCTGTCTGTCTGTCTGTCTGTCTGTCTGTCTGTCTGTCTGTCTGTCTGTCTGTCTGTCTGTCTGTCTGTTTGTCTGTCCGTCTGTCACCAGGCTGTATCTCTCATAAACCGTGATAGTTAGACGGTTGAAATTTTCACAGATAATGTATTTCTGTTGCCGCTATAACAACAAATATTAAGAACAGAACAAAGTTAAAAATTAAAGGGTTTAAAGCAAAAACGTTTTTTTACGATAGCGCCATCTACGAATCTTCATTGATGGCGCTATCGTGTTTACCTTAATCTCTGAAACGGCTCCAAAGATTAAATAAAATTTAGTATACATGTGTTCGGGGGTGATAAATCGATCTAGCTAGGATTCATTTTCAGAAATTTTGTTTTATTCGTGTTTTCAATGATCAACTTTATCGAATATCAACTTAAAATATGACTCTTCCCGACATCTATTGGCGAGTAGAAGTAGCTTTAGTGTTATTGTGCAGTTAAAGCAGTTTTTTTTCCGTTTCTCCTCTGACGAAATCAGAGCTTTTGTTTATGCTTGGGTTTTAATATTTTAATTTTTTTTTAGTATAATGTAGACCTTTTGTTTAATGTTATTTTGAATGTCATTTTGTTTTAGTTCCAGTTCAACAATGAGTTTACTCTATTATTTGCGCGTTCATATATCCTATTGTTTTATTTTTCATTTTATTTTCATATGTTGATTTATATATTATCATAATATATATGCAACATATTTTCCTTAACCTATTTATTTCTTTTTATGACCTTATTTGTTAGTTCTATTGCGTAATTGCTAAATAAATTTCTTTCGATATTGTTCATAAATATTGAATTTAAATTTTCTATTATTAGTGCCTTGTCGATTTGGTGCTCCAGATCATATCTATCTCGACCAAATGTTGGGCATTTTAATAATATGTGCCGAATTTTTCTGGGACTCCAGGCTCACAGATGCACGACGGGTTCTCCTTACACTTGAAGCGGTGCAAGTATTCGGAGAAACCGCCGTGCCCCGTGAGCACTTGGGTAGTGACACCTTAAATTTTTTTACAACTCTGTAGGCATCTACGGCATCCGGGAAGTAAGCTTTTGTTGTTGCAGCAGTGTCGCCCTCCTGATACCTCCGGTTCCATTCGCCAAGCGATTCCATACGGATTTGTCGCTTGACGAATGAAACCGGACATAGATCATAGTCCGGCTTTCTTTTGGATTTTAGTGCCGCCTCTTTCGCTAGCTGGTCTGCTCGCTCGTTTCCGTCGAGCTCGGCATGGACTTTTATCCAGAAAAGCGATTTTTGATGGCCTTTATATTGTGCCGGGCTTCGGATTCGGGTGTGTGGCACTTGTGTTGATGACAATTTCAAGAGCCGACCGTGAGTTGCTGTATATGCCGAAACTAGACTCCGAACGCTTCAAAATTTCATTCGTGGCCATGCATATGGCCAGAAGTTTAGCTTGGTAGAAGGTGCAATACGGGGCCCACCTTAATTTGAGGGTCTTCGTCTCAGCGTCACAATCCGTCATCGGCAAACGCTTGGCAGTAATAACCCAACTCCCCAAGCCCCTTGAGTAATGGATCTAAGAGGATATTCCACAAGATCGGACCACCAATTGACCCTTGAACACAGCCTTTATTGGTGGTCTTTGTGTACTCCTGACCAGCATACCTTACAGTCACCCTCCTGTTAGTAAGGTAGCTGTCCATTACTCTTCTGATGTTAACGGGGCATTTTTCCTCAGCCAGTCTGGTTTTGATCGCGGGCCACCAAGCGCTGTCAAAGGCTCCCTCTATATCCAGCGACACCATCGTCACTAGCCGTTTCCGATCTAGTTTTGCACGTATATGTCGCAACAGGTCATAGAGAGAGCCCTCAGTGCTTTTTTGGGGCATGAAACCATACAGGCGAATACTAATTTTGGGGAGAATATGGTATTTGATGCGACCTATTAGCATTTTTTTTTATTTGCCTATGACTGGCAACAGGCCTTTCGGTCTATATGACTTTGGGTTTGAATAATCATCCTCGCCCGGTTTTCGCAGGATAACTATTGTGGCAAGCTTCCAGGTCATAGGGAAGTGTGACATCTCGAGACATTTGTTTATGAGGTATAGGAACAGCTCTGGATCCAGTTTTATGGCTTCGCTGCAAATGTCAGCTGTGAGTCCATCTCCACCCGGGGCTTTCTTTGGATTGAAGCTGTCCACCGCGGTGATCAGCTTTTGCATTTTAAATGGTGGATCATGCATTTCAGCATGATCCATCACGTTTGCACATTTAGCTGCTACTCTTATCCGTCGGTGGTCCGCATCATCCTCGCTCTCCAAGTCCTCCGGGTAGAAGGTCTCAGCGAGCAGTTTAACCGATTCTTGTGGATCAAGAGCTCTTCCCCCACTCGCCAAAGGGATGTCTGGTTGCCTCTTGGTGGTTCTTAAAGTTTAGTTTAGTTAAAGCAGTTAGTTGCTCTCAATTAAAATAAATAGTATTATTATTCGCCAATATATGTCGGGAAGAGTCATATTTTTCTATTTAAGTGGCAAAAAACACCGAGCATAGCTGTGCGGTGTTCAATCTGCAATCAACTACAAATAACTTACCTGTGTATATAGCCTTTGAAATTAAATCACCTCGACGCAACTAGATGGCAGCACAGGAAAAATTAGCACGCGCAAGCGTTTCATTTGTTAAATTTCTGGGCCTCTGTCGATTTGTTTACTTTAGTTTTAATTGTTGTAGTGTACAGTCAGTATTGATTATTATATCTTCTATTTTAGTACTTACAGAGTTTCATTTAACTAGAATCAGTGGAAAGTTAGTCACGTACGTAGTATTTATATTCTCTTTGAGTTAGTCGTACGATTACGAACACTTGGTCTTCCAGATATTTAATAATATTAATTACCTTTGTGTTAACGTTTACTAAGTAGGTGTTAGAAGTTCGTTAGATATTCGTTGATGGTGTTTGGAACCCTCCGTGTGCGGGACAAAAGTCTGACTCGCACTTGGCCAGTTTTTTTTTGTGTGTACCGATTTTAATAATTTTCATTACTAGAATATTCCCAGGGGTAGTTCTTTAATAACTTCATCAAGATCTGATTAATATCTTCAGTGGGGATCACCTCCAATATTACATAATACACTATTGGATGACCAATCTTAATCTGGGCTTTCGTTGCATTTAAACCGGTAAAGGTAGGAGAAGAAGCTCCCATGCCCAGTCATGGCTGGACAAGAATTGGGTTTAAACTCAGCTTTTTAATTAATGAGTACGCTTTAACCGCATCGGGAAAAATATTTTTGTTGTGGATGCCGTTTCCCAGCTCTTGTATCGCCGGTTCCATTCGCCAAGCGACTTATTGCGAATCTGCCGTTTGGCGAATGAAACCGGACACTTATCGTAGTTTGACTTTGTTTTTAAATGTAGAGCTGCGTATTTTGCAAGCTCATCAGCCCTTTCGTTTCCGTCCAGTCCTGCATGTGTCTTAATCCAAAACAATTTCAGCTGTTTTCCGCTATTATTAAGGTACGTACACACCGCGGCGTCCTGCGTCCGGCGTGCGCGATCTCGATCTCTGTACATTTCAATCGTTTTCGCGATCAGAAACAGGACGCAGGACGCAGGACGCCGCGGTGTGTGCGTACCTTTAATAATTGTTCTTATATTAAGCCTTGTTTTGATTGCTAGGGGTGGAGGGAAACGTTGTCGACTACGGTATCGAGCTCTGACTTGGAGTCACAATATACGTTGCAGGTTGGTGTTTTGCTTCGCAGAGTATAGTTGGTGGCCTCCGACAATGCCCACACCTCCTAGCATGAGTGTTTGTCCACAGGTGGTAAGGGTATTATGTATATCGACGTTCCGCCTGATTAGCTGCCAAAAAAGTAGCTTACCACCGTCAAGGAAAAAGTTTGCCGCCAAAACTGGTGTTCCGGCGGCATAAAATAACACTTGAGAATCAGACCATTCTAGGCCTAGCATGTTCACCATCTTCGACCATATCATCACTTACCACCAAGCGAGATAGTGGTCAAACTTTAGCCTATCAGATATAAAAAAATGTTTTTTTAACAACAGTAATAAAAAGTGAGCGTAGCGTAAATCGAGATTTGTGTAATGTGACACTTTGAAGTCGCTCAGGCTAATGCACCGCGGTAAATTGTAATAGATAAGATGACAACGATTGTCTGTTATCACTCATTAGTGATGACAGCCGTTTTAAATTTTGAACAAAAGTTTTGTAAGTATTTAAAGATAAAATTGATTTTAAAGCAGCGGGGCTAATGTTGACTTGAAATGAATTAATACATTCATATTACAATGTTTTTTTGAAAAATTGTTGTTTTTGTATTTGCTTAACTTCATTTACGACGTGAAATGAATGAATATATTGAAATATGAAGGTGAACGCTTCATTTAAGCAAATTAAGAGCTTTGTTTATGCAAAATTTTAATTTCAATTATTTAGTTTGAAGTTTTGAAGAACAAACTTTATGTATTTTGGGTTGCTATCTACACCCCGTAGGCATAGAAAAGATAATAATACTACGTACCGTAGGTATATGTAAGTCTTTTACTAGATTCTTAAGCAAAGTAATTAAATATTGACCGACCTATAAAAAAATACACATGTAGGTAAATAATGTTTTTTTTAATCTAAAATACTATGCAAAAACTTTTAAAACTATAAAAAACTAAAAAATTTCCATGCCGTCACTTCCTGCGCTCGTTAAAAATACTAAAAAACACCTTCATGAAATTTTAATAAATATATATATATTACTCATACAAGTTACAAGCGTACATGAATAAAACATTGCAACATTCAAGATCACGCTTACGGCCATGCATACATGAGCGTTAAAAAACATGTTCAAAAACGTAGCACGTTTTTGAACATGAGTTTTACAATGCTTCTGCGCATTACAGAGTCAGGCCAAACGGTACGTCATTAGCAATTTAGCTAGCGGGACAATTTTTTCATAGACGAGACAGGAATTGGATGATTTGTGCGACACGTTTATTAAGGAAGTAAGGTTTGCTAAATCCTGTTGCTTAAACAAACATTAATGCAAATTGCACATATAAATAACAGGATTTATGCTACGGTCAAAGGCATAAGGTTAAAATTTAGATTACGCAGATTGATTGATATTTATTCCAACAGCCTTATATAGTAACCGCTTCCCATCAGGCGGGCCGTCTGCTTGATTGCCTTTACACACAAAATAAAAAAGTGTCGACAAGTTATAAATATTGTTACACACAATAACTAAAATTGTGTGTAACACTTAAAGAAATATAATATTCAGTTTTAGTTTTAAACATGTTTAAAATCTATATGACGAAAAAAAACTAGAGTTTAAATTAAATTAATTTGCATTAAATAGAAGAAATAGAACATTACCGTTGGAATGGCGTTGGCTCAGCATATTGCTGTCTGTTGCTGCGTAGCATCCCAATTTATCTAATCTTATTTATATTGAAACAAGCAGTTCTTGTGGGAAATGGCTGTAACGATTTGGATGAAATGTTGTATTAAGATAGTGTTTTATATTTTAAGTTTACCTATGTAGTTGAATGTGAATATCTTAATAAAAACTTGTTTGTAATTTTTTGTATGTAATAAAACATCATTATTTGTATATTAAAACGAACAATTCGTGTACGGATATTATGTATATAAGAATTTCTGGATTTAAAAAACAGATAAATAATAACAATATATATGTACATATTTAATTACACTAAATTGCGCCATAATTTTACTGCCTTTATAGTCAGTTTTTACGGATCAAATTACACAATCACTATGATTAGGGTAACATTTTGTTACACAATCTTTTGTTAAACACAATAAACCATATTGAAGCATTATGGTGGATTAAGAAATCGCTAGGGCTGACACACTGCGTTTGTTAATGTTCTTCGTTAATAATCAAACTAAAAAACCGCCTTCACATGTCCATTTCAGTAACAAGTTTGAGGTGTTTGTTTCGAAATCAATTTTAATATTATAATGTTATCAACACTAAGCCTGACTTACACCATCTTACCATAACAAACGTCAAAAATCTGTCAAACTCCATATAAAATCACTGGTTAATAGTTATAGTTACGGTCAAAGTAAGATAATATTATAAATTCAAAAGTCAGTTTAGTATATTTGATTATTTGTAACTTATTCACGGTTAACTGCTCAACTGATTTGGCTTAAATTTCGCACAGGGATAGTTATAAATAAGTTATATACTTTTAAAGCGGGCGAAGTTGCGGAGCTAGTAAAAAAATAAAGAATACTTAGTCATGTGTACCTATAACACCTACTTACCAATGGACATCTAAATACGCTACTCTGTCTATGTTTTTACCTAAATTACTTATGTTGAAGCAAACAACAGTTTTAAAACATGTGGGCTTAAAAATAAATAGCATTTTAAGGTTATCAATTATCTCCATCGATAGTGTATATGTAATTGTATATGAAAATTTCTTTTACCAATATTGCAGCTAAATTATAACTTAGTTAATGTATTCTAGGCTAGGCCTAGAATGAGAACTGGCTTTCAAGGATAGCTGCCGGAACACATTAGATGTTAAGCGACCGATTTTCTAACTTGAGGGTGGTAGCTGGCCAGATGGACACTAGATAGTGTCCTACCACTATGCGGAAGTTTTGGTTTCTTAGCGAGGTTTTACCTTCACCCGAGGGCCACTGTGAAAAGCGCATATACATTTTTCGATGGATAAATCCATTGGTACACGGCGGGAATTAAACTCGGTATCTCACCTCTAGCATCAAAGCCGACCGTTCTCCCACTTACAACACCGGGCTCTCAGTCTTTTAAAAAGGGTAGCCATAAATTCTTTATAGGTCGACAACGCGTCATCAGCCCAAGGCCCACCATTTGCTTGCTTGAATGCGAAGCACAGCGAATTTTTTTTATAAATTATTTGCACGTTCCAGTTATAATCGAATGTTTATATGGTTTTCACGATGAAAGGTAATAAATTCATTTACGCACAAAATATTCACCTAGCACGACTGTTGAACACATTGGACCGCGCGTGATTCTAAATATGAATGACTAAGCGAATTCTGATTTCTTTTCATACAATTTAAATGTATTATGTATATTATTTATGGTTCAGTCACGTTGATGTCATGTGTTTGTATCTTTGGTCTTTGAATTATCATTATAATATCTATTAGCAAATTTATATTGTTAGTCAGTTTGTACAGAAAATTCGGAAAGGTATGTACTATATTTCGTGCCACTTACATTATTTCGGGTCTTATTATATTTGTCATCGTCGTTTACGATAGTAGTTCATTCGTATTGATATTAAAATTTACAAGACAATAACGTTTCTTGTAATTTTTTTTACGACATCATTATATTGTTATAAAATTTTGCACACATGTAGATTATTATGAAAATACTTGAGGTAGGTACATTTTAGCTCAAGTGAAACGGGTAAAATCGCGAAGCTTAAGTTGTATAAATTAAGAGTGTATAAAAGCTTTCAGTATTTAAAAAATACATAATTAATGCTACTCGTATGAATTATTTTTATTATTTATTTGTATTAATTTAACTTAAGTTTACAAATTTAAGTAATTACAGGGTAATTATAGATTAGCTTAAATATACTATCTTTTATAACAACGTCAATATTTAGTACATTTATAGAGAGTTTATCTATTCAGTAACGGTACAATTGAGTAGATAAACTCTTAATAAACGTACCTCAGAAACCGACCATAAATCCTTCACTAGGAGTGTGTTTGTGTAGCATTGTAAATTATAATATAAGCATAAATTTAACATTAATTACAAAAGTATCACAAAAAATCAAGAAATTATCTAGTTAACTTAACTTACTTAACTACTAACTTATCATTTCTTTTCACATTATGACATAAAATAAAGTCTCGAATCAAACTCGCAGGCTACAGCGATGCTAACATCAACAATCAAAATACGTTGAAATAAGTATAATTAATATAACTAGTGTTGTAATACTTGAGTGACAACCCTAGAGTCACGTTGTCCACGGTTTGGCATTGCACATGGCCAACCACGTTGCCGCTTAAAATATATCGCCCAAAGTTTGTTCTGTTTATAAAAATAACCGGAACTCTGATGAGCGGGCTTTGTAACAGGTTCAAACTTTTGCCGTAAAACAATGGAATCTAATTATGGCAATGTGATAATCATAAGGTAAAGACGGCGAAGGAAAAGTGTAAAAATAAACTGGCCAAGTGCGAGTCGGACCCGCACAAGTAGGGTTCCGATTAAACAAAATTTGCCGGAAAAATAAAGTACAAAGTACATCTATAATATAAATACCGTGTCAATACTAAACATGCTTATTTACTACAATGCCATCTAACGAATGTCTAACGAACTTCTAACGCCAACTAAGTGAACGTTAACGCTAGAGATGCACCGTATAGTGGTTTCACCGAATTACCGAATACCGAATATTATTCGGTTTAACCTTTACCGAAACAGATATTCGGCTGAATTATTCGGTTTACCATTACATTGTTTTGCCGCGTAAACAAGTTCTAGCATGTGCGCTACGTGCTGCTGCTGGTTAGATTAGGAACTTGGATGGATTTAATTGATGTTTATAAAAATGTTGATTTTAAGTTTAAAAATAAATATTGTTGCGAGATTTAAATTAAATGTTGATTTAAGGCTTAAAATAAATGTTGACTATACCTACTAACTATAGGTTAAGAAAACATATTTATGTTTTCTTTGACTTATAATATAACATAAGTCTTATATAAGAAGTTTTGTCTTTTAGTTCTACACCTTGGCTACATGAGCCAAGAAAATAGAAATGCTTGAACCGAATATATTTGGCAACAAAACCGAATAATTTGGCAGAATACAAATAATGGAAAAGATGCTGAATATCGAATACCAAACGAATATTCAGCGCATCTCTAGTTAACACAAAAAAACAGTGTTTTTCAACGTGTGGGTCGCGCCACTCGCGAACCCCTGGGGGGTCGCAAAGTCTCTATAAGGGAGTCGCGATGTCTCAGTAAAGGAAAAAAAACAAAGTTTGAAAACATACTTTTAAAGAAAATATTAATTAAAGAGTGAGTAAAGTAGGTGTTTTGACTGAGAGTGCTTATAATTTTTGGTTTAAAAGAAAATATGTAATTTGTTTCCTGTAGGCCACACGAACTAAATCGCGGGTAGAAGCTAGAAATATAACAAAATACAAATTATAAACAGTGCAAGTAGGTCGATTTTTTCTTCATACTAAGGGGGTCGCGTCGCGTCATGAAAAAGATTGAGAAACACTGGTAACCAATCGTACATAGATGGCGCTATAGTAAAAACACGTTTTTTGTATGGGGACCCCTTTAATTCTTAACTTTGATCTGTTTTTAGTATTTGTTGTTATAGCGGCAACAGAAATACATCATCTGTGAAAATTTCAATCGTCTATCTATCACGGTTCATGATATACAGCCTGGTGACAGACGGACAGACAGACAGACAGACAGACGGACAGCGGAGTCTCAGTAATAGGGTTCCGTTGGTACCCTTTGGGTTCGGAACCCTAAAAACTTATGTATATAAAAAAAAAAATAATAATAAAAAACTTACAAAATTATGAGAGAAGAGTTCTTGCAGTGTTTTTATTTCACTTAATAAAGAGTAAAATTTCTTGTTTAATAAATTAGTGTCATTAGTTTTGTAATATGTATACTGACTTGTGATCTATTTATTCTACATTGTCATTCTATTCAATGAAAATTAAAATATAATGGGATATACTTTTATATTATAAGAAAACCTACATACATTTTGAACTTATTTTGCAATCTACTGTAAACCTACGCGATGTCAAAATAAGTGGTATACAATGGTTTCAGCAAATATAAGTATCTATCTTTTAGGATAAGGCGGGGGGGAGGCGGGGGGGGGGAGGCGTCTATAATAAAAAAATACTTATCTACGAATCATTTTGTATCTACAAAAACAACTTAGCACGCAAAACTCGATAAGCATTGCTTGAATTTTGCGTGTCATTGCACTGTGGCCGTTAGTTACTGTTACAGTATTACAAGTATAAGTTGGCGTTCCTGTGGCGGCGCCACCTACTCAGTTTGCTCCCACATTCGCCTACATCTCCATAGAAAATACATAAATATTCTTTTAAAATTTGTATTGGAATTGGTATTTACAAAACCAGTACTTGTACCAGTATTATTTATTCTGTGAAACTAGTACAAATATCGTGAATCTAATGTTTTTACCCGACTGCGAAAGAAGGTGGGTTATGTTTTTCGAGGGTTATGTTATTGTGAGTGTATGTATGTATCTATATGTATGTATATATATATATCTTTGGCACGCCCTAGAGCCTAAACGGCTTGTCGTATTTTTATGTGAGTGGTGTCAATAGGTTCGTCGTGAGAGTGACACCGGGTACATCAAAATAAAAATTAAGGATTTTTGGCACCAAAAAGTAATCTCAAATAACGAGATGAACATTGCGGTTCGACTATTTGGAAGGAAAAACAAGTCACGCATTGAAGTCTTTTGTATCACAAACTTGCAAATTGGGATTAGCAAAGGTTCGACTATTTAAATTATTGTTTTCAAAACACATCAAGTGTGGTATCAATATAAATATTTGTTAACGGATTACGAATATATTTAGTATATATAAATATGACATATGTTTTATTTTAGTTAAGATTAGTTTAATCACATACTTTTTATTACGCAGTTGTGTTTTGTTTCTAAAATAATTCACTTATTACTCAGTACCTACCGGTGATCTATTCTTTGTAATCTCTATCCCTAATAATGAAAAAAAAAACCTAATAAAAATCGATCGAACAGCATCTAGCTAGTCAGTTCATAAAGACTCAAGTTAAATAATCATAACGAAGTTATTTATTATCTCAAAATAACAATCTATTGACAAATTAAAGATATTGCATTACAAAAAATATATAAGTAAACAATCAATTTATCCCTGAAACCACAAAAAGCATCTTTTCTGTGTCTTAGGCAAAAGTCTTAAGTGCCCCGGAGACGGTCATTCGCAATTGACAATTTTTGCGTCATTAATGGACCAAATGATCGTCTTCAGAGGCAATAGAATCCATTGTCATACGCAACTTTGAGGTAAAAAGCGAATGATGGAAATATAGATTGTAGCCCATTGATAATTTCGAATAACCGTATAATGGGCGCTTAAGATGTAAATCCATTAATCCAACAATTGTTGCCACCTTGTCAACTACAAAAGTCAAAATGATGTCAACTAATAACACGTTCCGTTCCCCTATCTAGTCACCAAATCACCGGACATGTTGAGCTGTCATCACGGCAAATTTTGGTTAGGTACCACGTGACTCTTTCATAAATTGAATCAACAAAATTTATCACGTGGCGGGTAAATTGGGCACAGATCAGATGAGCACAAAACGTGACACCACTGATTTTTGTTGGAGATACATGTGCTCTTGTCTGTTTTATTTATTGCATTAGATTTGTATTTGACCACTATATTATCTGTATATAAATGACGCTAGGTCTAGAATCAGAACTGACTCTCAAAAACAGTTACTGAATCACATTAAATGTTTGGCGGCAGATTTCCAGCTTGAGGGTAGAAGACGGTCATGAGAATACTAGATAGTACCCTAACACCATGCGCCGTGGTTTCCACAAAGATGAAATATAGGTCACGTTAGACTTTACAGATGTAACAAAAGTTCTGGTAACAAGAGTAGTGATGTCCGAAATTCTGCCGCTGGAACATCGTAAGGTTATGGTGGAATTTTCTGCTTAATGGTGGTAAGTACTTTTTGGTTTAAACATCGATATAATGCTCCTACCACCTGTGGACGAACACTAATGAATGCACATAGAAAAATCAATTAGTGCACGCCTAGAGTTTAAACCGCGACCTCTCGTGACGATTGACCTGTATCAGGTCAATTTAAGCAATCTATTATTTACGCCAACGAGCCGTCCATAAGTGGTGTTAAATACATATAGCTCAGTTTATTTACGGGCATCAGGACCAGTGTGTTTTGTAGGCAGACGTTAAAGCTTATCATTAGATTTCCTGCCTGCTGAGATTTGTTTTATATCTGCAAGGCTAGCGTTTGACCACAATCTCCTCTGGTAAGAAGCGATGATGTGTTCGAGGATGGTGAACACGCTAGGCCTATAATTGTCTAACTCTCAAGGGATGTGTGCTGTCGAAACACCTATTAATCTACTTCTTAGGAATCATAAAACAATAACAAACGGTCAAGTGCATGTCAGACTAGTTGCAAGAAAGCTCTTAAACTGAATGGGTTAACTCGATTCTTTAAACATCTATAGATGAGATTTTGTGTTCTGGAAAACCTCGAGTCTGCGCTTCTATCAGGCACTTAGAAGGTTCTTTCAGACCTATATATCTCCATTCTGTGGTGCTGCGCCTAGTTTTTACCGATGTTCTCAAGGTCTTTCTGCTGAGGTATGAAGATCATGAGTAACGCCATCAGAACGCTATTTGATAGTACTTACCTCTCGTATGGTATGCGACATGCATAGCCTATTTATTACCAGAGACGTCCTAAGAATTTGCTAGCTATTCCGGAGGGTAATAAATCTTAAGTCATCTCATCATCACTCTTTTATTCCACTATCTGCTAGGCATAGGCCTCACATTATATATGCCAGTTGATCTTGTGAAGGTCATGTGCTACTTATATCCAGGTGTGATTGTAGATGACCCAAACCATATTTCTGCCTGACATCCAACATTTTGATTTGGCATACGAAGTTTCCTCGTAATCAAGATCAATATTTTATTTACAGTAATATTCAAAAATTCAAATTGAAAAATATTTATTTACTTCAGATATGGTAATAATTAAGATAGTTTAAAAATAAAAAAAAACAACCGATTCCCATGCCGCGTGAGACAGTTTTAGTAGCAAGTTTGAGATATTTATCATCATATTTCTGAAGATACTTATTAGATCTCGATAAAATTTTAATGTGATCACCTTGGCGATGAATTCGACTTGTCATAAAAAGGATCATTCAAATCAGTTCATAATTGGCGGAGTAATCGCGTAACATTTACATACAAAAAATAAACTGGCCAAGTGCAAGTCGGACTCGCACTAGTAAGGTTCCGTACTACCATAGAAGAATCAAAGAATCAAAGAATCAAAGCATTTATTCAGTATGTATGCAGTATAAATATACGCACATATACACTTCAAAATCATAAATCATAAAATAAATCATAACCAATTATCAAGTAAACATAGCAAAAGCAGAATTTAACGCTTTGAATTAGAAAAAAAAAGTAATGAACCATTCAGCTGTCATCCAATCGTTTACGTCAGAATATTAAAAAAAATTAAAGTAGGTTAAAACCAAGAATAATATATAATATAAATATAGAAATAAAAAAAATAAAAAAATATAGAAATAGGAATAACTACCTTATTATTCCAATTTCTATGCGTACTACACTACAGAATTTTATAAGATCGAGCTAAAAATACCACTATCATTTTTCGCCAGCAAAAAATAATAATTAATAAACCTTTAATTTCTTACAACGCCATCTAACGTCTAACTAAGGAGTTAGGGATCGACATTTCAGTATAACGCCATCTATGGGACGTTTACCTAACTAAGCGTTCATAGATGACGTGAAATGCCGAAGAAAACACGTTTCTTGTATGGGGACCCTCTATTAATTTTCACTTTATTCTGTTTTTAACCGACTTCAAAAAAAGGAGGAGGTTTCTCAATTCGACCGTATATATATATATATTTTTTTTTTTTTTTTTTTATGTTTGTTCGCGGATAACTTCGTCGTTTATGAACCGATTTCGATTATTCTTTTTTTGTTCGAAAGGTGGTATCCCAAGTGTGGTACCATGGTAATTTTATCGAGGTATGATAAGTATCTCCAGAGATATTGAGATAAACATCTCAAAATTGGTACTGAAAATGAATAGCGCGGCATTGAAGTCGGTTGTTTTTTAGTTTTTAAACGATATTATATTTATTAGTATTTGTTGTTATAGCGGCAACAGAAATACATCATCTGTGAAAATTTCAACTGTCTAACTATCACGGTTCATGAGATACAGACTGGTGACAGACGGACAGACAGACAGACAGACAGACAGACAGACGGATAGCGGAGTCTTAGTAATAGGGTCCCGTTTTACCCTTTGGGTACGGAACCCTAAAAAACATACAGACGAATTGAGAACCTCTTCCTTTTTGGAAGTCGGTTGAAAACTCACGTTTGTTTTAAACAATAAAGCTTGTCAAAGGAATTTCAACGAGTCTTAATTGTCTAACTAAAAGTTGTAGATAACAACTATATCAACTTCGCGTAAGTCACGTTAAATTTCTAAATTTAAATTAGCGCGATGAAGCATACTTTTATTAGGGACAAAATAAAGCTGTAGGTGGCTGTAGTACCTAGACCCGGGCAAAAGACACAGAGCGTAGATACGAGTATATTTGCGATTCTATTTACGTCGCAATGGTGCCGCGGCGTTGCAGTGGGGACCGAGGTTGCCGACCTGTGCAAGTAGGTCGCTGGACACGTGCGCGCTTACTCACGTGGCTTCGAGCAATGCTTAGTGCTTATATACTAACTGTCAGTGATACTGTGGCTAAGTGTCGTAGTAACTGTAGTTGAAACTGTGGTTAAGTGTCGCAGTAACTGTTTATGAAACCTGTGGTAGTGTGTCGTACTAACTGTTGGTGAATCTGTGGCAGTGTATCGTGCACACTAACTGCTGGTGACACTGTGGAACTGCATCATAGAAACTGTTAGTACAGTTGTGGCATTTCAATCATACTAACTGTTGGCAAGACTGTTCACTGCATTATAGTCACTGTTGGTACAGCTGTTGCATTTCAGCCATACTTTTTGAAAC
Source organism: Cabera pusaria (assembly GCA_954871355.1). Classification (NCBI taxonomy): domain Eukaryota; kingdom Metazoa; phylum Arthropoda; class Insecta; order Lepidoptera; family Geometridae; genus Cabera; species Cabera pusaria. Next base: position 9,695,981 of record OX940905.1, read on the forward strand.
AACAGACAGCGCAGACATACTTGGTATATGGATAATAAATTGTCAGAAAAATACTGTAGTTGGTTATTTACTCTCTGATTCAGAAGATTTCTAATGTTTATGTAAGGCTTTGAAAAAGTTTTGCACTGAATCATTATAGACTGACGCTGCTGCCCGTCACCGGCCTTTACTTTTTAGCTACGCCATAATTTGAAATGGTTATACCGCCATTTGTCGGTCGCTAGAGCCTCGTTTATTGGTCAGCAGGATGCACCACGGGCAGGTGGGGTTGGTTGGGACCACTACAGTGGTATTTGTGCTCCCTTACATCCCATGATAGAAGAAATCCTCAGCATAATCACAGAACAGGATACTGCTGTTCTAAAATTGGTGTCGGTTACTTTTCCGTTCTTTTTTTGTATTGGCTTTAAACCTGCTTTACTTAGCTTTCTATCCTTATTTTGATCTGAAATTTGGCATAGGTACTTATGTAGTTCAGTGACAATAGGCGTGACGAAAGATTTTGAAATCTTCTTCCGTAATGTGGGAACACATTTACTATTCACGAAAAAACCTATATTTCGGTAATTAACTAACGTTTACTGAAGTTCAAAGCAATTTTTCTAATATATTTTCAATAGTGCGCAAAAACAGCTCACATGTGTCATGGCGTCGGCTGTGAAGTCACGCATACGTTAATGACATACTTAACGTAGTAACTATTATATAATCTGTGACAATGAATACACATGAGATTTCCAAAATTTAATAACATATTCAATAAAACCTCATAAGCGGACATAGTCGTGACGTCATCCGCTGTGATTGGTGTTTCAATCAAAATGGCTGATTGCAGTATAATCATGTTTTATTTTATTGAAAATCTTAATGATCTCAATGTTTTATCTAAATCTAAATCTAGAAATCTAAATCTAAAAAATCTAAATCTAAAGTAGTGTTTTAATATGTATTTTCCCCTAAAAGCATCAAATCTTTGATTTTTTTGATAATGTCGTCATGCCTATTGTATGTTATGGTACCATCACGCTTATTTGATGACGTAGCCGGTATGTAGGGATTGGTACTCTCTGATGAAAAGTGCTAAGATACGGCTCGTTCGATAGTTAGTCATGTGTTATTAATAAACATTAAACATAGGGGTCAGAAGATGGATTCGGAAGATTGACACTGAAACACCCTACGCCTGTTTATACTACTACTTGTAATTTTTAATCAATAGGACATTTTGTTTTAATTTTTTTTAATATCTTATAGGCTAGTGTTTGATCACTATCTCACCTGTTGGTAAGTGGTGATGCGGTCGAGGATGGTAGAACGCTAGGCCTAGAATGGGAACTGGCTCTCAAGGAATGCTGCCGGAACCTATTAGATGTTTGGCGAGAGATCTAACGCACAATGCGGGGGTTGGGGGTTTCTTAACGATGTTTTCCTTACCGGAGGGCCACTGTAAAAAGTGCACATACATTTTTCGATAGAAAAAGCCATTGGTTCATGGCGGGGATTGATCTCGGTACCTCTGGCATCAAAACCGACCGTTCTCCCACTACACCACTGGGCCCTCAAGACTGGGATACACAGATAAAGAAACCAACGTAACTTTGCAAATCTAAGTCGTCCAAACATATTTAATTTTTTTTTAAATCGATATATAATTTTTGCAAATTTTTGTGAGCCATTTGTAAAACCCTGCTTTTTAATTCCTCACTCGATAAATTTGGGGAAAAAAATTATAATTTGTCAAATATCGGCCATTTTAATTCTCCTAATTTGGTATATCCAGTCACAATTAAGGCGGGTCTAACTACACCTATCAAGTTAAAAAGTTATCAAACCGTATACAATTAAAGGCTACAGAGTGTGTCAAAGAAATATACAACACATACACTCGACAAACAACCCAAGGACTGTTTTTCCACTGGCGAAAGAAAAATAAAAATACATTTTAATTACGCACAAATAAGTAAACAAAACTTGCAGCTATTGTGAGTGGCATGAGAATTAGGCTAGGCCACATAACTGGGTCGCAGCTCACGTGCTTTTATTCACGTGGCAATGCTTTACCACAAACTCACAAAAGGTTTTCTTATAGCGTTATAGTATCTTGATTTCCTCAAACGTATAGAGGCCCCAAAATGTGGTACCCACAGGTGGCTTAGAAACGTCTTAGAAAGCCAGCTATGTTAAGTATTGCCTATTTGTTGGATCAAAGGACGGTGTTCAATGGGTAATTAATATTATTTGAATATACGCCCCCCGAGTTAGATGATGAATAACAACAGATTAACCTCACCATTACTACGAGAGTTTTTTATTCGTAATTTTTTTCTAGTTTAATTTATTTTTATTTCATACTCTATGAACTGGTGAACTTCGTATCACCTACTATTTTCTCTCTGGATTTCCACGAATATTTGAAAACCCAAAATTAGCTAAATCAGTCTAGCCGTTATCGAGTTTTAGTGAGACTACAGAACAGCAATTCATTTTTTATACAATTGATATAATATGCTCTTACTATACTACCATATACCTATACTATGCAATAAATTTCCAGCAGATCACGGTGTCATATTCTTGCAATCCACTGAAGTAATTAGAAGGATACCAAATTTGGAATCGATCAGTCCTACGGAAGTCGCTCTCATACCCTCAACAACTAGAAAAGAGCTGATGATCTTCAAACGGCAGAACAGATTTTTTAAGATCAAAGCTACGTTACTTTATCGGCAGTGTTCTTCTATCACACTAAAAAAAAAGGGTAATCTATTTATCTACAACGCCACAGCGATTAGATTAACCATAGATAGATGCGAATGCGGGTGTAATAACTTTTATACGTAAAAGTTATAACACCCGCATTAGTATCGTGACTGTTTTTATTGTTTGTATATACGAGTGATAATTATATCCGTTGTCAACCTCTCAATGTTCCAGGTCAGACGTCTGCATAGAAACTGAACAATGTAGGTCAGACACGTGAGTGATTCACGTGCTAGATAAAATGCGGTTCAAATCAAAATATAGTTTATTATTCTTTATTCATATTATTCGCAAAGCTACAGGATGTTCGGTGGAACGTTGAACACAGAAAAATTGAAGATAGTGCGTCCGTCTGCTACTTACTTCGCTCAAAGGAATTAACCTAGGGGCCACGGTTCTTTTTATATTTATTTTCAAAAGTTTTTGAAATTCAAATTATTCATCACTATGGTGCCAGTTTTTTAGAGATAATAGTCTAAAAGTACGACCACACCGCAGCGTCCTGTGCGATCTAGGCAGCGATCAGGTAGTGCAGTATTTGTATCGACTGGTTCACACCAAACGCGTTCAGATCGCGAACGCGCACGCGGACGCAGGACGCTGCGGTGTCGTCGTACCTTAACTACAGATTATATAATAGTTACTCCGTCCTTAACTCACAAAAACAACATTATGAGGTCTCACAGTGCTCGCAACGCATAGTGTCAATCAATATAATACATTATTGATACCAGGTACCTTCATGAATACGACTATGTAACAGTTTTTCCATTTCATACAAATGTATAGGTAAAGTTTTTTGCGAATGCTGACTTTTCTAGTACCCTAATATCTGTCGGTCCAATAGAGTGCTTTGATTTTATAAGGATTAAAAAAGAATTATCAAAATCAGACTACTATGTTAAAAGTTATGCGTGGTCACACATAAAAAAATATATATATACACGTTGACTTGATAACCTACTCCGATTTTTTTCGTCGGTTAAAAAAAAACAACGGATTCCACTCCGGGAGTGCCGGCAGAAATGAGAACTTGACACGTCATTTTTATTGAATAATTTGGAATGACACCTCGCGCAAGCGCCCTGCGCTCCATTTTACGAATTTTCGTCTTACGATCAGGACATGTGGACCTGACGCAAGTTAAACGTTTTTACCCTACCCAAGAAAAGTGCGCAAAGCCGCTAAAGAACTTATCACTTTTTTCAAGTTTGTGAAAATTGCCCATTTCTTGCTGACAGTATACTAAGCGGCAATAGCCCAATGGATATAAGCGGAAATAGCCCAATGGATAAGGTGTCAGATTGGCGATCGGGAGGTCGTGAGTTCGATCTCCACCCATTGTACTATTGACGTGAACCCACTCCAGACACAAGCATATTTAGCTTAATTGGAGGGGTTAACAATAATACTATAGCTATGTGCAATCCACATTGCGAGTAAGCTTTTTTCAATCTAAAAAAAAGTATATTTCATCATAAAGCCAAATAAAAGATCCTTACAAGTGTAAGACAATTGATATAATTACGTTACTACACACAGAACATCATACGTATCTTTAGGAATATACATTCAGTCACAGCAGGCAATAGTCATGATATCTAATTAAAGTGGTTCTAACACGACAAAGGCGAACACGAGTCAAAAGGTTAAATACAGAAGTTTATTAAAAGTGTGATTTCAAAGAAGTATGTAGTATATTATATAGTCTTCGCAAGGACAAGAGCTGGATGAGAGATACCGAAGATCGTGCTCAGTGGCATGTATTTGGAGAGGCCTATGTCCAGCAGTGGATTCCATAGGCTGATGATGATGATAATGATGCTGTAGTTTACATTATCTGTCAATATATTACTTACATTAATGCAACGTGAGACATATGAAACAAGGTGTAGACATAATCAAACCATTTCAGTTATAATTTACAGATTAGAGTGACTAAAGGTACGACCACACCGCGGCGATCAGATAGCGCAGTAGTAATTGTACAGTCTGGTTCACACCAAACGCGATCTACGGCGATAAGAAAACAATAGAATTCAGATCGCGAACGCGCACCCGGACGCAGGACGCCGCGGTGTGGTCGTACTTTAATAATAGAATTTACACGACTTTAACTAGAACCGACTTCACATGTCACGGGAGTAATTTTCAGTAGCACGTTTGGGTGTTTACCTCAATATCTCTGAATAAACCAAACAACTCCTGTAAATGTATTATAATGCATATTATCCGACTCACACTTAACCGGTATATATTAGCTCATCATCGTCATCAACGTATGACAGTCCACTGCTGGACATACTAAGGCCTCTCCAACTGTAGGTTGCATATTACCAGTTAGTTTTTAAAAAGGTTTCAAAAAGTTTTCTAGGTGCTATCCTATTGTTATAAAGCAAAATGCATTTCTTAATACAGTCCAGTTCTGTATTATTCTGTGCAAAGAATCAAGAAGAATCAAAGCATTTATTCAGTATGTAGGCAGTATAAATATACGCACATATACACGTCAAAATCATAAATCATAAAATAAATCATAACCAATTATCAAGTAAACATAGCAAAAGCAGAATTTAACGCTTTGATTTAGAAAAAAAAAAGTAATGAACCATTCAGCTGTCATCCAATCGTTTACGTCAGAATATTTAAAAAAAATTAAAGTAGGTTAAAACCAACCATACATGTAACTGTGTGTTTCAGTACTTCAGACAATTTTTATATAAAAAAAATAAAAAAAGTGAAATAGTGAAACACAACATGAGAAACGCATACCGATCACAGTACATATCATGATCCAAATGGAACTGATAGTCCGTCTGTCAGCTGCATAATATTGTTTAAATAAAAATAAAAATGGCAAGCCTAGAAAGAAAATCTGCGGACAAAAGGGGAAAACTGAATGGCTGTTGAATCTACCGGTGTTTCGGAAATACTCCCATCAGAGAAGAAACACCAAGAAACTCTATGGGGCTTGTCTTGTCATTTTATATATTTTTTTAAATTAATTGTACATGTCAGCTTTAAAATTTTAACAATATATTAATACAATTTATATTTGTTCTTGGAACTTGGGGCATTCAGGCCATGCATTTTTGTCATCCATATAGTCACCTATTGTATAGTATGATTTTTTCATCAAATTGGATTTTACATAGATTTTAAATTTGCTCATAGGCAATTGATCAATATCTTTAGGAAGCTTATAGTAAAAGCGTACACAGTTCCCCATGAATGAACCACTAACTTTCTGCAGTCTGAAATTAGGTATAATTAATCTATTTTTATGTCTTGTATTAAAATTATGTACATCAGACCTTTTCTTATAATCATTTATATTCTTGCGTATGAACAAAATATTTTCATTTGTGCATTTTTGTTAATAAAATAAGCACATTAGCACATAATATTAGCAACTCAGGTGCAAGCCAGACAGAAGAGACGTAAGATGTAGGATAAAGTTGCATTTCTACCCTCTCTATAAGTTTTATACCGCGAGACTTCCTTATATTTTGTTTGAAAGTCAATAAGGCGCCACGTCCACGTCTCTTCCTCGCTTCACATCTTATCTATCTAGCCTGCGCCTTATTTATTCTGATGTAGATGAAGTACTACTTAGTCTTAGTTAGTTATCTATACTAATATTATAAAGAGAGAACATTTGTATTTTTGTATGTTTGTAATGATTTGGCTCAAAAACTACTGGACCGATTTGAAAAAAAATTTCACAAATATATAGAATGGACTTTCGAAATGAAAATAGTCCATATATTATCCCGTTTAAATCAAAGGTACATTCGTGGAGACCTAATATGCAACCTAAGTCGACAAAAAACGGTCGAAAAATCACGTTTCTTACGAACGCTGCTCAATTGAAAACACACGGAAGAATAGTTTCTATGCAAAAGTTGTACAACTTAATAAGACCTACAAAAAAGTCCGCGACAGCATATGTCTATGTCTTAAGGTTGACTCACAGTAACCACTTTAATTTTTATTTTTTTGTTAAAAAATATTACATAACTTCCAGGGCTATTTTCAAGTATATAGTATTAATCCTTATCCAAATAATTACGTTAAATATCTTGGCCACATATTATAGATTAAAATTGTCCTTTACAGTATATAATTCAAATGAAAACTCTAGAAGATATCACGGATTTCACATACACGCATCGCAAAATTAATAAAATATTTGCAATGAAACCACAGAATAGGTCATAGTTACTACAAACATATTATTATAAGCTTAGCTTTTCTGTAGATCCCCACCGATCACAATCAATTTGAAGTCAATATAGTATAATAATATGATCTATTGTATAAAATAATATTCATCCATATATAAAACAATATAATATTTTAAACCACCCCGACTGATCTATGTATAATCTTTTCATTAAAAGCATTCCAATGACTCTAAACACGACATTTAAAATCTGAGCTGTAAGTCGGTGATGGATGGTTGCATGAACGCAACTTTTACAGTGTAGAAGATTGTATGACATACAAAATATTTTGACATTAACCATTAATTGACATTGACATTTGTAGTTGCATGGCATTAACATTTAATATTTTGACATTCCAATTTTAATTTTAATTTTTTGTGTTGTTCTTACTTGTAAAATTGTAATTGATAAATAATAATAATAGAATTATGAACAAAACATAAACATGGAATGGTTGAGTAGACGGTGAGAACATATTATAATTATTATAATTATCAATAGTATTGTAACGAATTGTAAATAAGTTGTAGTCCAAAAAGATCTGAACCAGCTTCAGGTGTCCGATTGGCAAGAGGTCGCGCAATCCAGGGAGAAATGGCGTCTCTTAATGTCGGAGGCCAAGACTCACTTTAGTGTCAGCGCGCCAGTGCAATAAGTAAGTAATAATAAAATCAAAATTGGTTCATCCGGTTGGGTGCTAAATTATACTAGTATTATATATATAACTAGTATTTATATGTATAGGTAATTATTATTATTTTATTTTGTATTAATTTAGTGTTCTTTAATAGCTTATGTCTTATTTACTTATACACTATACACCGCCGTCTCTATTTACATATTTCTCCTTCTAAAGGTTGTCTGGAAGAGATCGCTTTCAGCGATAAGACCGCCTATTGTTACACTATTATAATTAGTTGTTAAGTAATACTCTGTTTCTTTTAATAATGTGTTCAATAAAGTGTTTCTATCTATCTATCTAACTACTATTATTTATTCTGTGGCAGAAGCTGAATTCTCAATCAAATTGCTTACTGTCGCAGTTTAGAACTCATCTCTTTCTTCAATGCACTTCCATCTTCAGTGCACCTTTTTAACTACCATGAACTTCCACGTGATGATTTCATTGACTTGTCCTTTTCGATGTGATCATTTTACATTCAAATCGCTAACATCCTTTTTTACATAAACGAATTAACTGCAGTTACTGGGCACGTGCGTAGTTACAACTGTGAATAGACGAGACAAATATTTTAGAACCATGTCACAATAAAAAAAATACTTGAAGGTTGAGTATTATCTGAGAACGGCTGTTCTTTTGTTACTTCGACAAAGTCGTAAAACACTGTTTGTCGTTAAAGTCGTTGATCTAGTCAGTGTGTCAGGGCTGCTGCGTTACGCTTGAATGTCGATAAAAACACGTGCTTAGAAACACGTGAGTGGCGGCCCTGTTGGTATTTATTGTTGATATTTTGTTGTTAATAAACGTCGAGTATACATTGAATAAGATTTTTAAGCAGTTATAGATAAAGGAGCTATAAAACAATTTCGGTACTATGTATTTACATAGTACCGAAATGGTTTTATAGCTCCTTTATCTAGGACTGCCTAAAGATTCGAATACATAGTTATACGAACGGCGAAAAGTGCTATTCGAAAAAAAATTGGGACAAATCTGATATGTACCTAAGTAAATTGATATGATAACGCTCAACAACGTCAAAACATGTAATTTACTGATATTTAAATATTATGATAAGAGTTCAATAATATGATAGTCTCAAATTTCGTTTGTGTTGATATTATAAATGTCTGATAGAGTCAATTTGTCGCGGTAGTAGTAGCGGTCACCACGGTTATCATGTTATTGCTGAGGAAGAAAGTAGCAGATAGTAGCAGCAAAAGTAGCTTACCTCTACTACGTAGCATTATATGCTATACAGCATATAATGCTAGGTAAGAATATTCTGTAAGGTCGAGCGTACACAGCTTTGCAGTGCGTTTATTCTACCACACCGTCGAATAAACGGTATAATAAAATATTTCACCACAATGCGCGCACTTCTATGACACCCTATACTTTACAGAATATGCGTGCGGTAGAATAAACGCCCGGTGTGCACTAGTCCTAATGCCATAGGAGAGTCATATGTACAGCAGTTGATGATTATAGGCTGATGATGAAGCGTACCATCTTCGACCACATCGTCACTTACCAACAGGTGAGATCTCAATGAGCCGTTTTAATAAAAAAACATAGCTTACTGCGTTTTGTAAGCCATAATATCTGTCTAGCCTCCTGAGTACCACGCCCAATGGGTGACTCCCACTGAAGCGACGAAATCATTGAATTGCATTTCAACCAATTATGCAGGCGTCATCTGCGATTACTATTTAAATGTACAAATGTTTGAATGTGCAAAGTTCAAAAATAAATCAATAAACCATTTTATTACATTAATAATACCTAAATTCAAAATTTAAAACCATCCCCCGACTGTTTTGTATATGTATAATTTGTCCATTTCAATAAGCCTAAATACGACCTATTCTCACACGAGGAGATAAGAGTATTCTGCAGATTCAAGGAGATGTCTCAGAATTAGGTCAAGTTTACCATATTTTTGCAATATCATTGAAGTAAAAGGATACTGAATTTCAAATTAATACATTTGATTTGACTAATGTAAACTACGCTAAACAGACGGTAGCAGAGTGGCAGGTAAGTAGTGCGCAGAAGTGCCATTTTGATTTTTTTGACGTTCGCGCTCAAAAGGGCTACAAATGTTGCTATCGTAGTCTCATCAACCAACAAAAAGCGGATAATGTTTAAACGGCTGAACATATTTTCATGAAAAAAAGCTAAGAACACTCTCGATGAAGACACCTATCAAAAATAAAAACTAAATCAAAATCGGTTTATCCGTTTGGACGCTACGATGCCACAGACAGACACACACATACACAGATACAAAGACACGCAGATACACACGACAAACTTATAACACCTCTTCTTTTTGCGTCAGGGGTAAAAAGGTCGGTTCCTGTATGAAGAGCCGGTTTTCCGTTACCTCGACTGCCATCTTTCTCATCCACACAAGCATGATTCTATACTTATTCGTATATTTTTATCTCACGAAATGGAATACTCTATAGAAGCTGGTATAATATTTGTCTTTATCATAATGCTTATCCTCTAACAAACAAACCTGTTATAAAAAAATGAGTCATTTATATAAACACGTGTTTATACCGTAGCAAAAAAAAAACAAGCGTAAAAGGGCATATTGAAGCAACGTGCTCGTTGTTTACTCTTTAGAATTACCGTCATGAACTAGCACGTTGTTTGATGCCTGCAGAGCCTATTCATAATCATTCGAAAATAAATACAGATTCGGAAACTACCTCTCTTTCGACTCGAATCTTAGCAATTCACAATGAAGAAACCTTTGTTATTTTAATTTGGAAGAAATATTAAGTTCAAAAACTAAAAAAGATGACTACTAAATAAATTATAAGTAAACAATATTTTTAAAAACAAGCTTTTATCTGGGACAATGAACTAAAATGTTAAAAATAAATTCTAGTAAGCATTTGGCGTGAAGGTACTTACCTTTATTCTTAAAAGCTTGAAGCACTACCCGTTTTTCAGGCTAGGTAATTACTATACTTCAGTGCCTCAAGCTTTTAAAAATATAGGTAAGTACCTACACGCCAAATGCTTACTAGAATTAATTTTTAACATTTTAGTTCACTGTCCCAGATAAAAACTTGTTTTTAAAAATATTTTTTTCTTATAATTTATTTTAAACTTTTTAGTAGGTAGGTATAGATGACGACTACCTACCTACTACCTAAGTATTTAAGAGAAGGCATGATGTTTTAAAATATTCCATGGATATTTGATGTGATTATGGGTAGTGTTCTCCAAGGAAAATCAATCGACTCGGTGGGGCTATGTTGCTTTATAACAGAAATGCCATGGCCACCTTAGAGCTTGATCATCAGATCCTGGCTATCATATTAGAGTAAAGTGCTCCTCAAGACGAATCATTTGAGCCCAAATTCACTGGGGTTACGTTATTTTATCACAGAGATGCCGTGGCCACCTTCCAACTTCGTCACCAGTCGCCAAATATCATCTAGGTGTAAAGTTCTCTTCAAGACGAATCAATCGAGCCCAAACTCGGTAGAGTTACGTTGATTTATCACAGAGATGCCGTGGCCACCTTCCAGCTTCATCATCAGACCCTGGATATCATCTAGGTGAAAAATTCTCTTCAAGACGAATGAATCGAGCCCAAACTCGGTAGGGTTATGTTTATTTATCACAGAGATGCCGTGGCCACCTTCCAGCCTCATCATCAGACCCTGGATATCATCTAGGTGAAAAGTTCTCTTTAAGACGAATCAATCGAGCCCAAACTCGGTAGGGTTATGTTGATTTATCACAGAGATGCCGTGGCCACCTTCCAGCTTCATCATCAGACCCTGGATATCATCTAGGTGAAAAGTTATCTTCAAGACGAATCAATCGAGCCCAAACTCGGTAGGGTTATGTTGATTTATCTCATAGATGCCGTGGCCACCTTCCAGCTTCATCATCAGACTCTGGATATCACCTAGGTGAAAAGTTATCTTCAAGACAAATCAATCGAGCCCAAACTCGGTAGGGTTATGTTGATTTATCACAGAGATGCCGTGGCCACCTTACGTCTCCATCATCAGACCCTGGATATCATCTAGGTGAAAAGTTATCTTCAAGACGAATCAATCGAGCCCAAACTCGGTAGGGTTATGTTGATTTATCTCATAGATGCCGTGGCCACCTTCCAGCTTCATCATCAGACTCTGGATATCATCTAGGTGAAAAGTTATCTTCAAGACAAATCAATCGAGCCCAAACTCGGTAGGGTTATGTTGATTTATCACAGAGATGCCGTGGCCACCTTACGTCTCCATCATCAGACCAGCTCCATGGTACCATATCATTGTATTGACATCGAAGATACATAAGTACACCAAATTTGAGTCCAATCGGACATCGGCAAGTGGGTCTAATTTAGCTACCAAGATTCCACCCAAACATACATAGTGACATACATACATACATACATACATACATACATACATACATACATACATACATTGCAAGTTAAATAAAAGCTTGTAAAAATCACACTGTTATTTTAGAAATTATTCCCAATTATCAGGTGTATGCAAGCAAAGCCGTTGTTAGCAACAGCTAACAATATGTATATCATCATCATCACCATCAGTAGCAGCCGGTCTCAGCCCCATGCTGGATGCATCGGCTTCTCCTAGGATGCGCCAATTAGCCCGATCTTCGGCTTTTCTTGTGACTTTTCATAATTGGGAGGGATGTGGTCTAATCGCCACGCTGGGCAGGCGGGTTGGCAATCACAGGACGTAACTTCTCGCTCTGGTGACGCTGCTGCCCGTCACCGGCCTGTAGTATTTAACTACGCCATAGTTTTGAAATTATTATAAACCACCATTTGTCGGTCACCAGAGCCTCGTTCGTTGGTCAGTAGGATGCACCACGGGCAGGTGAGGTTGGCTGGGAGCACTGAGGTGGTATTTGTACTTTACCCTTACATCCCCATCATTAGTATATTTTAAATATGTATATATTTGAAATGTACTAATTGCACGCTTTTTGACAACGACACGGCATCATTAATAATATCGTTTAAAAACTAAAAAACAACCGACTTCAATGCCGCGCTATTCATTTTCAGTACCAATCTTGAGATGTTTATCTCAATATCTCTGGAGATACTTATCATACCTCGATAAAATTACCGTGGTACCACACTTGGGATATCTCCTTTCGAACAAAAAAAGAATAATCGAAATCGGTTCATAAACGACGAAGTTATCCGCAAACAAACATAAAAAAAAAAAAAATATATATACAGTCGAATTGAGAAACCTCCTCCTTTTTTTGAAGTCGGTTAAAAATAGATTTGTTCATGACTCTGTGCCGTCTAGAGACCTATAACCAGCGGACAATAAAAATCAGAGTTCATTACAAAATAACGCTTTCGAAATCAAATGTATCCGATTTTAGTAAGTATATACCAATGTCGATGTCTCATAACAAAGAGAAGGACAAGGTTGTTTTGTCTTCAATGCTGTATCGCAAGCGGTTGAAACAAATGGCTTCTGATATACGAAGGTTTATTTTAAAAGACATGTATTTACAATGGCTTTTATGTGTTATTGTTATGTAGGTTATCGGAACGGTAGTAAGTTTATTATTATACTAATTTAAATAATTATAATTAGTTATTAACCTGTCTGTTGTCTGTCTGTCTATGTTTCACAACGAGTTTAATTCGAGGATATACTATGTATCTCACCTGTTGGTAAGTGATGATGCGGTCTAGGGTGGTAGCACGCCAGACCTAGAATGGGAACCTGCTCTCAATGACAGCTGCCGTATACAGCGACAGATTTTCCAACTTAAGAATGGTACTGGCCAGACGGACACTAGACTGTGTCCTACCACCATATTAGGAGTTAACGAGATACCATTTATAGTACAACGATGATGTTCCTTCACTAGAGGGCCACAGTGAAATGCACATAGTTTTGTATTTTTGATAGACAAATCTATTCGTGCACATTATTGATCCATTTGTTATTTAAATATCAATTTGTAATTCAACAAACCGTATTATAGAGATGTAAATAAGGTCTCTAAAACCTTCATTTTTGAGCGCACGTGTGGCCTTTTAGAACACGTGCGTTTTTACATCTAGTTACAAGTGCGTAAAGGAAGCATTAGCCGAAAGATTAGATAACATGATGGGCTAATATAATCGTGACTAATTACAAAAGTTACTAAGTCAGAATAGTGAATAGAGTCCGTGGAATGGAAAACGAACCATTGGATAACCTCCGAATATTGGAGCGATGACTTTCGCAAGGTGGCTGTCAAGAGCTAAATGAGCATAGCTCAATAACGTGCTCAGTGGCGTGCAGGTAAAGTGAAACTACTACTAATACAACTAACACAACAAACAACTACTAACTACTACAGTGATACTTATGTATTTATTATATTATAGTAGGATGATTATAGATAACCATTAGAAAATCCTTGATAGTCAAGTCCTACAGCGCTTGGCGTCTTTAGTCGCAGCTGTTAGTCATATACATATATATATACTATACACTATAAAATCAGATGTAAAACACACGTGTGTTTGTTGTTATTTTTTAGTTATAAGGTAACAGAATATACGAAATGCTTGCATGATGTATACGAGTATCTATCCCAAAAACGAATCTACACTCATTATCTTGATACATCAAAGTCTTACATACCTTGCAGTTAATTTGAATGGATGATTTTTACCCTTCAAACCGAAAACACATTACTATTTCACGGTAAAAGAAAGTAACATCACATTATTTATACATACTTTGTGAATAATAAATTAGGTTGCGGTAAACCGTTAAGGAGACAAAATTATATTTTTAACCGACTTCAAAAAAAGGAGGAGGTTTCTCAATTCGACCGTATATTTTTTTTTTTTTTTTTTTTATGTTTGTTCGCGGATAACTTCGTCGTTTATGAACCGATTTTGATTATTCTTTTTTTGTTCGAAAGGAGATATCCCAAGTGTGGTACCATGGTAATTTTATCGCGGTATGATAAGTATCTCCAGAGATATTGAGATAAACATCTCAAAATTGGTACTGAAAATGTATAGCGCGGCATTGAAGTCGGTTGTTTTTTAGTTTTTAAACGATATTATTTTTACATACATACATACATAATTACGCTAATCGCTCATAGATACGCGTGCTACGCCGGGTGCTATGCTACGACGCTAAGTATCATCTTTTACCGCGTGACTTCCTGTTTTGCTACGTTTACTGCTACGCTTGTAGCTCTCACGTAGCAACAGACATAATTTCCATACATTTTTAACCACCGACCACGAGTAAAATGAGGGGTTTTATGAGTGACATACAGACGGTGGATTTGTGAGATAGGACCGTAATGGCAAGCACCTACCTCTTTCGTTGTAGCTACAATAAAAGATTTTGAGGAGACAGCCTATATTATTCTTGGAAATAAGGAGCTGCATTCGCAAATATTGAAGAAAAAATACAATTAGCAAGATAATTTATTTTTTTATTTAATAGGTCTACGAACGAACGAATAATGGGTCATTTACACAAAACTTTTTAAGGTGCGGCCACCCCGCGGCATCCTGCGATCTGCGGTCGCGATCTCTTTTACTTTACTCTTTTACTTTTCAATTGTTTTCTGATCGCGTTTGGTGTGAACCAGTCGTTACACTACTACTGCGCTATCTGATCGCCACCTAGATCGCGCACGCAGGACGCTGCGGTTTGTCCGCACCTTTAAATGCCATTCGATCCAGTTTTTTATGAGGGTCAAAACACTCTTTAGACAAACTGAGGTAAGGGTACAAGAAAAAAATGAATCGGAAAACTTTTCTACATACATATATTTACCAAACCAACGTTACACGTGTCAGTATGCGAGAAATAAAAAAATATTGCGTAACCGAACCCACTATTGTCGCAAATATTTAATAGGAAAATGTTTATGAGTTCTTGCAATAACAAATATAACAATTATTTTCGGTTCTGTCTTCACAATGCTGATGCCATATACAATTATTGTTAAAGGAACCTTGCTTATATTATCGTGGAGTTCAGCAAAGGCATATAATAAATTGTGATAATATATTTTTTTGGCTGTCTCATTGTCTCAAATAGAGGGAGCAAAAAAATTGATCGAAAACAGTATTAAATATCTTAATATCAGGAAGAAAATATGTCACCACCTTACACTGTTTCGGCAGCGCACATCTCTTTAGAGTCCATTCTTGGCCTAAAGTGTTTACCATCTTCACATTGCTAGTAAGCTTTTTTATTTAAAAAAAATAAATTTGTATATTATGTTGTCTTACAAATAGAAATAAAATAAAACAAATATGTATATTTGTTTTATTTTAATTTATTATTATTTAAATTTTATTTGTTTTATAAAAGTTGTTATCAGAAAATTCAATCAAAAGTAATGTACGTAGTTTCAGTTGTAAATGTTAAGTTGAGAGACATGTCAAAACAAGCATTGTACAATTTTTCGGGAATTACCTCAGATTTCAAAAGATTCTAAGAACATTTAAAAACAACATCGACCAATGGATGCACCAGAATTCAAAAGTGTCTTAAAACATTAAAAACAACTTTTCACACAAATTGAACCTTCTCATTCTAGAATTGGTTCAAACCTTGCAAGTTTAGATCACGTTTTTAAAAACACGAGTTAGTTTTGTAAACAAGGTGGCTTGTCTAAATGTAGGCACTGAATAATTATTAGTTTTCTGTTACGTTCATGGAAAATTCCACGTTTTATAAGTATCGAACATAGTTATTAGACATTTGTTATGTCTATATCACATATCTGATTATAAAACATTTGTATAATGTAATGTATATATTTCCATACAAAATAATATTTACAAATAGTACATATATACAACTTAAAACTAAATTAAGATAAAACTATTTTTTAACTGATATAAATAAGTAACATTTGTATTGTAATATACTGAAGATGGGTATCTTCAGTTCAGTCTTCAGTAGGCGTGTGCTACTTACTACGCTAAATAAACTGGCCAAGTGCAATTCGGACTCGCACTCGTAGGGTTCCGTACCACACAACATTATTTTATAAGATCGAGCAAAAAATACCACTATCATTTTTCGCCCGCAAAAAAATAATATTAATAAACATTTTATTTCTTATAACGCCATCTAACGTTTAACAAAGGTGTTAAGATCGACATTTCAATATAACGCCATCTATGGGACGTTTACCTAACTAAGCGTTCATAAATGGCGTGTAATGCCGAAAAAACACGTTTCTTGTATGGGGACCCTCTATTATTTTTGACTTCATTCTGTTTTTAGTATTTGTCGGTGAAAATTTCAACTGTCTAACTATCACGGTTCATGAGATACAGCCTGGTAACAGACGGACAGACAGACAGACAGACAGACAGACGGACAGCGGAGTCTTAGTAATAGGGTCCCGTTTTACCCTTTGGGTACGGAACCCTAAAAAAGGTAATATGACCGAATGCCTAATGCGTTGTTTTAGTGGTCTAAAACTATCTCGAATTATTGCGTTTCTGATGAAACTGCTTTGGGGCACTTCGGTTGGATGATCTATAAACGGACATAGGTAGAAACAATTTTTATGTTTTATATATATATATATAAAATATAATGTATTAGATACTATTCGTTATAATTGTTTAAAGGTAACTTATTCTTATAATATATTTGAATGCTAATTGACTCATAATGGTTCTTCTACAACATCATCTGTGTATCTCATCATCACACATGTTTCTTCAGTATTGCTTTTTAGTAGTACTGCCACCACCCCGTCATGCGCCAGCCTAGGATTCATTCCCAGGAATTCCCGAGCCGAGAATTCCCAGGAAATCGTTGGGCTATATTCCGGGGAAATTAAGCTCGAGAAAAGTCGAGAACTCGAGAAATCATATCATTATCAATCATAGTAAATAAAATAAGTTATTTAAAAAATATACATAAAACCGACTTCATAACCACAAACAGGCACTCTAAAGCGAAAAATAAATTTCTTAATATTATTATAAGCGCTACCCACTTATCTATTTGAAGTTTGTGCCAGCCAAGTCTAATAGGTAGTAAATAGATAATACCTACATGTATCTACCTACTTACTAACCTACATGTACCTACTTACTACTACTACATACATACTTAGTATCTATCTACTATCCAATAGACTTGGCTGGCACTGACTTCAAATAGATAAGTGGGTAGCGCTTATAATAATTTTAAGTAATTTATTTTTCGCTTTTGAGTGCCTGTTTGTGGTTATGAAGTCGGTTTTATTTTTTTTGAAAAATAACTTATTTTACCCTTTTTAGTGCAAAACAAGTTTTAATTAAATTACATGCATCTATTAAATTTCGTGTCTGGGCCGTTATACACTGACGGATATATACCATTTGAAAATTTCAAGTATGTATACCTATAACGGTTAAGAAGATACAGATCTGTAAAGTGCGCACATATAGACACACGGACGGACGGACGGACGGACGGACGAACGGACAACAAAGTCTCAGAAAGTGCTCATTTGGTACCCTTTGGGTTTGGAACCCTAAAAAACTGGACTTTAAATGCTGCGCTAAAGTGAAAATATTCACTAGTAATAATGATGTCATCAAGGTATCAAAGGACAATGTCCAAAATGGCCCTGTGCAATTAAAGCATCTGACACACACGATAATTAATTGTCTATTTTATTACAATAATTCCAAATACTTATATAACACAGACTAGAAGTGTCCCGCGGCTTCGCCCGCGTTAAAAACTTCTTTTATTTACGTAAAACGTTTCTTTTAAAAAACGATTCTATCATTTACAATTATCGTGAATTTGTAACATTATTATTGTTATATACCGGCTGTAATTCACGTACCTTTAGTCGAATTTTCTCGACCTAGGTTTCGAGCGAGTTCATCGCTTTTCCTCGGATGTGAGATCACACAAATTCGACTGAAGGTAGGTACGTGAATTTCAGCCGGTATATAACAATAATAACGATTCTATCATTAAGGACATCAAATAAGAATTAGCCAAATCGATTCACCCGTTTTCATGTTATCGCGTGACTAAGGCAATTCGGGATTCATATTTATAAAACCCGAAAAACCCAAAGTTTCAGACTTTGTTGCCTACCCCATTTCGAAAAGTCCTACAACACGTACTTTATCTCATCTTGTTTCGCCATACAAACTATGATACCTCGTTCCGTATCCGGGAGGAATTTTTAGAAAATACTTTGTGACACCTAATAATAATAATAATAAGTAGATAGATATAATAATAATATAAGTAGCGCGCGTGTAGATCGCTATTATCAAAATCGCCTCTTCCAAAGTGACCAAAGGAAGGTATACCGAGGTTGGGAAGGAACCAATCAACGTGTGAATGAGGAGCAGTGTCCGGATACTACTACCATGAATAACTTCTGGCGTAGTATCTGGTCGGTGCCCGTCGAACACACGGAGGGCGATTGGATGAGCGTCGTTGAGCGCGCGTGTGAGCCTATCGAATCCATGGGGGCTATTAGTATTAGCCCCGAAGACGTTAGTTGTGCGATCCGTACGGCCCAGAACTGGAAAAGTCCAGGACCGGACGGATTACACAACTTTTGGATAAAGTGGATTCGATGCTCACACGACTGCTTAGCGGCGCAATTCCAACAAGCTCTCGAGGTTGGTTCCTTGCCAACATTCATGACAACCGGTGTCACCTTCCTGCTCCACAAGTCCGGTAGTACCACGGAACCGAAGAACTATAGACCCATTACATGCTTGCCAACGCTGTACAAGCTTCTTACATCTATTCTGAGGTTTAAAATTAATTCGCACATTGTTGCGCACAATATTTTGGCCCCCTCTCAGAATGGATGTAAGGTTGGGTCCCGTGGTACTAAGGAGCTCCTCCTCATCGACACGGCCATTTGCCAACAAGTCCGGCGGAACAAAGGTGCTCTCTCCACCGCCTGGATTGACTACAAGAAGGCCTATGATTCAGTGCCTCATACCTGGCTGGAGAGGATCTTGGAGTTGTATAAAATTGATACAACTCTGAGGTCTTTTCTAGGTTCTCGTATGAGGCAGTGGACCACAGTCCTTCGTCAACCGGGTGGTTGGGACAGTCTCTCTGGTCCGCAGGACTTTATAAGGATTGAGCGAGGCATCTTCCAGGGTGACAGTCTGAGTCCGTTGTGGTTCTGTCTAGCCCTAAATCCTCTAAGCACATTATTAGAGGATTCAGGGCTAGGCTATCGGCTTAGGAGAGAGGGTGAAGTCATTTCACACTTGCTGTACATGGATGACCTCAAACGTTTTGCACCGAAGCGCCATGATTTGATGGAATTATTGAAAGTCACTGAGACTTTCAGCAACGCCATCAACATGGAGTTCGGTGTAGATAAGTGCGCGGTCATGCACGTGCAGCGGGGGAAAGTTGTTAATTCAATGAATTTACAACTTTCTGATACAATGACTTTCAGATCTCTCTCCGAAGCCGACACCTATAAATACCTTGGTATGTCAGAGTCATTGGGTATCGAGAGTGGGGGGATAAAACAGTCGGTGAAGGAACGTTTCTTCGGTCGCCTGACGAAAGTACTTAACAGTCTTTTGTCAGGAGGCAACAAGGTACGTGCCTTCAACGGCTGGGTTATGCCCCTACTTATATACACCTTTGGCATACTAAGGTGGACTCAGACTGAACTAGACGCCCTGGATAGAAAAGTTCGAAAGCAATTGACATCACATCGCATGCTTCACCCACGCTCGTCTGTTATGAGACTGTATATCCCACGGAAATGGGGTGGTCGAGGCTTTTTAAATGCCAAGACACTCCACAACCGTGAGGTATGCAGTCTCCGGGAATATTTCCTAAACAACGAGTGTGGGATGCATTGCGATGTGGTGTCAGTTGACAAGACTTTCACCCCTCTGTCCTTAGGCAAAGAGAACTGGCGCAAGCCTCAGGTGCTGAGCACCGAGGACCGCAAGGACGTATGGAAGAGCAAGGAGCTGCATGGCCGGTTCTATCGAGTCTTAACGGGACCCGATGTGGACCTGCTCGCGTCGGTGAACTGGCTACGATTCGGGGACCTCTTTGGGGAAACCGAAGGTTTTGTTTGTGCAATTGCGGACGAAGTTATCAAGACGAACAACTACCGGAAATATATTATGAAGGACGGTACGGTCGACATATGTCGGGCATGCCGCCGTCCCGGAGAGTCACTCAGACATATCATTTCCGGTTGTTCTCATCTTGCTAACTCCGAGTACTTGCACAGACATAACCTCGTAGCCAGGATCATCCACCAGCAACTTGCTCTTCAATACGTCCTTGTCGAGTCTGAGGTGCCGTACTATAAGTACGCACCTGCGCCAGTTCTTGAAAATGGTCATGCTTTGCTCTATTGGGACCGATCGGTTATCACGGACAGGACTATTGTCGCCAATAAACCTGATATCGTGATAGTCGACCGGTCCCAGCGGCGGGCAGTGTTAGTTGACATCACCATCCCGCATGACGAGAACCTCGTGAAGGCTGAAAAGGACAAGATCAGCAAGTACCTTGACTTGTCTTTCGAGGTTACCGCCATGTGGGATGTTGATTCGACTAGCATTGTCCCAATAGTCGTTTCTGCGAACGGCCTAATAGCGAAGAGTCTCGACCAACATCTCAAGAGACTCTCGCTAGACGGCTGGATCAAGGGTCAGATACAGAAGGCGGTACTTCTTGACACGGCACGCATCGTCAGGAGGTTCCTCTCTCTGCAGCCCTAACCACCGGTAGCTTGGGCCCTGCCCCGCTGCTGGCGGCACTCTAGGTTTAGGTTTTTTTATAATATTGTTTATTTGTAATGATTTTTTTCTATTTTTGTTTGGATATCTTTATTGTAAAAAAACCTAAAACTAAGAAAGAAAATAAATAGTGTGAATAATAATAATAAATAAAAAACCTTTTTTTATTTCCTATAACCTTAACGTATGCAATTACAATATTGTTATAGTATTCTATGTTAGTAACTCTTAAATCTAAGCGATTCTAATGTTAGTTTTTCAATTAGTATTATAGGAACCCCTTTATAGGGTATAGGCCTCCTCCAATTTCTTCCATTTTTTCCTGTCCAGTGCTACTTTAGTCCAGTTTTTCCCCGCCACCGATATTATATCGTCCTCCCACCGTTTTTGTGGTCTGCCCACGTTTCTTTTTCCTTGTGGGCCGGTCCATTTTGTGCTCTTGAGAGTCCATCGCTGGTCTGTATATCTTGCTGTATGGCCGGCCCAGCTCCATTTCAGTTTAAGTGCTTGGTTTAATGCATCTGTCAGTTTTGTCTTTTTTCTAATTTCTTGGCTTCTTGTTTTTTGGATTTTTCTTAGGTGTAGCATACTTCTCTCCATTGCTCGCTGACAAGTTCTTATTTTGTTAATTATCTTGTTTGTAAACGTCCACGTCTGGGAGCCATAAGTCAAGCAGGGCAGAATGCAAGTGTCCATGATGGTTTTCTTCATATTTAGGTCGTAGTTGCCTTTTAGTATTTCTTTGTTGGCCCAGTATTTGTGCCAGCTGCATGCGACTCTTCTGTTAACCTCGTCTTCGTTGTTTGTTTTAGAAAACGATACTTGCTTTCCTAAGTATACATACTGCTCTACATACTCAATTTCAATCCCTTCTAGCATAACTTTTCCTTTTTTTCCGTTTGTCATTATTTTTGTTTTGCTGAGGTTCATATGCAGCCCTACATGTATGCTCTCTGTATTTAATTGGGATATCATTTGTTCTAGCTGCTTACGAGTTTCAGCAAAGATTGCAATATCGTCAGCAAATCTTAGATGGGTGAGACGTTCGTTATTGATTGGGATGCCTTCAGATATCCAGTTCAGTTTGGAGAATATGCTCTGCAAGACAGCTATAAACAATTTTGGAGATAGTGGGTCTCCCTGCCTGACGCCTCGGGCTATTTTGATCTCGTCGCCTCTAGATTCTAGTTTGACTCTGCTCACACTATTCTTGTATATGTTTTTTAGAGTTCTAATGATTATTGGATCTATGTTGCAGTTGTGTAACGCTTGCCATATAGAGTTATGATAGAGGCTGTCAAATGCTTTTGTGTATTCGATGAAACCTATATACAGGTTTTTGTTGAATTCAGAGTATTTCTCTATAACTTGTTCTAGCGTATGTATATGGTCCATAGTTGAAAATCCGGGACGGAAGCCTGCTTGCTCTACCGGTTGCTCTCCGTCTATTATTGAGCTAATTTTGTTATTTATTATAGAAGTAAATAATTTATATACGCTTGATAACAGGCTAATCGGGCGGTAGTTAGCGATGTCCAGTGGGTCTCCTTTTTTATATAATAGTATTATGTCTGAATTTTGCCATTGCTCTGGTATTATGCCTGTTCTTAGAACTAGATTAAATATGTCTGTCAGTGGTCCGGTGAGTAGTTTCGCTCCTTCTATCAATGCCTCGTTCTTTAAACCATCGGGCCCTGGGCTCTTCTCTCGCTTCAACTTTTTAATATTTTCCAAGACGTCACGTTCTTTTATAATAGGTGTTTCACTGGTGAATGTTTGTGACCTATTTGTTTCTATAAACTGAGTCGTGTCTTTTAGCTCAGTAGCATATAGGTCTCTGTAAAAGTTCGTAGCATAAGATATTAAGTCTTTTCTTGATTTTGTTTCTTTTTGTTCATTCTTTAAGCTCTTGATCCAGTCGGTGTGAGTGGTTAACTGCTTGTAAGCTTTTTTGGCGCTTCTATAGTGCGTTATACTATTTTCTATAATTTTTTTCCTGTGTCGCTTGTAATCACTTCTTATTGACTTGTTAGCTCGTTTGAATAGGGCTGATAACTTTTTTTTAATTTCTTGTGATTTATTTTTGGTTTTTATGAGTTCCGTGCGTTGCTGGATCAAAAGTTTGGTTGTTTCACTAAAAAAATAGCAAGTATGTTCGTTGTTCTTGTCTGCAGTCTCCGATTTTAGGCTATTTTTTAGGTAGAGTTCGAATTTATTGTAAGCTTCTTGTATGTTATCTTCATCGAAGTAGGTTAGGTCCGTAATGTTAGTTTTTAGTTTGCAAAGGTATGTTTTTGTTTCTTCGTCTGTTTTTAGCGATGACACCGAGTTTTGAAAGTGTCTTCTACACTTTTTTGGGTTTTTGAGGGTTATAGTTGCTCTTACTATTCGATGGTCTGACGGGAACTCTACGTTGCTTAGAACCTCTATATTTGCAATATTTTTAGGATTAATAGACATTATAAAATCGATTTCATTTTTTGTTTTTTCGTCTGGCGAAATCCAGGTCCATCTTTGGCTGTTTTTCTTTTTGAAGTACGTATTCATAATGGATAGTTTATATTCAAGGGCATATTGTAGCAGCCTTTCTCCTCTTCTATTTATTTTCCCGTACCCGTATTTTCCCATGATAAGATTTTCATTACCTTTTGGTTTTCCTATCTTAGCATTTAAATCCCCTATTACCATGATGTTTTTCAAGTTTCCTAGTAAGCTGTGAGCTTTTTGTAGCGTTTGATAGAATTTTTCTATGTCCTCTTCGCTTGAGTCTGTCGTCGGTGCGTAGACTTGAATAATTGACAAGTCGATATCACTGAATTCTAGCTGAATCAATGCAACTCTTTCCGATAGTCCGCAAAAATTTGTAATATTTTTCTTATACTCTTTCTTGATGAGAAATCCCACCCCGTACTGACCGGGTGTTTCGCCCACGTAGCAAAATATGTGATCGCTATATTCTTCTATTTTACTTCCCATTCTTCTTATTTCTGCTAGGCCAAGTATGTCTATGTTTATGTTCTGGATAGCGTGCATTAGTTCAATGTATTTTTCAGTGGTCGAGAGTGTTCTCACGTTATATGTGGCAATTTTTAAATTACTATTTTTGTTTCTTCTTTCTGGAATAATTGGAGGGTTTGTGACACCTACGTCATAATAACTATTCTAAATTTCAGTGCAATCCGAAACAATATTGATTTTTAGACTTTGTTGCCCCAGTTTATCCTCTTAGCATTTTGAAAAAGTCTGGAACTCGTATTTACTTATTTATTTACAGAAGTACTTGTGTGAAATGTCAAATAAAATGACTATCCAAACATTGAACCCCCGCTTCATCCCCTTGAAGAGTGAATTTTGATAAATTATATCTTAGCTTATACCTAAGTCAAAATAACTATCCGCATACCAATTTTCAGCGCAATCCGAAACAATATTGATTTCAGACTTTGTTACCCCACTTCACCCTTTTAGGGTGGAATTTCAAAAGAGCCTGAAACACGTATTTACTTACTTACTTAAGTAAGTACTTACTTGTGTTAAGTTTCGAATATAAAAGACTATCTAATTTTGTTTCTCCATACAAACTTTGTACCCCCTTTTCATCCCCTTCAGGGGTAAATTTTAGAAAATCCTTTCTCAAAAGGAACTAACGTCGTAATAACTATCTGCATGCCAAATTTCAGCGCAATCCGAAACAATATTGATTTTCACATTTTGTTACCCCATTTCACCCTCTTAGTCGAGGAATTTCAAAAAAACCTAAAACACGTATTTACTTATTTCTTTATTGGAGCAGTTGTATGAAGTTTCGAATAAAAAATACTATCTAATCTTGTTTCTCCATACAAACTTTGAACCCATTTTTCATCCCTTTCAGGGGTGAATTTTGAAAAGTCCTTTCTCAGAGGGAACTAACGTCGTAATAACTATCTGCATGCCAAATTTCAGCGAAATCCGAAACAATATTAATTATTACACTTTGTTACCCCTTAGGCGAGGAATTAAAAAAAACCTGAAACATGTATTTACTTAATTTTTTACTGAAGCACTTGTGTGAAGTTTCGGATAGAAAAATCTATCTAATCTTGTTTCTCCATACAAACTTTGAACCCCCGTTTCATCCCCTTCAGGGGTGAATTTTGAAAAGTCCTTTCTCAAAAGGAACTAACGTCGTAATAACTATATGCATGCCAAATTTCAGCGCAATCCGAAACAATATTGATTGTCAAACTTTGTTACCCCATTTCACCCTCTTAGGGGAGAAATTTCAAAAAAACCTGAATCACGTATTTACTTATTTTTTTACTGAAGCACTTGTTTGAAGTTTCGGATAGAAAAGTCTATCTAATCTTTTTTCTCCATACAATCTTTGAACCCCCTTTTCATCCCCTTAAGAGGTGAATTTTGGAAAATCCTTTGGCTGTGCGTTGTCTGTCAGTGAGTCAGTCAGTCAGTATGTCAGGACAAAGATTCTTATAGTATTAGACTAGTTGTACTTCAAAATGAATTTTAAAAAGTATTATTTGCGATTATTAACATTAATTGCCGCCATATGGCCAACAGAGTACTGAATCACTCTACTACGTTATAAGAGGCACTTCCCTATATTGTTGATACCCGAATTATGAAAGCACTGTGTAGCCAACCTAACAACGGAAAGTATTATTTACGAAGTAACTATTATATAATCTGTGGTATTATAAATCTTAGATATGTTTAAAAAAGTTTGCACCCTAACAAGACTATGCCCGGTAGAACATTCCTGTGAAGACAAATCTAGTAGTAATATTATAAAGAGAGAACATTTGTATTTTTGTATTTTTGTATGTTTGTAATGAGTAAGCTCAAAAACTACTGAACCGATTTAAAAAATTCTTTCACTAATACATAGAATGAACTTCCGGAATCAAAATAGGCTATATATTATCCCGTTTAAATCAAAGGTACATTCGTGGAGACCTAATTTGCAACCTAAGTCGGCAAATAAACGGTCGAAAAAACACGTTTCTTACGAACGCTGCTTAATTGAAAATAGATAGAAGAATATATTCTAAGTAAGAGTTGTACAACTTAATAAGACCTACAAAAAAGTCCGCGACAGCATATGTCTATCTCTTAAGGTTGACTCACAGTAACCATTTTAATCTTAAAATTTTTGTTAAAAAATATTACATAACTTCCAAGGCTATTTTCAAGTATATAGTATTAATCCTTATCCAAATAATTACGTTAATTAGCTTGGCCACATATTATAGATTAAAATTGTCCTTTACAGTATATAATTCAAATGAAAACTCTAGAAGATATCACGATTTTCGCAAACACGCATTGCAAAATAAATAAAATATTTGCAGTGAAACCACAGATTAGGTCATAGTTACTACGAAAATATTATTATAAGCTTAGCTATGCTGTAGATCCCCACCGATCACAATCAATTTGAAGTCAATAAAGTATAATAATATGATCTATTGTATAAATTAATATTCATCTATATATATAATAATATAATATAATATTTTAAACCACCCCGACTGATCTATGTATAATAGCTTTTTCCAATGACTCTAAACACGACATTTAAAATCTGAGCTGTAAGTTGGTGAGGATTTGAGTATTCTGTAGAGTCCAGGAGGCTTCCATGTTCTTACAATATCGTTGAAGAAGAAGATTTTCGAATTGATCAGACATTGAAAGTTGATTTCATAGCGCAATTAACTAGAAAAAAGCTCATAATTTTATAACGATTGAACGAATTTTCATGAATCAAAGCTAAGAAAACTCTCGATGAAGACATCTATCAAACAAAAAAAAACTATCAATAATAAAAACAAAATCGGTTCATCCGGTTAGGTGCTAAGATGCTACACACAGACACACAGATGCACACGTTAAACGTATATTACCCCTACATTTTGCGTCGGGGAACGCCGTAAGGTTACGGCGGCAGATGTACTCCTTGGTGGTAAGCTACTTTTTAGTTGATTTAATGATTCCACTACCACTGTACGAAAACTCATGATTCATGAATGCACATAAAACTTTCATTGGTAGGTATATAGCTAGGATTAGAAACAACGACTGTCGGGTCAGAATCAGGGTAACTATCCATTACGCCAAAGGGCCGTCCAATATCAATACGTAAGTATTATAAAACAAAGTTCATCACTGCGTCTGTCTGTCTGTTCGCAATAATCTCAATAGCTACTGAACGGATTATCATGCGGTTTTCACCAATAGCCAGTGTGTTTATGAGGAAGGTTTAGATGCATAATTCGTTAAGGTTTTGTGTAAATTGGATGAAATATGACGATGGTTGTTAAATATGTTCATATTTTATATTCGATGCAACAAACTGATGCAAATTTTGTAGGCATATATGTTCTACCCGTGCGAAGCCGGGGCGGGCTGCTAGTTATTTATATTTATAAATAATTATTCATTATAATTATTAATATATAATTATTTATTGAGGGCCCGGTGGCGTAATTGGGAGAACAGTCGGCTTTGATGCCGTGGTACCGAGTTCAAACCGCCGTGCACCAACGAATTTTTCTATCGAAAAATATATGTGCGCTTCTCACAGTTGCCCTCCGGTGAAGAAAAACATCGTTAAGAAACCAACAACCCTGCATGGTGTTAGGACATATCTAGTGTCCGCCTGGCCAGCTACCACCCTCAAGTTAGAAAATCTGTCGCCAAACATCTAATGTGTTCCGGCAGCTATCCTTGAGAGCCAGTTCCCATTCTAGTCCAATTCCCTAACTTCGACCGCATCATCACTTAGCAACAGGTGAGATAGTGGTCAAACGCTAGCCTATAAGATATAAAATAAAAACAAAAATATTAATTATCCCCACCTTTATTTCTATCTCGCTCACAGTTACCGTAAGAATATCTGTCAAAAACCAAAATCAATGAGAAGAAAGATGTAAAAACTTTATTCAAGGTCATAGTTTTTAGTCTTCAAAAGTATATGCAATAGCAACCTCTATTGTGTATAATCTTCTTGGGACTCTTCTACTAAAACCAGTACATTCTCCTATGTTTGAGGTATTTATCTCCATATCTCTGGAGATACTTGTCAGATCTCAATAAAATTAAAATGAAACTTCGAAAACGTATCCTACCTATTAAAAAAAGAATCATTTGAATCCGTTCACAATTGACGGAGAAATCGCGTAACATACACACAAAAAAAAAACATACAGACGAATTGAGAACCTCCTCCTTTTTTGTGAAGTCGGTTAATAAGAAACCGGCTGTCTGATAAAGTTATAAATGCTTTAGTTTTTACCCGACTGCGCGACGCAAAGGAGAGGTAATGTGTTTATCAGTCTATATATGTATGTATGTATGTTTGTTCCTTTGTGGCACACTAGAGACCAAACGCGTGGGTCGATTTTGATAATTGGCACGTCAATAGATTTGCCATGCTAGCGCGAGTGTCAACGAAAACATAAAAAATTGAAAAATTCAAAATGGCGGATTTCAGACGCCAAAAT
Organism: Cabera pusaria; assembly: GCA_954871355.1. Lineage (NCBI taxonomy): Eukaryota > Metazoa > Arthropoda > Insecta > Lepidoptera > Geometridae > Cabera > Cabera pusaria. The sequence goes on from OX940905.1 coordinate 9,724,946, forward strand.
TTGGGGTTCAAAAAAAATTTTTTTTTGAAACCTATCGTGTGGGGTATCGAATTAAAGGTCTTAAAATGGAGATTCAAAATAAGATACGATCAAACGATAAATCAAGATACGATCATAAATTATTTTTTATAAATAATAAAAAATAATTTATGATCGTACAAATCGAAAAAAAAAAACGATTTTACATGCCGCGTTAGTCACTTTCAGTAACAAGTTTGCGGTGCTTATCTCTGAACTTACTTATCAGATCTCAATAAAATTACAATGAGACCAAACGAAAATCATATTAACTCAAACAAAAAAAGAATTTTCCAAATCGGTTAAGAATTGATGGAGTTCTGAGGTAACAAACAACCTCTTCCTTTTGGTATAGTCGTTTAATAGTACAACTGTAAAGTAAGTAAGTTTAAAAAGCAATACCCTATCTATTTCACGCATTTCGGTTTTTTGTTCTTTTTTTCCAAGGTAGTACCTTGGAAAAAGCTGTGGTCGACTTAAGTTCACGCATTTTTGCGAAAGGTCAAGCCTATGTAGCATTGAGCCGGGTTAGATCTTTAGATGGACTAGTAATAAGTAGTTTAGATCCCCGGAAACTACTCTATAATCCACATGACAGCAACTCTCTAAATGAAATGAGAAGATTACGGAATTTGCCGTCCTTTTTTTAACTAAAAAGTGTAAAATAAAACATTAATGGCTTAACGAATGGGGATTAATGTGTCCCGACTGTTAAAGTCTCTATATTCCATATAACAATGTATAATTTATTTTATGAGTGTATCAACCGAGAAAGAATTTAAATGGTATAGTTTTTTGATATCCCTAAACAGAAGTCTAAACTACTAGACTTACTTGTTTTTTTCTTTTCAGTTCCTTTTTTAACACTTCACTTTTTGCGCACTCAGGTTTTTTGATTTTTTAATTTTATGTTTTATTCTAAATACATATTTTATTAGACTGATTAAACAGATCTTATTGTTTTGTATGTGTGTTCAGATTTTCAGATGTTGTTTTATTGATCTTGCAAAGTTTAAGTTGTTTTTTTTACTAATTAACCTGCCAAAATGGTGCTGTGGTTGTAATTATAAGTCAGCAAGTACAAAATCAGCAGACTGAACATATCCGCTTACATCGAGAGTTAGACAAGGGGACGTTATATCCCCCAAATTATTCACTAACGCTCTCGATAATATGTTCAAAACGCTGAATTGGAAAGGACGGGGCATAAATATGAACGGCAATTACCTTTCACATTTGAGATTTGCGGATGATATTGTCATCATGGCTGAAACCGTACATGCTGACTACCCTTGCCGATTCTTCTGCACGCATCGATCTCCGGATGTACTTGGATAAGACCAAGATCATGTTCAACGAACATTTATTGCCGATTGCCCTAAACGGAGTTCCTCTCGAAGTTGTTCACGCATACGTTTACTTTGGGCAAATATTGCAATTGGGTAGAATGGGCACCATTAGTAAAACTTCTGAGGACAGAGCTATGCTCGGAGTTTCTCTGAAGGATGGAATTCGAAACGAAGTCATCCGTCAGAAAACCAAAGTTACCAAAGAATTAGCAAGCTGAAATGACAAAGGGTCACATCTGTCGTAGAACCGATAACTGTTGTGGTAGACAAGTTCTAGAGTAGACACCACGGCTCAGTAAACGTAGTGTAGGACGCCCTCCAGCAAGGAGCGATGATATACGCAAGGTGGCAGAGGCAGGGGCAGGGGTTGGAAACGAATAGCTGAAGATCGAGCTCAGTGGCGTGCCATAGGAGAGGTCTATGTCCAGCAGTGGACGGAAACTGGCTGATTATGATGGTATTAACGTTTTAATTTCGTAAATGTAAATTTCTCGACAACCCGAGAAGACCCGAGAAATTAGCCTCGAGAATTCTCGAGACCCGAGAAATTGAAAAGCTCGAGAAATCATGAACCCTATGCGCCACCCAACAGTCTACGGGAGCGAAAGCATACGCTGTCTCCAGGCAATTGCCTCGCTTGCCTGGAGACAGCGTATGATTTCGTCCCTTTTGCTGTCGAAACAGCAGGATAGTAGTGTTTAGAGGCCATACAATTTGTCTAGGATCTCGCTGCCTATTGGAGAAGGAACCGGGCAATACAGCCACTATGCTGGGGACGTGCTGGCAGGGTACGTGCAGGCAGGGAGAAAGAAGTTAGGGGTTTATTAATTTTATTATAATGTTGTTTTATTTAGAAACACCTATATAACAATGCACCATATGTGTGTTATCTTAATTGATTTTAATACCATCATCATAATATTATCTTTATTATTATTATCTTATTTTATGAAACAAATGACATGAAAACTGTATAACACAATCAGTTTATCAAACAAAATCGTACATTTTATTGACAAAAAAATCTGTTGTTACAAATATTATCGATAAACTATGAACATATTCTACTAGATATCATATATCTTTATCAGTACTTTATAAAGGTGATAATTTTATAAAATGTATTATCGCGTAGGAAGCCTGCAGTATCGGGGCATCCCTAGTTGCTATCGTTAGATAGATACTCTTTGAGCTGAACTTAAATACAGTAATGGGTACAATATGCTTGTATGTATTTTTTCTGTATTTTCTCTTAGGGTAGATTAGGGTCTAAGGCTCTAAGCTTACGGACGTAGGAAGACTACAATAAGTTTCCCTTGGGTGACTACAATTTCTTTTTATTTCAGCCTCTATTTCTTGTGCGTCAGCCATGAACTTCCTACTCCCTATCTCTATGGGATTTTTTCATATGCTTTGATTTAACAATTTGTACATGTCTGGGTGGTAAAGCTTCTAAGTCCATTTGTATTTAGAAATTGCGGATTCAAGCGCATTCATTTTTATAAATGTAACTAGGTATCAACAATTATACAAAACATCGTTTTGTTATTTTATCATTTTTATTTACCAACTTCAAAAAAGGAGGAGGTTTTTAATTTGACTGTATTTTCTTATGTTTGTTGCCTCTGAACTCTGTCATTTATGAAATTCGATTCGATCCGATTCGATCATTAAAATACGATTTTTGTTTGAAAGAATGTATCCGTTTAATCTACCCGTTTGGCCACATTGTAAAATTATCGAGATCCGATGAGTAAAGGTACGGACGCACCGCAGCGTCCTGCGTGCGCGATCTAGGCGGCGATCAGATAGCGCAGTAGTATTTGTACCGACTTGTTCACACCAAACGCGATCAAAAAACAATTGAAAAGTACTGAGATCGCGCCCGCAGATCGCCTAGGACGCCGCAGTGTTGCCATACCTTAAAGTCCAGAGATAGATACCTCAAATGTGAAGGAAAATGACTTGAGCGGCAAAACCAACGATCATTAGATAGTGGTCGATAAAATTAATAATAAATCCAATTATTACGAAATATTTTACATTCCTAATGGATAGGTTTCTATTTGTTTACAATCTTTTAGATATAAGCGTTACCACATGAGTAAATTTTCTTTACTTATGTGACGTTACACCGAATTCTACGAGTACCTTTATGTAAGCAGACGTGCTTTCACGTGACCTACCCTACAGTTGTAGGTATTTATAAAAATCACGTTCATATAAAACGTTTACAATTTAAAAATAGGACTTTAACGTGACTTACGCGATGTTGTTAAAGTAATTGGCAATTGTTTTGGCTTCAGACGGAAGCCATGATACTGAGATGGGAAACCATGTCGACGGGTGCCTTGCACTCAAAGGTATGAGAGATATCAGATGACTGATATTGAGTTTTTGATTTATATATATATTTTTTTTATTTAGCCTGTTTTGTCCCACTGCAGGGCAAAGGCCTCCCTTTCCTCCTTCCACACATCACGGTCTATTGCTTGTTGGGTCCAGGTGTTAGAATAGCTATCCAGCTCGTCCCGCCATCTCCGTCTGGGTCTACCACGTCGTCGTCTAACGTTCTGTGGAACCCACTCTGTAGAGAGTTTGGCCCACAGATTGTCCGACATGCGGCATATATGTCCGGCCCAGATTTGATTTGATTGATTTGACTTATATTTTTATGTATTTTATTCAAACATTTATAAAGCATCATTGTAAGGATTTATAATGTTATAGGGTATGTATTATCATTTTATTTCATGATGTTTCATTATTTTTTGACAATTTTTTGGATAAAAATTGTCTGAAGTACTGAAACATGCACTGGGTTGCGGGCGCACGTAATAGTACGGTTGGCAACCCTACATTAATCAGGGGAATTAAACATGTGTTTTAAGTGTGACGTTCGACGTCCAGATGAAAGCTGAATGGATTTTCTTTTTTTTTTACCTTTGTTTTTTTTTTTGTAAATTCGAAGTTATAAGTTATGTTTCTGTTATATCTATAATAATTTTTATTGAATATGATCTATTTTATGTTATTTGACGTGTGTAAGTGCACATTTTTAATTTGCCCATATACTGAATAAATGCTTTGACTTTTGACTTTTGACTTTTATTAATAAACTAGCAGCCCGCCCCGGCTTCGTACGGGTGAAATTGAAACATATCATTGGTCAGCCGTTTTTGCGTAAATATTAGTAGGATTGTTAATATAAGTTATACATACATACAATCACGCTTTTTTAGTAGTAGGCAGAGACTAGGTACTTTCTTTCCTTTTCTTACAATTTAATATAAGTTGTACTCACATAATTTAGGCCATTTTTGTAAATAGTAGAACCTACCCTTATTCCATCTAATTGTAAATGTAATGTTGGGCATTCATGTATAACTTGTTCAACAAACAGACGCCAATAATGAAAATTGTAAATATATGGTGCACCGCGCATGCGTAGTTTTACGCGCGCTTTTTGGTTAAATTTTACAATGTTACTTGCTGTCAATTTTACCACTTTTACTTCAAAAATTCATTTACTCATGTGTTCAAAACGCGCGCGTTACCACATCTTACCTCATCTTACACGCCATCTTACCTCACGATATTTTGACAACTCTAAACGCGCTCATAATGCTACCGCGTTTACCAAACTTGATATTGGCATAAAGAATACCTTCGACGCGAATAACGTGGAGATATTGCTTTAAAATGGTCATGCTGAATTAGGCCCCTGGTGGTAAACGATAATGTGGCAAAAGATAGTGAACTCGCTAGGCCTAAAATGGTTTGACTCTCAAGGGCAGTGTGCTTTCAGTACTTCAGGTTGTGACGGCATATTTAGTAAGTTATTTTTTTGATAGCAAGGCATAACATCGATTTATTGTTCTTACCACCTATGGACAAACACTCGTGCTAGGATTAGAACCGATGCCGACCGTATTAAGCTATTTTAACACTTACGCCAACAATGAATTTAGAGGGGTATGGTTTAATTGCGTAGGTTAAGTTTTGATAAAAAGTGAAAACTTCTTGGGTAGGTCCAATTTAATTTGATTAAATTATTTTATTTTACTAGTTTTCGGGCGTGTCACAAAAATTAGCATTTTTTGAACGAGTTAATGCTAAAGCGGGTTTTACAGCTTCTCGGGAGGTCGGTTGAGGGACGGTTTAAGTACCACACCTCAGTCCTACTACATTAGTCAAAAGAAGAAATAAAACTTCCTAATTTCTTTGTTAGCACAATAATTACTTGAAACATTATTTAATAGGTACACCTTTTTTACAAGGACATCATAGTATCGGTGAGTCAAACGAACCCTTAAATATGCAAAGTGTTCAAAATAGCTGCATTACCTTGCCAGATAGCTATGTTTACCTTTTCCCAAGGAGTACAACAATAAGTAACTTTGGTGCACTCAAGCAAAACTTTATCATATATTTTCAGCCATTTTTGTCCCACTGCTGGGCCCCTATACCCTCTTTCCTTTGATACCGGTCGGTAGCTATGGATTGCCAGTTTAATTTTTTTTATTATTTTATATAATTTAACAATATTTAGGTATGTACTAACTATTACCATAAGTTGGTTACATCATCTTATTGTCTATAGGAAATGACACATCTAGTCTGCAATGTCAAAGTGAAAGTTAACGGTGGTAGACAAAACGTGACTTGTCACGTGCGCACACGCATATACGATATGCAAGGAAGTTCAGACAGAACATACAGTAGAAACTTAGGGTTGCTAACTTTACTTATAAATATATTATGATTATAATAATACTAGTGTAACTGGCAGACGTTTTCCTGCCAGATCGCAGCGCCACCTACCGGGTCCAATTGTGACTCTAAATAATCCAGAGATTTACAGTACAGTGCAATGTTTTTGAAGCCTAATGTCAAACTTTTAAACAATAACCTCTATTAGTTTTGTTTTAATAGCCTTTGAAAGCGAACGTGTCGGTCAGTTTAACAAAAATGGAAAAAGAGCAGTATCGTTCGGTGATTCGATTTTTATTTTTGGAAGGGAAAACGCGCAGTGAAATTAAAAATCGCTTGGATGCTGTGTACGGTGACTCTTCTCCTTCGATGACAACCGTCAAGAATTGGTTTAACGAGTTTGCTCGTGGCCGCAAGTCGGTTTTTGATGAGCCACACCCAGGTGCCCCGAAAACGGTTACTACGGAGGAAAATATAAAAAAAATCCACGATCTCGTGTTGGCAGACCGCCGATTGAAGGTTCGCGAGATAGCTGACACTGTGGGCATTGCAGAAGGAACGGTGCATCATATTCTCCACGAAGAACTGGGCATGAGAAAGCTGTCAGCGCGATGGGTGCCGCGTTTGCTCACACTGGATAACAACCACGACAACGCGCCGGTTCACACCTCTGCCGTCGCCATGGCCAAATTATTCGAACTCGTACGAATCGCTGCCCCATCCACCTTACTCTCCAGATTTGGCCCCCTGTGACTTCTTTTTGTTTCCAAACCTGAAAAAGTCACTCGCCGGGAAAAGATTTGGTTCGAATGAGGAGGTCATCGCCGCCACGGAGGCCTATTTTGCAGACAGGAAAACGTATTTTTTAGACGGGTTAAAAAAGTTGAAGCATCGCTTGGCCAAGTGTATTGAGTTAAAAGGAGATTATGTAGAAAAATAAAACGGCACTTTTCGAAAATTTTCGTTTTTCTTTTGTAGGCTAAGTATTTATTGAACGACCCTCGTATATATATATAATAAATATATATATATATATATATATATATATATATATATTTGTATTTATATATACATAAATAATTTATATATAAATTAATGTATAACATATGCTTTATTATAACTTTAAAGCTACCTAACTATAAACACATAAATAAAGCTAAACAAAAACAATAATAACTAAAATGTAGTCTACCAAATCACTACCAGTAGGTAAAGTTCCCAAAACGCTGGTTGTATTCCCCCATATATTATTATTATATTCATTACTTACAATTATAAAATTAATTATATTTATATGGTACTGGATTTCAAGCAGATGCAGCACAATTGTTTGTAGATCCACTTATATACTCTCTTGACATAAAATCTGGCTATTTCATAATTCTAGACCAATTTTAAATCACGACTGGCTACGCTTAGTGGCTGGTCAACAGTTATGACCACCATTATGACTGAGACGGGTCTTGTTTTTTACAAGCTTCTGTTTAGTTTCACCCCCGTTGCGGTATAGGTCATCAGTTATTCGAAGTTAAATTTGGTATTTTCCCGGTATTTGATTGACTTGAATATTTACATACACTTTCATTTATTTTGTAGTAGATTAGTAAGAGTTTGTTTCGATTACAAGCCCGAGCATCGCGAACTTCAAGAATGTTTGAAACTGTTCGGAGTAAATTTTCCGGTAAATATTGTTTTTTACGAGATAATAGCCGCTACAAATTTTAAGAGCGTACGCGAGGTGCAGTTTTCCATACAAACGTATTCCCCTGTTTCCTCCCTGGAAAATGTTTCTAGAGCAAAATTTGTTTCCATAAAAAATCAAGGTGTAGCTATATCATTTGCTTTTTAACCAACCAATTGCAAATAGAAATAATGACCCATTAAAAATCTTAAAGAGGAGATAAAAGGCTTATATTTATTTTTGCGATTGGTTGGGCAAAAAAAGAAAATGATAGCTATAGCTACAACAGACCATGATTTTTTGTAGAAACAAATTTTGCTCTAGAGCATTTTCCAGGGAGAAAACGGGGGAATACATTTGTATGGAAAACTGAACCTCGCGTTCGATACTAATAAGCCCCAGATTGTACTTAACAGGAAACACAGATTCTGGCAGGGAATTGCATCCTAAAAAAGTTGACAACCCTAGTTGAAACCGACCTCACTATGCTCACGCGCTCTAATGTGTGACTTCAAAAATGACGTAATCCGTAGCTCATGTTCGGTGAAATCAACGCGTTGGTTGCGATTCGTGCCAACCATGTACATATAGAACATATACATACATACATATGAACATAAATATAGAATAGTAATATATAGAATAATTAATAATATAGATTCTTCTTAATTGAGGTCAGACTAGTATTTAACTACTATCTACTTTGATGTTTAATGGGGATGGATGATTGTGTAAGATGGAATCGGCTGGAATGTGTTTTTATCAGGAAGAAAAATTAAAATTGTCATTAAAATTACATGCCGTTGTATCTGTGATAGGTAAGATAGCTATCATCGCTTACCATCAGGCGAGCATTATACTTCTCCTATTACCTTTTGCCATAAAAAAATGTGGGACACAGCTGTGGAACGAGGTGTTTAACTGATTTTAATTCACTCCACATACTGCAACCATCCATCCCCAAGTCCCAGCTGGTTTTCCCAATAATAATATCATATTACTAGCAGCCCGCCCCGGCTTCGCACGGGTAGAACATATATGCCTACAAAATTTGCATCAGTTTGTTGCATCGAATATAAAATATAAACATATTTAACAATCATCGTCATATTTCATCCAATTTACACAAAACCTTAACGAATTATGCACCTAAACCTTCCTCATAAACACTCTGGCTATTGGTGAAAACCGCATGATAATCCGTTCAGTAGCTATTGAGATTATTGTGAACAGACAGACAGACGCAGTGATGGACTTTGTTTTATAATACTTAAGTAGTGATAATGGACGGCCCTTTGGCGTAAAGGATAGTTACCCTGATTCTGACCCGACGGTCGTTGGTTCTAATCCTAGCTATATACCTACCAATGAAAGTTTTATGTGCATTCATGAATCATGAGTTTTCGTGCAGTGGTAGTGGGATCATTAAATCTACCAAAAAGTAGCTTACCACCAAGGAGAACATCTGCCGCCGTAACCTTACGGCGTTCCCCGACGCAAAATGTAGGGGTAACATACGTTTAACGTGTGTATCTGTGTGTCTGTCTGTAGCATCTTAGCACCTAACCGGATAAACCAATTTTGTTATTGATACTTTTTATTTGTTTGATAGATGTCTTCATCGAAAGTTTTCTTAGCTTTGATTTATGAAAATTCCTTCAATCGTTCAAACTATGAGCTTTTTTCTAGTTAATTGCGCTATTAAATCAACTTTCATAGGTCTGATCAATTCGAAAATCTTCTTCATCAACGATATTGTAAGAACATGGAAGCATTGACCTGATGCTGGGACATCTCCTGGACTCTACAGAATACTCAAATCCTCACCAACTTACAGCTCAGATTTTAAATGTCGTGTTTAGAGTCATTGGAATGCAATTTTAATGGAAAGATTATATATAGATCAGTCGGGGTGGTTTAAAATATTATATTATTATATATATATATATAGATATATATATATATATATAGATATATATATATATATATATATATCTATATATATATAAAATAATATACATCTATATATATATAGATATATATATATATATAGATGAATATTATTTTATACAATAGATCATATTATTATACTATATTGACTTTAAATTGATTGTGATCAGTGGGGATCTACAGCATAGCTAAGCTTATAATAATATTTTCTTAGTAACTATGACCTAATCTGTGGTTTCACTGCAAATATTTTATTAATTTTGCGATGCGTGTATGTGAAATTCGTGATATCTTCTAGAGTTTTCATTTGAGTTATATACTGTTAAGGAAAATTTTAATCTATAATATGTGGCCAAGCTAATTAACGTAATTATTTGGACAAGGATTAATATTATATACTTGAAAATAGCCTTTGAAGTTATGTAATATTTTTTAACAAAAATTTTAAGATTAAAATGGTTACTGTGAGTCAACCTTAAGAGATAGACATATGCTGTTGCGGACTTTTTTGTAGGTCTTATTAAGTTGTACAACTCTTGCAAAGAAAATATCTATCTATTTTCAATTAAGCAGCGTTCGTAAGAAACGTGTTTTTTCGACCGTTTTTATGCCGACTTAGGTTGCAAATTAGGTCTCCACGAATGTACCTTTTATTTAAACGGGATAATATATAGCCTATTTTCATTCCGAAAGTCCATTCTATGTATTAGTGAAAGAATTTTTGAAATCCATTCAGTAGTTTTTGAGCCAAATCATTACAAACATACAAAAATACAAATGTTCTCTCTTTATAATATTAGTATAGATAATCATATTTAATATGATATGTGAAAGTTATGTAAACTCTTTGTTGCTCAATTACGCAAAAACCGTCCCAAAAATCATCCAGTCATCAAGTAAGATCGTGGTTGTAAACCATCTGTGTGCTAAAGCATCAAGACCTGCCTCGTATCACGAACTTCAACAGTCGATTATTGAATGAACAAAATGAACTAAATGACAGGGACGCAGCTATGCAGGCTGTATAGCTCCATCTCTGTCATTTCGTTCATTTAAATCCCTATCGATGATCATGATAAGCCCGCTGGATTTACAAAGTAATAGGATACTTTTTATAACACTAAGGTATTTGATAAGGGCAAAAATGCGATGCACATAAGTTACACATACAGCGTCTTAACTTTTTTAACTAATCTCAAAAGCTATGTGACCGATTCGATTCTGTGAAATTATTAAAATTTAATTTATTTACTTATTTAATTTAATTATTTAAATTATGTGTAAAAATTATGATTTTATTTTCACAAAAACTGGCCAAGTGCAAGTCGGACTCGCACTAGTAGGGTTCCGTAACACAGCAGAGGATTTCATAACTATCATTTTTCTCCAGCAAAAAATTAACTTTTTTTCATAGTAATTGTATTAAAACCAAGTAAAATTTGCGGTTTTGAAAATGTGCTCTTATATCTCAAAAACTGCTTACTATATCTCGTTCAAACTAATTTTCATTGAAAGTGTTTATTGAGATCTACAGTATAAATATTTTTTTAGATATTTCACTCGCTTTTATTTTAAAAGTCAGAGGGGGCGGGGGACACACATTTTACCACTTAAGAAGTGTCTATCTTTCAAACTATTGACGTTGAGAAAAAATTGTTTTAGGAACCTTAATGTCATTTTTAAAGACCTATCTATATATAACACATAAAGAAACTTAATATTTTATAGTTGTCTATTATTCTGGCAATTTTACGGCAGTGGCAGACAGCGATGGCATGTGCGGCGACGGCAGATGGCAGATGACCTTGCAGTATTAATTTGTATGAGACCGATTCTGAATACGACTGCAACTACCGCTTCGCGTCTAATCAATTCACGGAATGTCGCGCGGCAGTTGCAGTTGCATGTCGGCATCGGTCTCATACAAATCAATACTGCTAAGTGCTAAGTAATGCCGTCTGCCGTCGCGGCACATGCTGTTACCGTCTGCCACAGCCGTCTGCCGTGTGCCGCATCCTGCAGAATCCTACCTTCTCGTATGTAGAAGCAGATAAAAAGGATGTTTAAAGAAAACATCAGTGTCACACTTCACTCTTACGTATAAGTACTACATAGATTGGTACATAAAACATTGCAGCTTACATAAGCTGTTTTTACACCTGCGCACGTGTATAGGTGTAAATACCAGTTGCACAGCTCGGTATATTGACGTCACATAATTAGGGCCGGATCGATAAGGCGGACTTGAGCTTAGCTCTGTTTTAAGTAAATCGGCATCGATGATAGTTTCAATATCTAAGCCAAAATGTTAAATATTACAAACCACCTGCGCCCCGAGGCTTTAGCCGCGTTTAATCTTGGTTATAAACCTTCCTCTTTTATAACTCTATCTATTGCTGAAAACTGCTTTAAAATCCTGTCCGTACCAAAATACCGGATAAACAGTGAAAGTGACTTTGTGTTAATACTATGTAAAGATCAGAAAGCTTTTTTTCTCTAGATTAGATGATTATCGTCGAATCGTCATCAGTCATGTAATAATCAGCCTAAACAAGTCCTGTGCTTGACATTTTGACACTCGTTGGAGTGACATAGGAGTATAATCCTCAGCTACTTATAATAAGAATAATTGATTAAATAATTTTAATTTTCAAATATTTAATATTGATTAAATTAATAACCCCAATTAATTTAAAATATTAACATTTACACAAATTTTATTTGGCAATTAGAATGAACTCAGCACTATACTGTGGTTTACGCAGGGATGGTTTTCAGTGTACCTATCCCATTTTTCGAATATCTTCTATTTACAATGTCTTATTCGTCGGGCGTGTAGGCGGAAAGCTGGACTTATAGAGGTAATACTATTTTATTTAAAAAAATGCTGTTATCTACTCAATACATAAAAATATATAGTTATATTTAGCTCTTGCCAACCACCTTGCGAAGATCATCGCTCCGCCCAGTCTGAGCCAAGTAAGTGTAGCGTAGGTAAAAATCTGAGTCACTTCATCACAGAACATGAAATCTTGTAGATACCTATTTCATATTCTGTGCACTTCATATTTGCAAATCGTTCAGGCAGAATAAATGACATGACCAACATTACAATTTAAAAAATCTATTCAAAAACATATTATACTTAAGTAAATACATATGCAAAAACTAGTATATCTACCAAAGTATGACAAATTTGATCCATGTGCTGTGTCACGTTTTTGTTGTTCGTTTAATTTTCTGAATACATTTTGTCAACAAATTGGGTTTTCAAATTTCGGCATTCCACGTGAGATTGTGAAACAAAATTAATTATTTACCTACTCGATACATGTGACAGCAGTGTCGACTTGATATTTATTTTTTGACTAATTTTACAAAAGAAGGAGGCACTCAATTCGTTAATTGTTTTTATAATTAACCTTTTTTATGCCGAACAGCAAGTTGACTATTATTTCACTGTGACCACTATTTTCATCTAATGTAAGGTGATGATGTAGTCTACGATGGAATCGTCTGGGAATGGAAGACGGCAAAGAGACGAGGCATATGACAACTGACTTTAGTCCAGAGGTGGTCCATTTCTACACAGTGAACCAGAGATCGAGGGGGTTGAATTAAAACCATGCGGGGGTTGTTGGTTTCTTAACTTCCTATGCCTGTGTGTTCGTACAACTGTGGTTAAGCAATCTTCTACCTAGTTGGGGCAAGAAGGGTCTACGGGTCTACGCTAGCATTCAACGACATAACTACTTAATTTTATACCTAGTTTTTTTTTCAGTATACGAAATACAATTTATTCAGATAATAAATATATTCAATCAATAGCATTATTATTCAGCATATGCTAGGATCGATCTTCTACTTAGGTGGCTTGGCATGGTCGTAAGGAATACATTAGCCAATCCTACAACGCACGCAATAAGAGTAGTAGAATAAAGAATACGGTCACGGAGCCCGGACTTCAGAAAGGTTGGTGTTCCATCTTCCACCTGATAGTTCGCTTGGATCACTCTCAGATGAGCAAGTTTTCTTGGAGAGTGTAATTGATGAGAAGTACAAAAAGTGCGGCGAGCTTGTATACGCTTGTATTACTTGTATAGTTTAATTATGTATTTTAATTTTTTTCACCTCACAACCTCGGAAAGGTTCTGTTTATCCTTCGAAATCTGCGTACAAAAGTGCATTTTTTGCGCTAGCGAGGAAAGAGTTTTTAAAATTCGAACCTTTTTAGTAGATATTTGTTGTTCTAGCGGCAACAGAAATACACCATCTGTGAAAATTTCAACTGTCTAACTATCACGGTTAACGAGCTATAGCCTGGTGACAGATGGATAGACAGATCGACAGACAGACAGACAGACGGACAGCGGAGTCTTAGTAATAGGGTCCCGTTTTACCCTTTGGGTACGGAACCCTAAAAAAACAATGAAAACACACACACTTTTAAATGTTCCCTTCCCGCCTAAACCTCCCAATTTTCTTCTATTATTCAGTTCACTTTTAATCATTTTGGTTTTTGTTTTTCTGTACCCAGCATTTTCCTCGCTATAATGAAGTGAAAATTTGGTGCGCTCGGCAGCAAAGTTTTTCTGCATCTCGTGCTCCTGAAACCCTCGCTACGCTCAAGATTCTATATATGAACCACGTGCTTTGCTCGTGGTTCAATCCTAGAATCCTTCGCTTGCTCAGGTTTCAATACAAGTACTCTACTACTTTGCACCCTTGCATAACAAATAACTATATTATGTAGTGTATGGTATGATATTATTAATTATTATGTTAATATTATGTAAGTATTTTTATTGATTTTAGAGCTTATATCGGTACACCACCGTCCTTCACAGTCTTGTATTTTCTTTAATATTTGGTTGTCTGGAAGAAATTAACTTTAGGCGATATGACCGCCCTACTATTACTACTACCGACAAATTGTAATATTGTTGGTCTTTTAGTGTGCATATAACGCGTTTTATCTATCTATCTAATGTATTGTGCATTTACTTTACCATACATAGTTTCCAAGTGTATTCGAAGTAGGTACCTAAATAGTAGGTAGGTATATGTTATTTAGACATTAGATAAAATACATCGCCTACATTGTTACTCGTGTAAAGTGTAGGCAGTGTGCTAATTAGTCACATAAGACTTGCTAGCCACCCAAAGTGTTACCACGCTTTGCAAATTTAATTTACCGACTATGAAACCTGAGTGAGAGTACCGTTGGCGTAACGAATAGACTTGACTTGTAAGCGAGAGGTTGCCGGTTCAAATCCTCACACGGTTGTCAGGTGGTAAGAGCATATATATATTTAAATAGTTTACTAGCAATGTGGGTTGCACATTACTAGTATTCTTGTTGTCCCCTCCAACTAAGCTAAATATGCTTGTGTCTGGTCTGGAGTGGGTTTACGTCAATAGGTAAAGGGTGGGGATCGAACTCACGACCTCTCGATCGCCAGTCCGACACCTTATCCATTGGGCTATTGCCGCTGTTAAATCAATGTTGCCAGACTTGCTATCAAAAAGTAGCTTACCACCAACCAGCAAGAAATAAATCTTCCGCCGTAACCTTACAGTGTTCTGGCAGCACACAGCCCTAGTGAGTCAGAGTATTCTAGGCCTAGCGTGTTCACCATCTTCGACCACATCATCGCTTACAATAAGGCGAGATAGTGGTCAAACGCTACCCTAAAGGTACGGACACACCGCGGCGTCCTGCGATCTGCGGGCGCGATCTCAGTACTTTTCAATTGTTTTCTGATCGTGTTTGGTGTGAACCAGCCAGTACAAATTCTACTGCGCTATCTGATCGCCGCTGCGGTGTGTCCGTACCTTAATCTAATACTATAAGAATCTTTGTCCTGACATACTGACTGACTGACTGACAGACAACGCACAGCCTAAACCGCTGGTCTTAGAGATTTGAAATTTGGAGGGTATATTTGTCTTAGTACGTAAGGGTGTACTAAGAAAGGATTTTCCAAAATTCGACCCTTAAGGGGATGAAATGGGGGTTCAAAGTTTGTATGGAGAAACAAGATTAGATAGTCTTTTCTATACGAAACTTCACACGAGTGCTTCAGTAAAAAAATGAGTAAATACTTGTTTCAGGTTTTTTTTAATTCTACCCCTAAGAGTAATGGGGTAAAAAAATGTGAAAATCCATATTGTTTCGGATGGCGCTGAAATTTGGCGTGCAGATAGTTATTACGACGTTAGTTACCTGTGAGAAAGGATTTTCCAAAATTCACCCCTGAAAGGGATGAAACGGGGGTTCAAAGTTTGTATGGAAAAACAAGATTAGATAGTCTTTTCTATCTGAAACTTCACATAAGTGTTTTAGTAAAAAAATAAGTACATAAGTGTTTCAGGTTTTTTTGAAATTCCCCCCCTTAGAGGGTGCAATGGGGTAACAAAGTGTGAAATTCAATATAGTTTCGGATTGCGCTGAAATTTGGCACGCAGATAGTTATTACGACGATAGTTCCCTCTGAGAAAGGATTTTCCAAAATTCACCCTTGAAGGGGATGAAATGGGGGTTCAAAGTTTGTATGGAAAAACAAGATTAGATAGTTTTTTCTATTCGAAACTTCATACAAGTGCTCCAGTAAAAAAATTAGGAAAATAAGTTTTTCAGGTTTTTTTGTAATTCTCCCTTAGAGGGTGAAATGAGGTAACAAAGTGTGAAAATCAATATAGTTTCGGATTGCGCTGAAATTTGGCATGCAGATAATTATTACGACGTTATTTCCCTCTGACAAAAGGATTTTCCAATATTCACCCCTGAATGGGATGAAACGGGGGTTCAAAGTTTGTATGGAAAAACAAGATTAGATAGTATTTTCTATTCAAAACTTCATACAAGTGCTTCAGTAAAAAAATAAGTAAATACGAGTTTCAGGTTTTTTGAAATTCCCCCCCCTAAGAGGGTGCAATAGGGTAACAAAGTGTGAAAATCAATATATATATAAATATATAAATATATATATATATATTATATATATTATTGTAATATATATACATAACATAATATAATATGATATAATAATAGCTAATTCTATTTTCAACCAACTTCCCAAAAAGAAGGAGGTTCTCAATTCGTTTGTATGTTTTTTACAAGCTTTTATTTAACTTGCAATGTATGTGTGTATGAATGTATGTATGTATGTCACTATGTATGTTCGGGTGGAATCTTGGAAGCTAAATTAGACCTACTTCCCGATGTCCGATTGGACTCAAATTTGGTGAACTTATGTACTTTTGGTGACAATACCATGATATGGTACCATGGAGGTGGTCTAATGATGGAGACGGAAGGTGGCCACGGCATCTCTGTGATAAAACAACACAATCCAACCGAATTTGGGCTCGATTGATTCGTCTTGAAGAGAACTTTTCACCTAGATGATATCAAGGGTCTTATGATGAAGCTGGAAGGTGGCCACAGCATCTCTGTGATGAATCAACATAACCCTACCGAGTTTGGGCTCAATTGATTCGTCTTGAAGAGAACTTTTCACCTAAATGATATCCAGGGTCTGATGATGAAGCTGGAAGGTGGCTACGGCATCTCTTTAATAAATCAACGTAACTCTACCAAGTTTGGGTTCGATTAATTCGTCTTGAAGAGAACTTTACATCTAGATAATATTCAGGGTCTGATGATGAAGCTGGAAGGTGGCCACGGCATCTTTGTGATAAATCAACGTAACTTTACCGAGTTTGGGCTCGATTGATTCTTCTTAAAGAGAATTTAACATCTAGATGATATTAAGCGACTGGTGATGAAGCTGGAAGTTGGCCACGGCATCTCTGTGATAAAATAACATAACCCCAGTGAATTTGGGCTCAAATGATTTGTCTTGAGGAGCACTTTACACTTAAATGATAGCCAGGATCTGATGATGAAGCTGTAAGGTGGCCATGGCATTTCTGTTATAAAGCAACATAGCCCCACCGAGTCGATTGATTTTCTTTGAAGAGCACTTTACCCATTATCACATCAAATATCCGTGGAATATTTGAAAACATCATGCCTTCTCTTAAATCCTTAGGTCGTAGGTAGGTATTCGGTATCTATACCTACCTACTAAAAAGTTAAAAATAAATTATAAGAAAAAAATATTTTTAAAAACAATCTTTTATCTGGGACAATGAACTAAAATATCAAAAATAAATTCTAGTAAGTATTTGGCGTGTAGGTTACCTTTATCTTTAAAAGCTTGAGGCACCGAAGTATAGTAATTACCTAGCCTGAAAAACGGGTAGTGCTTCAAACTTTTAAGAATATAGGTAAGTAACTACCCGCCAAATACTTACTTGAATTTATTTTTAACATTTTAGTTCATTGTCCCAGATAAAACCTTGTTTTTAAAAATATTTTTTACTTATAATTATTTTTCCCTTGTATGTTACGCGATTACTCCGTCAATTGTAAACCGATTTGAATGATTCTCCCTTTCATCGGTGGGGTACGTTTTTGAGCTAGTCCCAATGTAATTTCATCGAGATCTGATAAATATCTCCATAGATATGACTATAAACGTCTCAAACTTGCTACTGAAATTGACTCGCGGGGCATGGAAGTTGGTTGTTTTAGTTTTTAGACTGTCTAATAATAGTTATTCAACTGTATAATAGGATTTTTTTTGGTTAGAAAGATATAGAGGCCAGTAAAATAAAAACATGTAAAACTCCAATGAGATAGATAGATAGAAACTCTTTATTGAACACCAAACAAATAAAACTTAAAAAATAAACATTTAACTAAAGGTGTAACAACAGGCGGTCTTATCGCTTAAAGCGATCTCTTCCAGACAACCTTAGGGTGGAGAAAGAAAAACTTGGCGGTATATAGGTGTTAAAAATGAACAAAAATAATAAATTAAAAAATCAGAATAGGTAATAAGTACATTATAACAAAAGTACGTACATATTTTATACATTACAATACACATACATAACAATACCGTACACACAATAAAAGTATACAATACAATATATATATACAAAACTATGCATAAATATACATACTATACATATACATATTATACATATATAAATATAATAAAATATATAAGAGAACTTAGATAGAAAACAGTAGCAGTTTAGGAGAGATAGTGGTCTTTGACGCGGTCTTTAAAAGTACCAAGTGTTTGTGAGCGTTTTACTTCCAATGGAAGCGCATTCCAGAGTCTGACAGCTTGTACTGCAAATGATTTGTCATAGAATGAGCTATGATGGCTGGGCATAGAAAGTGTATGATTCTCTGACGACCGTAAAGACAGGGTATTGGAGTCGCGAAGGAATTGGAACATGAGCTTAAGGTAAGGAGGGGAAGTAGGATTAAATAGGATGTTGTAAACAAGAGACAATATATGTGCATTCCAGCGAAGGCGAATGAACATGAACATGAACATGGTCATATTTGCGTAGGCCAAATATGAACCTGATTGCAAGGTTTTGTAGTCGCTCAAGTTTATTTAGCTGCTCTTCAGACATGTCAAGATAGCTAGCGTCAGCGTAGTCGAGGATAGGTAGAAGAATAGATTGTGCAAGCGCAATTTTAGTAGCGGTAGGCAAGAAATTTCGAAGCCTCCTCAGTGAAGCAGCAGAGGCAAACATTTTGTTGCTGATTGTTGTCAGCTGAGGTCCCCATGACATATGCTGATCGAATATAACACCCAAATTTTTTGCAGTTTGACTGTAAGAAATTGTAAGCCCCTCAAATACGATCTGTGGTAATGTTGCCCAGTCGATTTTGGCAACGGTTCTAGAACTTCCTATAATAAGAACTTGCGTTTTGGCAGGGTTTATTTTAAGACCGTACGATTGACTCCATTGAGAGACATTACAAATATCACTATTAATTTGATCTACTGCCTCAGATAAAAGACTGAGAGGAGCTTGTGTGTAGATTTGGAGATCGTCTGCATAGAGATGGTAGGAAGAAGTAAGGCGAAATGAAATAGAATTGATAAAAACAGCAAAAAGAAGGGGAGATAGCACGCCGCCCTGCGGCACGCCGGCAGTTGTGTCACACCAAGAAGAGAAAGTGTCTTCAGTGCGGACTCGCTGACGACGTCCAAACAGGTAACTACGAAACCATTCAATCACCGTTGGAGATATGTTAATCGAGCGAAGCAATGCAAGGAGTATGTCAAAATCGATGGTATTAAAGGCGTTGCTGAAATCAAGTAGCGTCAGCACAGTTACCGTCACAATGAGATCAGTGCAGTAGGTATAATTTTGGCAATCCAGAGCAGTACGAGCCACAGTATCTGTTACAGGCAGACATTGTTTAAGGTAATTGATTTACTATTGTACTACTTACATCAATACAATCGTATAACCATAAGAGTGTTTTAGTAGTTATATTAATAATTACCTGAAAACTTATCCTACCTTTTTTATGTAGGAGATAAGTAAGCGTTTGACCACTATCTCACCAGATGTTAAGTGATGATGTGATCGACGATGTTGCATGCTTGCCTAGAAGATATCTGTTCACTCCGATTTAAAGACTATGTGAGAGTGTGTATGTTTGTTGCTCAACTACGCAAAAATGGCTTAACGGATTAGGATAAAATTTGACAGCTTAAAACCTGGATACCTACATGGGATATTTTTTACAAATACTTACTGTCGCGAAAAAATCGCGGCGCATGGTTTATATATCCATATGTATAAAAATTGAAGTGTACTTATGTCGATGTCGTCGATAATCGATATGTTCCCTATGCACTCCAAAATGGCTGAAGCGATTTCAGGAAATCATTATATATCTTATAGGCTAGCATTTGACCACTATCTTACCTGTTAGTAAGTGATGATGCAGTCAAAGATGGTAAGCGCGCTAGGCCTAGAATGGAAACTGGCTCCCAAGGATAGCTGCCGGAATACATTATATGTTTGGTGACAGATTTTCTAACTTGAGGGTGGTAGCTGGCCAGGCGGACACTAGATAGTTTCCTACCACCATGCGGGGGTTGTTGGTTTCTTAACGATGTTTTTCCTTCACCGGAGGGCCAGTGTGCAAAGCGCACATTATTTTTTCTATAGAAAAATCCATTGGTGCATGGCGGGGATTGAACTCAGTACCTCTGGCATCAAAGCCGACTGTTCTTCCGATTACGCCATCGGGCCCTCTTCTTCTCTCAGATTCATCTTCAGATTAGTCCATCCTGTAAAGTTTGGCAGTGATCGGACCAACAGAACTGTGTTACCCATACAAAGCTGGGGCGGGTCGCTGGTATAATAAAAAAACCTATAACACACTTATATACCTATAATACCTACTATTTGCCTGCTACTTATAACGCTTGACAAAACATATGGTCTTGCCCAAACAAAGCAACTCGACGAAAATGTGCATTGCCACGTGACTAACTTGGTTAACAATGCATGGCAATGCATGCCTTGTTAACATTTTCATGGATTTTTTGTCTCGCATATCAACAGCAGACATTATAATAAGATCGTTTATGAACCGACTTCAATGCCGCGCTATTAATTTTCAGTACCAATTTCGAGATGTTTATCTCCATATCCCTGAGATACTTATCAGACCTCAATAAAATTACAATGGAACCACATTTGGGATATCCCCATCCAACAAAAAAAAAATCAAAATTGGTTCATAAATGACGAAGTTATCGGCGAACAAACATAAAAAGTATTTACATATATATACAGTCGATTTGATAAACCTCCTCCTTTTTTTGAAGTCGGTAAAAAAGGAAAAATATTGTTTAACTCCTAATAAAGTGATACATCAATAACACATTCCGATCATGGATGTTTCATGTTTAGTTATTCATAGCTTTTATTCATAACATCGGTTAGTTATAGTATAATTTATTATAAAATGGGTTAAAAAAATATTTATATGATAAACTGTTTTATTGACCATTTAAGATTTTTTAAAATACTAAAAAATATAAGAAGCATATCAGAAAAAAAATACAACATGAAAAACAGTCATTACCTACGTTTAATTAAACAATCCGAACTGTTTACTTCTATCTTGAAAATAATAAATAAACAAAAAATGTTTTGTAAATACCTGCGGCAGATTGTCAAACATTCATTAGTATTTCTCGTTGTTAGGGTAACGTCTAATAGGTAGGTATATTTTTGTATTGTATTTAATTTCTCAGGTTACATAGTAACTATAAATATTTACTTACTACGTATCCCAAAAAAATAAGATAAATAAATAATAACACTATAACATCAATAACCGGCCAAGTGCGTGTCGGGCCACGCGCAGTGTAGGGTTCCGTAGTAGCCCGTTATTCAATGCAAGTCTTTACCCGTTATAAACAAGCAACTGGGTACTTCGCCTTTGTCACTTAAAAGGATTTTTTCTAAGGATTTTGTATTTGGTACAAAATTATTCAACACCCAAGTTCAACGACTATTACTGCTAAACTAATAAAGTTATCTTAACCACTATAATTTTTCTTTAAAGTTCTTGAAATGCACTATTATCACGAATATTTCCAAATTTTTCAAGGTAGCAGTTTAGCTTTTAGAGGCGGGGGACGCCTTATTGGAAGCAAAATTTGCACCTTAAAGTTCAATATTTCGTAAATGGAGAATTCAATCGAAAAATGGTATTTGCAACCCTTAAGTCATTTTAAAACACCTATTCAACGATACCCCACACGATGGGGTAGACGACAAAAAAAATTCATCCCCACTTCTTATGTAGGGGAGCTACCCTAATGAAATATTTTTCAAAATTTTATTTCACCACTTTGTCGGCGTAATTTATATACATACCCCTACAAAATTACAGCTTTCTAGTATTAACGGTCTCTTAGCAAAACCTCGGACAGACAGACAGACAGACAGACAGACAGACGGACATGACGAAACTATAAGGGTTCCTTGTCAGGACTACGGAACCCTAAAAATGATAATACGAGTGAATGCAAGTATTCTAAGTAGGTACTTAGAATGTATGGTAAGTAGTATTTAAATAAAGCAGTTATATTCTAGACTTTTTTATATATCTTAAAGGCTATTTGATCACTATCCGCCCACGCCCGGTGGTACTTAAGCGATGACGTAGTCGAAGATGGTGATCACGTTAGGAATGGTCTGTCTCTTAAGGGCTTACTTGAATTGAACTCTATGCATAACATTTCGCATTTACAATATTAGTAGGATAGTCTGTTATTGAGATAAATGTACGATAACACACTGACTGGCACAGTTTAGAAGTAGACAAAGCAAAAATGATACATATATTCCAACAATGTTGTATTATCTTATCAGTGATCAATAATAATCGTTGTAATCGGTCGCTTACCTACTGAGGAATTAGGTCACGTGAATGAAATAACAGGGTATGAAAGGCTGTACGTCAGCATAATGGAGTGACGCGAAATTGAAGGTTTTCAATAGTAGATTGTATACCAAGGGTGCAATATAGTGCGTTTCTGCGAGGCCACTTTTTTGAATTCAGAGCAAAGCGAAGGATTCTAGAGTAGAATCCCGAGCGCAGCGAGGGATTCTAAAGTAGAATCCTGAGCGTAGCGAGGAATTTAAAATACGTCGGCCGAGTGAAAATAATATTGCGGCCGAGTTTTACACTCTGCTTTTCATCCACCTCTATGAGAAAAGGGAATAGATAAAAGGCTGTATAATATAGCAATTCAATAGCATAATATTGTAAACTTGTTGACTAACATAGACAAACGTAATTAACCAATAACTTTATACAGTTTCCAAAAAAACTTCGCATCTTTTGCAGATTTTACCCGTAACCCATTGACCTATTATGCATAAGGACATTAAATACCCACAAAATAAGGTGCATATCTAAACCTAAAACGTATGCCAATAATTGTCCATTGGTTTATTGATAGAATTGTGTCAATCAAGGTCATCAATGGACCAATGGACAATCAATGGCAGTCATATTAGGTTCCATTATGACTTCTAAGCATTTTTTTTTAAATTATATCCATACAAGCAAATGTCCATATGTATTTCCTACTCCATGGTTAAATTTGTTATTATGACAGTCTGTGACCACAGACTAAAAATGCCAATAATTCTAGCGTTTTTTTTTCTTCTTGGCTACTACAAGATATGTGTATTCTGCCACTTTGCGCGCTTAATATTTTTTTTATTTGTTTCCCCGTCTATATGACGTTGCGGGATTTTTTTTAACTCTATTTATAGGACAGTAACATTTCCCGTACAATATTATTATTGAACCTCCTTAGACATAGCACTATAAAAGAACAGTCATAAGCCAAAAATTAAAAAAATACTTTCCCGCCCTATGGCGGAAAAGACCTATTTTGCGCGCACTTATCGAGGAACAAACCATCACTTTTCGAACGGATGGGATGAAAAATATTGTTCATCCCATCTATTCGAAAAACGATGCTTTGTTCCTCGATAAGTGCGCGCAAAATAGCGTTTTTTCTTTTAAGATTTTTGAGCGGGTAAAGTGATTTTTTTTATTGTTAGCTTATGAATGTTGTTCTATAGTGCCCTATGGAGATCTAATATAGTATAGGTAATGTTACTCTCCTATCAAATAGAGAGCGCGCTGCGCTGAAAAGTAAAAAAAAACCTTGCGATACCAAATATACGGGGAAAAGAGAAATACAATCTAGACCGCGCTAAGTTGCACAATACACATATCGTGTGGTGGCTAAAAAGAAAAGAAATAGACTGGCCAAGTGCGATTCGGACTCGGACACATAGGGTTCCATACTACAATATAGAGTTGGTATAGTCAGGTATCTCCACTGATTAGTTTAACACATATACATGGTGGTAGGACACTATCTAGTGTCCGCCTGGCCAGCTACCACCCTCAAGTTAGAGAATCTGTCGCCAAAACATCTAATTTGTTCCGGCAGCTATCCTTGAGAGCCAGTTCCCATTATAGGCCTAGCGTGCTTACCATCTTCGACCGCATCTTCACTTACCAACAGGTGAGATAGTGGTCAAACGCTAGCCTATAAGATATAAAAAAAATGCTTAGTAATATTGTGCCACTGTCTACTCACTGTAACATTCAATACATATTTAAAATGATTATTTTAGAAAAGAGCAACTACAACACTTGTTGCATTCGTGCCTACCCACGGGGAAATAAAGGGTTTGATACTATCCACACACACTTACCGTAAACACACCACACACAAACCACAGCTGGTAGGAGCATTATATCGATGTTCTTTGTACTGTATAGTACTAAAAGCAGTATGTTATCCTAGCGTCTTGATTGTCCTATTACTTTTAAATATACTAATAATTTCTGACAACACCAATATTATAAATGCGAATTTTTTTCAAATATTTTCTTATTGTTACCTGTTCATAGACAACGGTTTATCCTTATCCTTACTAAAATTAAAAATGCGAAAGTATCTATGTTTGTCTGTCTGTCTGTCGCGCTTTTACGCTAATACTATTGAAGCAATTTAAATGAAATTTGGTAGATGGTACACACATAGTCTAGGGCCTGAGAAAGAACATAGGCTTTTTAATGCAAAAACAGGGTTGTAAGGGGTTGAAAAGTTGTATGGAAGTATTGTCATTTTTAGAGCTAGAATCTTGACACTTATTATTTAGGCTGTTAATTAATGATGACAAATGAATATGACATTCAAAGTTTGTAAAAGTTTTACCCTCAAGGATGTAAATAAAATGAAAGTATGTATGGAAATGAGTAAGGTTTATGGGCATATTTTACAAGTTTGCGAAAAGAGCCCAAATGTTAGAGCTTTACGGAGTCATTGTAGTGTCAACTGTAGGTGGGAAAATATGCCTAAGTGTGCTTACCCGAACGGGCAGAGACGTGAGGGCAGACGACGATAAAGTATTTATACGTGTCTCATTTGTAAAATAGTTAGCCTAAGTAATTAAACTACCTAAAGCACTATTCCACGCGGACGAAGTCGGGGGCAAGCTAGTCTAATAGAAGCCGTTGACTGTTCTGCACAGGGATATAGATAACCAATAATGTCGACTAGAACATGGGAAAGTCAATAGTGCAGGCAAAACGAAAAGCTATTTCCTTTAAGACATAATATTTGATTTACTTACTATCCTTGAGAGCCAGGTTCCATTCTAGGCCTAGCGTGCTACTACCATTTTTGACCACATAATCACTTACGAACAGGTGAGCAACTTCTCGTCAAAGACAGACTTGACAAAGTTCAATTACTACGTTCTAAGTAAAACAGAATAAGTACACTGCGCACGTTTCTCTTACACATCCTCACAGAATACCTTACAGTATATATCCTACAGAGATCAGAAAATCTTGGCAACAAAGTAAGGACTCGTTATCGCGCGTGCTTTGAATAACGCAGGTACAAAGATACATAATAGTACTACCGGCCTCATTCCACGCTTATCATTTGTGTCATGACGCTGTGTTTACGAACAATCATCACAGATATCGCTATAAATAAAATGGCTATAACGTTTTACATATAACCACACATAGGTTCTTCGGCTCGTCCGTAGATAAGGAAAAGTAGATAGACGAAGTCGAGAGTACAGACGAAGTGGACTTGAAAATGGAAGCTAATATCGTATCAATATCGTAAATCGTAATGTTTAATTATTGTTTTAGCACTGTATAGTCTTTGAGGGTTATTTGCTGTGTAGCTCTGTAAGTCGAGGTATTTTTCTCAATAGTCACAGAACCAAATCAGTATTTTATTAGTAAATTAAAAGAAACAAAAAATTTGATAATACTTCATCTAAATTATTGTATTTTTAAAACTAAACACCTAGAAACTCTTTCTACGTCGTGCTTGTTGTCAAGGTGACAAAGCGTGAGTAAAAGTGGAGCCGGATAAGGTCAATTGCAAACATTTTATCCGATTTAAATGCTGATTACATGAACAGCATTATAACAGCACATATATTTTAGTCTCATATTATTGTTTTCTTTTTACTTTGCCTTCCGTTTTTTCGCACCTCACATGACCTGTGTGTACGCGAAACTTCTTACTTCTGCATCTATTACGTAGTACTATTAATTATTCTGTGTATCTATATTCTGTGTATAGTATGTCTTATATCTGTCTGACTAAAACGAAACAGGCTAGGAAACATCGGCCCTAGTAACGTAGGCGAAAGCCTTACCGTATAGGCAGGACTGTCATGTTCAAGTTAATTCAATTAATTTAAATCATGTTCAACTAATTCAAGGTTTGTGTAGAATGGAATAAATCTATAAAGAATCGTATTAAAGACTAGCAGCGCCTCGCGGTTTCACTCGCGTAGTTCCCATTTCCGTAAGAATACGGGGATACAATATATTATGTTAATCGCTGATAGCTTTCCATTAGTGAAAGAATTTTTGAAATAAGTCCAGTTTTTTTGAGTTAAATCGTAACAAACAAACAAACAAAAAACAAATCTTTGTCCTTTATAATATTAGTTTAGATATAACATGAAGATTTTTTTGCAATAACTACCTAGTCACAACTTTTTAAAATAAACTTTTTTAAGTTAATTAAACTTTTTAACCTCGAAATGCGTTCTTTTCGAGGTTAAAAAGCTAAGACTCTCTCAGAACAGGGGATAAGTGTCCCGTTCGCGTTCAGGGAGGAGATTCTTATCTTACCTCCCTCCCTGCATTGAACTCAAATGAGCTGCTAAATGCGAATCAATTATTAGTGTCGCGCACACGGGCCACGGGCCACAACCACAAAACGCCGCCACCGGCATATTTCCTATAGTTTTCATACATTTTATCATGTAGCGTGTGGCGGCCACCGGCGTCAACCGTGTGCGGCGAGTCCATATAAAATGTATGAAAACTATAGGAAATATGCCGGTGGCGGCGTTTTGTGGTTGTGGCCCGTGGCCCGTGTGCGGGGACCCTTAGTTGTCAAATTCTCCGCTCTTTGCTCTTTGCAGAGCGGTCGTAGTATCAAAAACGCGCTGTATCTCGTATTTCTAAATAACCAACATCGATCGCAAGGCCTTTAGTACACTTTTCGTAATTTAATTAGTTTTCTTCTTGTACCAAAATTCATATTAAAATAGTCGAAGGTTTTCATATTCATGTTGTATAATATCAATTATTTATTTAGTTAATAATTTTTTTTTTTTAATTAACATTTTAATTTAACTATACATTTTTTTTATATCATTATTAGGATAGCGTTTGACCACTATCACACCTGTTGGTAAGTGATGATGCGGTCGAGGATGGTTGCATCATGTTGCATGCATATAAAAGATACGACATCAGAGATAAGATAGACTTTGTCAGCCCTAAGTTTTTATCGATACTATAATATTATTTGAAAAATAATAAGTAATAAATAAGACAGTTACATCCACATTTTATTTATCTTATCAACATAATTATGTTTATTTCAATAAGCAGTTCAGATTATTTACTATTAACGTTATTTTGAGAGCTTCTTATAAATACATAAAATTACACGCGCTGTCCAGGGTTATATCTCTTGTAGATTGTTATTGTTTTTTAGGGTTACGTACCTCAAAAAGAAGAAAGGAACCCTTATAAGATCACTGTGTTGTCTGTCTATCTGTCTGTCCGTCTGTCCGTTTGTCAAGAGCCTTTTTCTCAGGAACGCGTAGAGATACCAAGTTGAAACTTGTATCAAATAATTGGCAACTACGATATCTTTCAGCTGTGAAAAAATAAATTTGTAAGTCAACGCGATGAAAAGACATGATTGACCGTTTATGTCGCATATTTTTGCATATTTTGCAATTTCACAAGGGCATTAAAACCTTAAAAATTCCCGTTGACCTAGAATCATGAAATTTGGCAAGAAGCAAGGTCTTATAGCACAAATAAAGGAAAACAGCGTATATATGTAGTTTAATAACAAACAACATCATTTAATAATATCGTTTAAAAAACTAAAAATAACCGACTTCAATGCCATGCTTTTAATTTTCAGTACCAATTTTGAGGTGTTTATCTCCATATCTCTGGTCTGATAAGACCTCGATAAAATTACCATGGTACCACACTTGGGATATCTCCTTTCCAACAAAAAAATAATAATCAAAATCGGTTCATGAATGACGAAATTATCCGCGAACAAACATAAAATATATATATATATACGGTCGAATTGAGAACCTCCTCCTTTTATTGAAGTCGGTTTAAAAAATAAAAGAACCGACTTCTAATGCCACGCTATTAATTTTGAGGTGTTTATCTCCACATATATTTAGAGATGCTTATCAGATCTCGATAAAATTACTATGGTATCACCCATGAAATATCTCATTTCCAACAAACGTTGTCATGGGGGATCTCAACGCTAAAGTGGGAGTACAGACAAGCGGCGAATCGGTAGTAGGACCACACGGATTTGGAAGCAGGAATCATAGGGGGCAAATGCTCGTCAACTTCCTAGAGTAGGAGGGTCTCTTTCTGATGAATTCTTTTTTTCAGAAAAACCCCCGACGGAAGTGGACGTGGCAAAGCCCCGACGCTATGACCAAAAATAAGATTGATTTCATTATGACGGACAAAAAGCGTATATTTTGAGATGTCTCAGTGATCACTAGGTTCAACACCGGAAGTGATCACCGACTGGTCCGAGGCACTCTAGATATCGACTGTAAAGTTTAACGAGTCCGTCTAATGAAATCTACGCTCCGGCCTAATATGCTCCAATCAGTGGTTGGGTCTGAAACGTTCCAGTTAAAACTGGAGAACCGATTCACTGCCTTGGAAACCACAATTGACGTTGATGTGGACCAGGATCTGGACCAAGTGGTGGGAATTCTTACGGAGGAGGGGACGAAATTCTGCAAGATGCGAGGTGCCGGAAAGAGGTCTAAGCTTTCAGAAGAATCTGTGCAGCTAATGCAGAGGCGACGGGAAAACCCCGCAGTCACTTCGTCAGATCAACGGGCTTTGAACAAAAAAATCTCTAAGCTGGTAAGACGTGACCTCCGGAGCTACAACACACGCTCTATTAAAGAAGCGATCGAGCGAAACCGGGGGTCAAAAGTTTTTGTTCAACAGCTGGGTCGAAGCCATCTGACGAAGTCGACCACATCTAACGGAAGTGTCGTCGCTTCTAAGCCGGAGATTCTTAGGGAAGTTCAAGACTTCTACTTTTTCTTCCTTCACCGGAGGGCCACTGTGAAAAGCGCACACAATTTTTTCCAAAATCCATTGGTGCACGGTGGGGCTTGAACTCGGTACCTCTGGTGATTAAAATAGTGATGATTAAGGAAAATCACACATCGATGCGATTTTCTTTCATAACCGTTATTTAATTAAAACACACCATTTTGTGTTACTTACTGCCTATCTTTCCATTCCATACAAGCACGAATCCATCTATGACCGCATCGTCACTTAACGTCAGGTGAGATAGGGGTCAAGTACTCCTCTGGCCGGAGTTTCGAAACATAGAAAAAAATTATTCTATTCTGTAACACGGGTCACCAATGACCATCGTTGGTCGAGTGGGGCGCTACACGTGCTCACGTGACCCACGTGACAAATTTGCTTTATCAGCTACCCTGGCATAGAACTTGCCAGAAACTTTTCCAGTATTGCCAATGTGAATTTAAATACTATTCACGTTTTTTGTCATATCCAAAAAAAAATTATCCAAATGTTTCTACTAATGTATATTTATTAGTTTTTCTGTCAGATTTCTACATATTAGCGATTTTAAGGAACCGGTGAATATGGCCCTATCACTAGCGGTCACAAATTACTAGCACCACCCAGGGATCACATGCAGGATTAGTAGGGAAGTTGAGATGTAACAATCATTCTAATGTTACATACACCTCCAAGGTAACAAACACCTTCTGTAGGTAACAATGAGTCTCAAAAAAAAAATTTTTTCTCTGCTAAAAAAGCTAAAGTAGTACCTAACCTTATAGCGCTTACAAAACAGTCGCCTTTCCTTTCATCCAAGGTCTGTCAAAGGTCTACTAAAAACGTGAATACAGTAAAATTCACCCTTCCTGCGTAGAAGCAACAATGATGACAGAACAGACAAATGATGCAGTGATTCAGTTACAATCACGAGCCAATGTGCGTTGCGTCGCCGCCGCTTTTAGTCGTCGAGTTGAAAATTGTATGGATCGAAAAACAGGAAAATAATTTCGTGAATCGATTTGAAACCGTCATTATCGTCATCATCAGCCGGTGTCAGTCCACTGCTGGACGTAGGCCTCTCCCAAGATGCGCCAATGAGCCCGATCTTCGGCTCTTCTTTTCCAGTCACTGCCCACCGCTTTGCGTATGTCGTCGCTCCACCTAGTCGCAGGACGTCCTACGCTACGTTTGCCGATTCGAGGTCTCCACTCTAGGACAAGTCTACCGCAACGGTTATCAGTCCTGTGGTAGTGACCAGCCCACTGCCACTTCAGCTTGCTTATCCGTTGAGCTATGTCGATAACTTTAGTTCTCTGACGAATTACTTCGTTCCGGATTCGATCCTGCAGAGAAATACCGAGCATAGCTCTCTCCATAGCTTCTGAGCGACTTTAAACTGGTGGACCAGTCGAACTGTGTGTGTCTACGTCTCGGCTCCGTATGTCATTACAGGTAGGACGCACTGGTCAAAAACTTTTGTCTTTAAACACTACGGTATAGGCGACGAGATGACTCGACGGAGTTTTCCGAATGCTGCCCAGCCCAGCTGAATTCTTTTCTGGATTTCCTTCTCGAAGTTGTGTTTGCCTAGTTGGAGCGTTTGCCTTAGGTAAACATACTTTGTGATAACTTCGAGTGGAATTCCATCTACGGCAATCGGTTCCGGGACAACGTGCTCGTTGTACATGACTTTGGTTTTATTTGGATAATTTTGGATTTATCCGGAGACCGATGCGACAAGAAGAATCAGCTAGGCCATTCAATATCCTTTGTAGGTCCTGCAACGTCTCTGCCATAATGACGATGTCATCTGCGAATCGTATTATCGTACTTATATCGTATCGTATCGTACTTGACATTGACATTGCCACGTATTTAACATAGTCATGTAACTTATAGATTTTATAAGGAAAATATTGGTAATACATTATCAATATTTTCTTTATTATATTTTATCTTTTATTATATTCGCTTCGTCCTTTATTTAGATTCACAAATTCCAGGTAATACAAGAAAACTGGTGCTTAAGGATACACGGGCACCCGTAAAGGAGTAATGTTACCACGTGACGCGTTCTTTGTGTTCAACTGCGTCTACACAACGTCACACCGCAGGTGGTGTTATACGACGGACACATGATGGAATGTATGTGTGTCAACGATGTGTGTCGAGATATAGGATAGAGTAACGTTTCAAAGTATAAAAATTGTGCTGCTGCTTAGAGTACAAGTAGAAGTACAAGTACATATTTATTTCTTATACTATAAGTGTCCCGCGGCTTCGCACGCGTTAAAAACTTCTTTTAATTACTTAAAACGTTTCTTTTGTAAAAACCTTTTTTTTTACATAAAAAACATCAAAACAGAATCTGTTTACCCGATTTCATGTTATCGCGTGACTAAGGGAAATAGGGATTCATATTTATAAAGCCCGAAAAACCATATTGATTTTCACTTTGTTACCTACCCCATTTCGATAAATCTTGCAATACGTATTTACTTATTTATTATACAGAAGTACTTACATAAAGTTTCGAATGAAACAGACTGTCTCATCTTGTTTCGCCATACAAACTTTGAATCCCCGTTCCGTCTCCTTAAGGGGTGATTTTTAATAAATCCTTTCTTTGCGGATACCTAAGTCATAATAACTATCCGCATGCCAAATTTCAGCGCAATCTAAAACAATATTAATTTTCACACTTTGTAACCCCTTAGGGGAGGAATTTCTAAAAAGCCTGAATCACGTATTTACTTATTTTTTTACTGAAGCACTTGTGTGAAGTTTCGAATAGATATGACTATCTAATCTTGTGTCTCCAAACAAACTTTCAAACTTTGAACCCCCATTTCATCTCTTTGAATTTTAGAAAATCCTTTCTAAGTACACCTTTACGTACTAAGACAAATATATCCTTTAAATTTCAAGTCTCTACGACCAGTGGTTTAGGCTGTGCGTTGTCTGTCAGTCAGTTTGTCAGGACAAAGATTCTTATAGTATTAGATTATATTGTACAAACAAAAATAAATAAATTAAAAACCGCCTCATCGGCACTCGTTGATGTTTATTTTAATTTTAATATTGTCACTTGTAATGTAAAATGTAACACGTGACACATCCCACGTGTTCCGCTGTGTCTGCCTGCACAACGTTAGACGACGGACACATGACGGATTTAACGCGTGACGATGATAACTCGTGATTTATTCCAGAGTCGTCTAGTACTACAACATCATAATATTGTTTAAAATAGACTAAAAATAAAGAATAAAAGTACTAAAAGGTGCAGACTTCAAATGCTGTGCGAGTGATTTTAATTTGCAAGTTTTGTAGTATTTCTTTAGATATCTCTCTGAAGACATCCATCCGATCTTGATGATTTTATTTAAATCCTATCTATAACTCTACTAGCTGTGCCCCGCGACTTCACTCGGTATCCTATTGGCTAATTTATAGTACTGGCTATCCCGATGTAAAATTTCAGCTAAATCGGTCTAAAAATTGCACTTCTGCATCAGTTGAACAATTATTCGTATCGATATCGTTGTTTATATTATGAGTATATTTTTATAAATATATTATTTGGTAGTATTTATAAGTACATAAATAATCTTTAACATTAATTTATTATTTCATCACCTCAACTAATTAGGTAATTGCCCTGTATATTATTAACAGCTTGTTCGCCTATTACTCGGTGATTATGATATATTATAACGTTATAGGCTATTAAATAATTCTAGATAACGTAATGTCCTGTAATGTTTATGCAATTGCATCCGGAAGTGTCAGGAGTATCTAGTAAGGCTATATTCTACTTCCGTGCATGTTACGACCTCACGCGGCGTAGGCGCGTGAGTCGCGACGTTTTAGTTGCTTTCTAAAATGTTACTACCTGTAAGTCACGCTTCTCTAAGCGTGTGACTCTTTACAGAAAATATACTGCTTTGGTATCAATTTAATAACCTACTTTAATAATGTATATCGTATTAAAACTAGCCATGTGTTGTGTGTGTTTATGTGTGTGTGTATTTGTGTGCGTGTGCGTGCGCGTGTGCGTGAGCGTGTGCGTGTGAGTATGCGTGTGCTTGAGCGTGAGCGTGTGTGTGTGTATGTGTGCGCGTGTGTATGTGCGTGTGTGTGTGTACATACATAATTTTGTTTATAAGCCAAAGAACTGATTTTCATTATTTTACTGCCGCGTGAGCCATTTTCAGTAGCAAGTTTGAGGTGTCTCTAGACCTCTGAAGATAAAGGCATCCTAGAACGGTGTCTTTGTAATTAAAAAGCAGCAAAGAAGCCTGATGGTAAGTGGAAATTAAAGAGGGCACAATAGCCGTCCTCAATGTTTGCTTGCCATTGCCTACACTGCAAACTTTTAGCTTAATCTTACAGCCGTCAATTTTTTTTTATTACTATGTTTTGACCGACTACGGTAAATCAAAGGAATTATTGTTATACAAAATAGGTAATTGTATTTAAGTATAGTAGCGATTTATTTGTATAGAAATTTACAATGTTACCTATAATTCACCCTATATGGCGCATTTTAATTCCATAGAAACTAGGCACTCTGAGTGCGATTTTCTTTAGATCGTATACTTATGGTCGGTTTCTGAGGTAAATTTATTGAGAGTTTATCTACTCAATTGTACCGTTATTGAATAGATAAACTCTCAAGAAATGTACTCAGAAACCGGCTATTACTCGATCACGTTAAAGTAAACGCAGTTTGTATGGAAATTACAATGTTACCTAACAATAACGTGATCGTAAGTAAACCAATCTAAAGAAACTCTCTCTCACCGTGTACCCTTAGTACGAGTTTTTATCGTAAACGCTTTTGACAGATCTCACATAGTTTTCGACTCATTCTGGCTCCCTGATTGGTCTAAATTTAGTGAAGTGTAGTAACCACTAGAGCCGCTGTACTGTTTTTCATACAACATTTGTTCGATATAATAAAAAATATCTAGTTTGGTATTAAAACTCGTACTAAGGGTGTGAAATGTAGGAAATGAGGTACCTATTCGTCCTTGAAGGACGAAGTACAAATACCTAAGTATAGTTATTACTTACTTATTTAAAAGCTATAGCTTCTGGGAATTAAAATAAACTGGCCAAGTGCAAGTCAGACTCGCACTAGTGGGGTTCCGTAACACAGTAGAATATTATATAACCATCATTTTACGCTAGCAAAGAATTAACTTTGTTTTTCATAGTGTTTGTATAATGTAATGTAACAAAGTTATATTGGCGGATTTTTTTTGGTTTTACTTTCATGTTTAGGGAGCCCCGCCCTTTTTATTTTTGAATTAAAATCGTAAAGCGGGTCACAAAATACGTCACGTAATAGTTTCGGAATAAAGAGGCTGTGACACGGGCGGATAGACAGACGAACATGACGAATCCATTTTGGTTCTGTTTTTTGCCATTCGGCTACGGAACTCTAAAAAGCAAGGGGACTAAACGGATTACATGCAACAGCCGTGGAAGTTAAGTTTTCTAGCTCATGGAAGTATTCCTAATTTTTGGTAGGAATTAACTTATAACATAGGTACTAATACTATAATAATCATCGATAAATAATAATATTTTGTTATTAAACTAACTAGTACCTAGTTACCTACTAGTATTCTAAGTCAAACGGCAATTTTGTTTCGATACCTACATACCTAATAGCATTTATTACTCCCGGTCAACGAATGAATAACAAAACACCACAGTGTATTGTAAAGTAGGTATTGTGGGCGTGAGTTCGACGTATTTCGGCAAGTCAGCACGTGGGGAGACAACGTGAGGTGCTCACGCGCAATTTACCCAAGTACCGCTCAGATTTGGGGACGAACCCATTATCAGTTACAGTTCACTTTTGTTAGTATTTGAATAAAGAAAATAAATATACACCATCGTAATGATAAGCACCTAATAAAGAAGTGTGGTGGTAATGTTAGCAAGCCAGTGTGTCAGGCTATCAATTATAGAAGCGGAACTGCAATTCCTATAAAAATTCGCTTTTCTTGTCTCATCGCTTTTAGGAAATAGTCCTATTTATGCGCGGCAAAAAATCGCTAAAATGAATACCTACTTATGTAACAATTTCCACCATTTCCTGCGGTTACAACACAAGAGCTATGGGGTCTGTGGCTAATATTAATCAATAACGGAAATAAGAACATGACAATTATTATTAACTACGTTCAGCAATGAGGAGCCTGCTACGCCAGTGAGCTACGACAATTATTAGGTACATACATTTGGCAGCAATTCATGCAGTTTTAATACTGATGGCCATCTAGTGGTCAGTAGTACAACATCCTGGCGATATTACTGATTTACTGCCATCTAACGGCGGTATTTTTAACAATTTAACTACTGCCATCTAGTATTAGGTAGCTACTGTTTGCACATTTTGTAATGATGGCTTTTTTTGTAGTTTCATTATGGCTCCACACGATTAGTGTATTTAGCCAGTGTCAAATATTAAAATTCTTCAAATTCAACATATAGGTCAAAGTGACATTTTAGGTCAAGTTTCAAGTCAAAGTCTAGTCCAAGTCATACCTTCAGTAAAGATGTGGACTTTACTGAAGATTTTCAGTGGAATTTTGGTAAGAACGCAAATAGTATGTATGTATTTCAACCTTTGAGTATTCAGCCAACTTAAAAATTTCAACATTGTGCTGTTTTCCTACACTCGCTCGCACACATTCACCGGCACTTTTAATGGTTAATAATCCACATTTATTACAGAATAACTCGCGGAAGTCCACAAGTTTTAGGAAAACATACAATGAGAACACTTTTCACGTTCCCGCCAAAACTCCATGGCGTTTTTTAAGGGTTCCGTAGCCGAATGGCAAAAAACGGAACACTTATAGATTCGTCATGTATGTCTGTCTGTCTGTATGTCACAGCCATTTTATTCCGAAACTGTTAGGACTACAGAATTGAAACTTGGTAGATAGATGTATTCTGTAAACCGCTTTCTGATTTTTATACAAAACTAAAAAATATTAAAGTCTAAGGGGGGCATCCCATACATGGAACTGAAACAATTATTTTTTTTCTTCAAACCTATATGTGTGGGGTGTTTATGAATAAGTCTTTAAAAATAACATTGAGGTTCCTAAAATCATTTTTCTCAAAGTCAATCATTTGAAAGATAGGCGCGTCTAAAGTGGTAAAATGTGTGTCCCCCCCCCCCCTCTAACTTTTGAAGTATGGGAGTGGAAAATCTAAAAAAAATATATGCTGTATGTAGTTCTCAATAAAAACTAACAACGAAAATTGGTTTGAACGAGATACAGTTTGAGTCAGCAGTTTTTGAGATATATCGACCGCAAAGATAACCTTGTTTTTCATACAAACACTATGAAAAACAAAGTTAATTTTTTAATTGCGAAAAATCATAGTTATGGAATACTTTACTGTATTACGGAACCCTACGAGTGCGAGTCCGACTTGCCCTTGGCCTGTTTTATTTATCCTTCTCTTTTTTGGCCTGGCCTACTCTTATCATTATCTAGGTAGGTATATACCTTCTTTCCTTACCTTTGAATGTTAGTTCATCTTAAAGCCGCGACGGTTCTCTTTTTGCACAGGCTCTAGATAGAATATAGAAGTCAAATAAAAAAAAACACTGACTTGTATCAATCAATGTCAAATTTTATGATAATCTGAGTGTCAAATAATATCAATTGACAATTTGACTTAGACAAAACAAAAATGTCAAAGCCGCTGGCCGGCTGGTTGCAATGCATAAAATTATAATAAATTTGAAATTCCTAGATTTTCGAGATTACTGAGCATAAAAGATTGTGGTTTTGTCTCAGGCTGTGTGATCTAAATTTTCAAAATATTGTTAACATAATGAAAGCATTAATTCAAAGAGTTATGAATGCTAACGTTGCTGGTAATTTATTTACAACTTTGTTAATACACATAGGTGTAAATGTTTACATCAGTTTACATTTTACTTAATTATTTAACTCTATTAAATTAGGTAATATTACAAATTCTGTGGTGCATACTTTTTGTATTAAACTAAAAGTTAGTTTCTTCTTGCCCCTTTCGAGCTGTCCCTTTAGGGCGCGGGTTCCATGTGCATTTCATAGAACATTTAAGTTTATTATACTTACCTAAACATTTTATAATACACAAAATTAACCACCCGCTACGTTTTGCTTTTTCTGTCTCCACTTTAGATTTCTATTTACCAGCTTATTACGGCAAAATTTACTTTGTTTTTATAAGTATCTGATGTGATGCGTTTGACTACTATCTTGCTTGATGGTCAGAGATGATGCGGTCAAAGATGGTGAAAATGCCAGAGTTAGAATGATATAAGTTTTTAAGTTTTCATGGTCACTAACACTTTCTTTCTTTCCGAAATATCGGAAGCTCACAAATAATGAAAAACATGGTAAATATCCCGTTCAAATATCTTGTGAAAGAGTTGTGACTGACTCTCAAGGGATATGTGCTGCCGGAACACCATGAGGTTAAGGTGGCAGATTTTCGCCTTGACAGTGGTAAGTTACTTTTTGATAGAAAGACAGGCGGAACATTGGTAATATGCTCCTGCCACTTGTGCTATCAGGATCTAATAAGAATCTACAGAGCAATATCTTTTTTAAATAATGTTGGAAACCACCTCAATGAGCCAATTAAAAAATGTTCACTAAAGAACTCAGGTAGTTTTTAGTGGTAAGGGAAATTAACCTCTCATCAAATTCTATTATGTCTTGTGTAGATTTGCATCAATTATATTTAAATGATTATAGTGTAAATTAGTTAAAACCGTTTATGATGACATTGTTTAGAATGACATACTGGTTATATTAACCAAAATTAAAATGCTATATGATTGATTGCCTTATTAAAAACATTGCTTTTTACGACATTGCTTATTATGACATACTTCATTGAGTGACTGCATTTAACAATATTTTCGAAGAAGTATATCTGTTAGAATGACTAGCTCTGTTGTATTGTAAACAATTTGAATAGGTATCCACATCTGGCACAGTATAATGGTCAATCGGCTATTGCTATCATAAAAGTAAACAAAAACGTGTTGTGTTTAGGGTCTTTAGTAATTCTTAGAAACAGAACACGTGCCTGCAGTACAGTCAAATCCCGCTTCTTCTGTCAGTTTACTACTTATCTGTTAGTGTATTACAAAATAATGTTCTTATTTAATGAACAGTTTCACATGCAGGAAAATTATGATGACAAGCTAATAAAAATACCACGTTAATTACAACTAGACTAAAATTAAAGATTTTATGTTGTTCTTTCATATTATAAGTTTTATGTGAGATGAACAAATTGTACATAGATATATAGTTTAATTTCTTATATAAATATATTTTTTCTGGATTTAAGTACCTGTATATTCAATAATATCAATTCATATAAAAATACTCTGTATCTCATATCATTAACGGTTGTTACAACAATTGGTTTTTACAACTAAATTTGAGTAGAGCCTTTAATGTCGTGATAACAGATTCTGACTGTATCAACAAACATCTAAAAGTTGATATATAACTAACTAACATTAGGATAGTAATAGTTTCATGGTAATAAAACTTTTCCATTTTACATTTTCAGTGAATGGGGAAGTCATTAGCAGTATAGAACGTGGGGTATGTGTGCTGATTGGTATATCAAGTACTGATACTAAGAAGGATATGGAGTACATGTGAGTAA
Organism: Cabera pusaria; assembly: GCA_954871355.1. NCBI lineage: Eukaryota > Metazoa > Arthropoda > Insecta > Lepidoptera > Geometridae > Cabera > Cabera pusaria. The sequence goes on from OX940905.1 coordinate 9,764,490, forward strand.
ACTGTCCACATCTGAAGTCAGTTTATTTATCCTTAATTTGCTTCACTTTTTCTTGCATTCGTATATTATTTATTGATTACAATAAATTATATTTCTATTCTTATAATTTATCATTATTTGTATTCACATGGATATTTTTATTTTATGTCTGATAGACTAGCATTTGACCACTATATCACCTGTTGGTAAGTGATGATGCGGTCGAAGATAGTAAGCACGCTAGGCCTAGAATAGGAACTGGCTCTCAAGGATAGCTGCCGGAACAGATTAGATGTTTTGGTGACAGATTTTCTAACTTGAGGGTGGTAGCTGGCCAGGCGGACACTAGATAGTGTCCTACCACCATGCAAATATGCAATATTAATCCAAAGTAAGAATCAAACAAAAAAGAAACCTATGATTACTCATATACATCGTGATATAGATCAGGGGTGGCCAACTTGACTAGATCCAAGATTTACTGTTTACTGACGGAACCTTGTGCGATCTACCAAACTTAAGTACTTATATTATATTTTTTGCCTTACCCCGATCGACTGGACTAAGTACTTATAATTTTTTTTCCTTGCCATGATCGACTGGACTAACAGCTGTGATTAACTGGTTGGCCATACCTGATATAGATGATTTATTTTATAACACATACAAAATTATTTTTGCCTAAGCTTAAATGAAGAAGACGCTTCATGCTCGCTCAGCCAGTAAATATTGATTTTTCGGATGTTTCAGAGTAAAGAAAATACTAAGCATCAAGATATTTGATGATGAAGACAATAAGAGATGGAAGAGAAATGTAGTAGAGAAACAATTTGAAGTGCTGTGCGTCAGTCAGTTTACATTATACAATACATGGAAAGTGAGTGAATTTGCTTGAATGTAAAATAATTGTTTGTCTATTTGTTTTAATCACTTAATTATTCATTCATCCATATAATGTGAATCTTAATCATAATGGTAAAGAAATTGATAAAGATAAAGTTAAATGGCTTGTACTAGTAAAAATGTCCAACAATAGCCCAATGGCTAATGATCCGCACCCATTGCACTATTGACGTGAACCCACTCCATATTAAGCTTAGTTGGAGGGGTTAATATATGTTAATATTACTAGCAATAAGCAAAAGATAATGTATGCATTCGATCCAAATTAATATTAGAGATAAATATGACTTATTCAATTAAAGATTATGTCAAAATATAATGTGAATAAAAACAAAAATATATTTATAATAAATTCAATAATGAATGTCTTGAGATATTTTTAATCATAATTGGTATCAGTACCCTTGTCGCGATGCACAAATTCTTTAATGTCATAGAAACTTTTTGATATTAGCCACCTCTTGAGTTTTGTGTTAAAACTATTTACAGATGTAATGTCAGATAGATGCTTGGGCAGTGCGTTATAGATGCGAACAGCACTAGTATATGTGCTTTTTTGGCCAATCATTGTGCGGTTCGCAGGCATGTATAGATAATCATATCCCCTCATAGGGGCGCTCCGCAACCGCATCTCTAACTTCCTTTGGAATAAATGTATATTACTAGGTCAGACGTGGTTCAAACCATTAGGAATCTCAATTACCACAGCTAAAGAAATACAAAATAGTGGATCTAGCTACCAGTTGTAACGAGGTATTTCGACTCGTTACATATTTTTCGTTTGGAAGCACATTTCAGCTTCTAAGACTGACAAAATTACCTTTTGGTTTTAAATAATTTAGAACATTTTCGTATTTAGCCATTTTTAGTCGATTTTAAATAATCGAGTTATTACTTGGTCTGTGGATCATTCAATATCCTATAGACAATCTTTCAAAAAAAAAATGACTTTGACATCTGTCAATTCTCGATCGGAGACGTCACTTTTTCTTGCCCCTAGGCATACAAAGGGCTCATCTTTTAGAAAATTTTATAAATCGGATTCAATTAAGTGAATCCGTATTCCAAATCGCCTTCGCGATAATACTCGGCGTGCTTATGGCGTAGTGCCATATGATAACGTCGTGATTTTGCGGTGAGTCAATTTTTGATAACCTAAAATGTTTCGCGTCATCCTTCATGGCGACAAATTACAATCGGATTTTTGGTTACAGCCTTTTGGCGCTGTTTGGGCGACTGTCGTCTACTGTTTGTGCGACGATGGGTGTCGTCAACTGTTTGTACGACGCCGGAAGACGTCGTTATTTTGAGATGTTTGTTCGACGCACAACGTTTGGATGTCGTCGTAGTTTTGAGCTGTTTGAGCGACGCTAGATGTCGTCGTCTATTTTGAACGGTGTGCTCAGACGCCACCGGACGCTGCAGCTAAGCTAATTTCATTATAACTCTTTTTATTACCCTTAAAACTTTAATTTCATATTCGCAAGATGCAAGAAAGACAATAACCAAATTTCAGTAGTAAAATGTAAAATAAATTAACCTAAAAAGTAACGAAAACCGAATGGTATTTATAGTCAAATGTTTAGACATAGTATTGCGGCTTTAACTAAGTAATGTAACTCACTTTGGAGGTAAGGGACGTTTTGAAGTATTAAAATTTGTCATACATTCCCAAAACAGTGTTATATCATTTGCCTGTCCCCCGGTCCGAGATTAAAAGTCTCAATGACACCGCTGATTTATCCTGGTAAGTTTTAGATCTTGGTAGAACAAGGGCGCTCGATATTCATAAATACTGTCTACCTAACATTAATTTTTAGCTTTTTATACTCTATAACCTTCATGTTACAACCAGTAACATCATATATTTTTATAAACACAATTATTTTTTATTACAATTAGCGCGAGAACAGGGACCGGATTTACCTCCACATATATAATCTTTCTTGCATCTTATTTTTGTTTTTCTTGTCACAATTTAGTGCAATTTTTTGTTATTTTTAGCATTTTTACTTTGTTTTGTGTACTTTGAAAACACAATTGTAACTTTGTTTACAACTTTTTTTTGTATTTTAACAAAACTAATTAACATACAATGTTCTTTATATGTCTTATATACTGGATAGACTAATTTAAGTGTGTACTTACTATATAATAACATTTGAGATATGCGTTGTTTACATTTTGTAAGGAACTGACCTTGACCACATTGAAAGGGCTAAGTTTTTGTTTGAATTGATATAACTTTGTCTTATATAAAGTTATAACGTTTGTTTACTGTTGAGAAGCATTAAGCTACATTCATATTAGAAAATACTAGCTTATTAACATAATTATTAACTAGTTTATTGATTTTACTTTTCACAAATAGATATAACCTTAGCCGTTGTTAATAATCTTGAAAATTAAGATAAATTGTGAATCTTTTTTGCATCTCACATACTTCACAATTTGAATGTTTCTTTGTACATTCAAATTTCTTTAAATACTTTTGAACATTATTAAATATTAACATAAACTTTAAAACATAATAACTTAAACCGTTTTTAACAAAAAATCTTATAAACTTTGATGAGTTTTAACTATTCTTTGAATTTTTAGTTGGTTGTTTGTCTTTGTTTCTTTAATATTTTTGATTATTCATCATGACTGACAAACAGGTTCAATTTCCACCCTTGTTGGAAGAGAATTTACCTGGTACTTCTAGGGATGTTATTTCTAATCCGGCGTTGGATAATTTAGTTATGCAGAATGCAACAGAGGCTGTTGACCCTTTCTTACCTAACCTTGGTCATAGTAGCTTGCATAATTTTACACCTTTACCTTCGTTTAACTCGATGAATGTTCAACTCAATGAACAATTGAAAAAGCATTTGCCTTCAACAAATAAACTTCCTGATTTGAAGCGTAGTAAGATATCTTTTGATGGGAACGGCAGAGTTACAACGCTTGGTTGATAAACTCTTTGGACCTGAATTTGACAATGTCCTGTTTAAATATTTAGATGATTTGATTTTAGTAAATGATAATTTTCAAAATCATATAGAGTACCTTAAAAAAGTCCATGAAATACTTAAAAACTCAGGCTTAACAGTAAATCTTAAAAAATGTGAATTTTGCAAAGAAAGACTCCGTTATCTCGGTTATATTGTAGACAGTCAAGGCCTACATACTGATCCGTCTAAATTAGAAATTATAGAAAACTTTCCACGACCAGAGTCCGTAAAACAACTTAGAAGCTTTTTAGGATTATGTTCATATTATCGACGTTTCATTTGTAAATTCGCTGATATTGCCTCCCCTTTAACTAAATTAACTTCCGGAAGTAAAAAGATAAAACATACTTTTGTTTGGAATGAAGAAGCTGAAGAAGCCTTCATTAATTTAAAAAATGCTCTAATAACTACACCTGTTTTACAGTGTCCTGATTTTGAAAAACCTTTCTTTTTACATTGCGATGCTAGTTCTGTAGGAATTGGTAGTGTTCTGAGTCAAGAAGACGAAAATAATGAACAACATCCAATTGCTTATTATTCAAGATCTTTAAATAAATGTGAAAGAAATTATAGTACCACTGAACGTGAACTTTTGGCAGTTTTAGATTCAATTGAACATTTTAGACCTTATGTCGAAGGAATGAAATTCACAGTCGTGACAGATCATGCTAGTCTTAAGTGGCTTTTAAAACTTAATAACCCTAGTGGACGCTTAGCTCGATGGGCTGCACGTATTTCTCAATTTACTTTTGATATTGTTCATAAAAAAGGATCTTTACATCAAGTTCCTGACGCTTTATCTAGAATCAATATAACTTCAATATTAGTTTCCGCTATAAATATTGTCTCACCAGATGAAGATATAGAAGACCCTTGGTATAGAAAAGTCTTTATAAATTGTCAAAAATACCCTTCTAGAATGAAAAACCTTCGAGTAGAAGATAATACTTTATATCGTTACTGTAAAAATAAATTTGACCCTAATAGTCGTTTGAATTGGAAAATTGTTATACCTAAAGAACATGTTTTAGATACTATTCGTTCTAATCATGATGATATTAATTCTGAACACTTTGGAATACATAAAACTCTTAATAAAATAAAACAACATTATTATTGGAAAGGAATGTTCGGAGACGTTCAAAGATATATTTCTTCTTGCGACATTTGTAAAGCTTATAAACATTCAACTTCTGCTCCTGCTGGTAAGATGGTTAACCCTAAGAAAGTTGATCAACCCATGGTAATGTTATCCGTTGATATTATTGGGATTTTACCTAAATCTTATTCTGGACATAGATTCATTCTTTCAATTGTAGATGTTTTTACTAAATATTGTTGGATATTTCCTATGATAAATGCTACTTCTAAAGTAATTTGTAAAATCTTTGAAAAAGAAATATTTCTTAAATTTGGTGTACCTAAAATCTTAGTGGCCGACAACGGACCCCAATTTATATCTAAATATTTTGTAGATTTCTTAAAAATTTCAACATCACTAAAATATTTTATAATGCACTATACACTCCACAGAATAATCCAGTAGAAAGATATAATAAGACAATAGAAACATGTATTTCTTGTTTTGTTAAAATTGATCATCGAACTTGGTCAAGGTTTTTGCCTCATGTCCAATTAGCTTTAAATAGTAGTGTAAATCTTGCTACAGAGTACACTCCTAACTTTTTGATGTTCGGTAGAGAACTTATTTTTGATGCATCTTTGCACCGTTTTAGTGACTCTTTTGACAACTTAGATCAACTTGAGCTTGGTACTAGAGATACTTATGCTCACTCTTTAAATTCACTTAGTGAAGTTTTTGTTAAAGTTCAAGCTTATCTTTTGAAAGCTTATAAGCGTAATGCTCTTTATTATAATAGGGGAAGAAAAGTCATTTCTTTTGATGTCGGTGATGTAGTTTGGCGTAGAAGTTTTGTACAGTCAAATGCACCTGCATATTTTTCGGCTAAATTAGCACCTAAGTTTATTAAATGTGAAATTGTAGAGAGAATTTCTCCTAACGTTTATGTACTAAAGGAATTTAATAAAACAAGTACTGGACGTTATCATGTTAAAGATATAATTAAATATTAAAATTTTCATTTTTGGATTCAACTTTTATTTAACTTTGTTTTGATATTCTATTTTGGTCCGGCGTTGTTAGTTGATGAATGAGATTTGAAGTATGAAAGAAGTTGCCGGAGATGAAAGATGATCGCCTGAAAGGAAAACCAACACTTTATTGAAATACAACTTTAAATATACTAAACCTAACTTAGGTCTATTTTTGGTAATTTTATTTTATTTTTGATACTTTTATCCTACTTTTGAACTTTTACCCAACTTTAGAAACTACATCTAACGATTATATTTTCTTTTAGAAATTTTCTTGGCATCAAAGGATCTTATGTATATTTTTGTATATTTTATTATTTTGGTTACTTTGAAAAGCTTTTCACTTTTCAAGTACTCAACTTTCTTTTAGATACTTTGAGAAGTTTTCCACTTTTCTAGTATAAATATTGTTTTAGATTGCTATGAAAAGCTTTCCACTTTTCAAATAGCCTGCACATAGTGTAAATACATTTTTAATATAGATGTGTTTCAGTCTTTGTGAAGCATGTTATATATTATTTAGATTATTTAGTTTGTGTTTGTTGTAGACCTAAGACTTGGATTTGACACTTAGAGCTCTACATAATTTTTACCCGGATTTGCCTCTCGGATTTGACTCTTTTTGAGCTTTTGTCTCAGATAACCTTTTTGGGTAAGTTTTTACTCTTCATTTTTTTCCTCGCTTTGACATTTTTAGTGCAAGCGTTGGAAACTTTAGATATTGTGAACGGAAAGTCGGTGGTGTTGAGCCGGTCACAATACAACTTTGTTGTTTTGCCAACAAACTTTTGTTAACTTGTTTTTGTGCACGGAATGTCGGTGGTGTTGAGCCGGTCACAATACACAATTTTTGGTCTTTTTGACAAACCCTTTTATTAATTTGTTAGTGTTCGGAAAGTCGGTAGAGTTGAGCCGGTCACTACTTATTATTTTTGGTTCTCTATTTTTATGAGAATAATTTGAACTTTTGTTGTTCAACTTTTTCATTGAAAACTTGTTCACTGAATCTTTTGCAGTGAATAATTATCTAAAGTCGGCAGCTAATGCTTAACCGTACTACAATATGGATAACCTTTGTTATTACCTTTTAATTTAGTTAGAATCGTTCTGAGATTATAAAAGATAGAGGCGATGGTGCTTATCTACACTTTTGTTAAATATTTCAGAAATATTTATTTGGTTTGTAATACAGATAGGTAGATGGAGGCTATGGTGCTTATCCACTCTTGAATATAATTAATTTGTGATGGATTTTAGGATTGAGTCATATTGATGGATTAGTTTTGGTAAACCTTTACATTGTGTTTCACTTAGTTAGAAAGTTTTTATAACTTGTTTTTCTAGAGCAACTTAGTCAGTGGCTAGAAGCTTAACTGATTTAACGTTATGCTTTATTAGTGTCTTCTTTTAGTTTGAATAAATTTCATATTTTGGTGGCGGAATATTTTCTGTTTATTAATTTTTTTGAATAAGTTTTTATGAGGAATTTTTTGGGAGTTCTTCTCAAAAATAAAAGAAGTTTCATTCTTTTATTTTTTTTGGGAAGGTATGTACTGTAACGAGGTATTTCGACTCGTTACATATTTTTCGTTTGGAAGCACATTTCAGCTTCTAAGACTGACAAAATTACCTTTTGGTTTTAAATAATTTAGAACATTTTCGTATTTAGCCATTTTTAGTCGATTTTAAATAATCGAGTTATTACTTGGTCTGTGGATCATTCAATATCCTATAGACAATCTTTCAAAAAAAAAATGACTTTGACATCTGTCAATTCTCGATCGGAGACGTCACTTTTTCTTGCCCCTAGGCATACAAAGGGCTCATCTTTTAGAAAATTTTATAAATCGGATTCAATTAAGTGAATCCGTATTCCAAATCGCCTTCGCGATAATACTCGGCGTGCTTATGGCGTAGTGCCATATGATAACGTCGTGATTTTGCGGTGAGTCAATTTTTGATAACCTAAAATGTTTCGCGTCATCCTTCATGGCGACAAATTACAATCGGATTTTTGGTTACAGCCTTTTGGCGCTGTTTGGGCGACTGTCGTCTACTGTTTGTGCGACGATGGGTGTCGTCAACTGTTTGTACGACGCCGGAAGACGTCGTTATTTTGAGATGTTTGTTCGACGCACAACGTTTGGATGTCGTCGTAGTTTTGAGCTGTTTGAGCGACGCTAGATGTCGTCGTCTATTTTGAACGGTGTGCTCAGACGCCACCGGACGCTGCAGCTAAGCTAATTTCATTATAACTCTTTTTATTACCCTTAAAACTTTAATTTCATATTCGCAAGATGCAAGAAAGACAATAACCAAATTTCAGTAGTAAAATGTAAAATAAATTAACCTAAAAAGTAACGAAAACCGAATGGTATTTATAGTCAAATGTTTAGACATAGTATTGCGGCTTTAACTAAGTAATGTAACTCACTTTGGAGGTAAGGGACGTTTTGAAGTATTAAAATTTGTCATACATTCCCAAAACAGTGTTATATCATTTGCCTGTCCCCCGGTCCGAGATTAAAAGTCTCAATGACACCGCTGATTTATCCTGGTAAGTTTTAGATCTTGGTAGAACAAGGGCGCTCGATATTCATAAATACTGTCTACCTAACATTAATTTTTAGCTTTTTATACTCTATAACCTTCATGTTACAACCAGTAACATCATATATTTTATTATAAAACAAATTTTATTTATTACACAGTCACCACAACTATTAGAAGAACCGAAACCAATTCAATAAATCAAACACTCAGCTTGATTTCAAGGAAGAACGGGAATAAACGGAAGCCAGATTGCTAACTTTCCCTGGGCAAGAAGAAATAAAAATGTATCCAAACCAGATCATTAGGGAAAACGGTACAGGTATGCTTGACAATATAGCAATATGCGAATATTACATCAAGCAACACGCAGAGAGTGTAACGAAAATCATTGGAAGGCTGAATGAAATTTTGAATGGTTTAGCGAGTGTAATTGAAGCAGATGAAGCACATCTTCACAAAGGAAACGAAAAAGGGAGACGATCGCATAATGAAAAGGAATCTCAAATAGGTGATGATGTTCAAATGAGACTGTACAATATAGATAAGCAATGGGAGAGAGCAATGATTACAGATATGTTGTAATAAAAAATAATGTTGGTTATAAAAATATAAACGTTACTAGTTGTAACATGAAGGTTATAGAGTATAAAAAGCTAAAAATTAATGTTAGGTAGACAGTATTTATGAATATCGAGCGCCCTTGTTCTACCAAGATCTAAAACTTACCAGGATAAATCAGCGGTGTCATTGAGACTTTTAATCTCGGACCGGGGGACAGGCAATTGATAACACTGTTTTGGGAATGTATGACAAATTTTAATACTTCAAAAAGTCCCTTACCTCCAAAGTGAGTTACATATACTTAGTTAAAGCCGGAATACTATGTCTAAACATTTGATTATAAATACCATTCGGTTTTCGTTACTTTTTAGGTTAATTTATTTTACATTTTACTATTGAAATTTGGTTATTTCTATATCTACTACTACTACTGTAATCGTTGTTTCTAATGTCTTTCTTGCATCTTGCGAATATGAAATTAAAGTTTTAAGGGTAATAAAAAGAGTTGTAATGAAATTCGCTTAGCTGCAGCGTCCGCTGAAGTCGAGAGCGCGGCATGGCTATTATAAATTTCTTCCAAAGCAAACCCAACAATTCGGCGTCGAGCACCCCGCTCAAAATAGACGACGACATCTAGCGTCGCACCAACAGTTGACGACACCCATCGTCGCACAAACAGCGCCAAAGGCTGTAACCAAAAATCCGATTGTAATTTGTCGCCATGAAGGATGACGCGAAACATTTTAGGTTATCAAAAATTGACTCACCGCAAAATCACGACGTTAACACATGCTTGAACATAATATGCACGCCAATTAGCGTCGCATATTTAATTAACAAGATGGATTCATCTTGTTAAATCTGATTAAGAAAAAAATACAAAAAGTTTAGCTCTTTGTAGGCCCCAGGGACAAGAAAAAGTGACGTCCCCGATCGAGAATTGACAGATGTCAAAGTCATTTTTTTTTTGAAAGATTGTCTATAGGATATTGAATGATCCACAGACCAAGTAGTAACTCGATTATTTAAAATCGACTAAAAATGGCTAAATACGAAAATGTTCTAAATTATTTAAAACCAAAAGGTAATTTTGTCAGTCTTAGAAGCTGAAAGGTGCTTCCAAGCGAAAAATATGTAACGAGTCGAAATACCTCGTTACAGTACATACCTTCCCAAAAAAAATAAAAGAATGAAACTTCTTTTATTTTTGAGAAGAACTCCCAAAAAAAATTCCTAATAAAAACTTATTCAAAAAAATTAATACACAGAAAATATTCCGCCACCAAAATATGAAATTTATTCAAACTAAAAGAAGACACTAATAAAGCATAACGTTAAATCAGTTAAGCTTCTAGCCACTGACTAAGTTGCTCTAGAAAAACAAGTTATAAAAACTTTCTAACTAAGTGAAAAACAATGTTAAGGTTTACCAAAACTAATCCATCAATATGACTCAATCCTAAAATCCATCACAAATTAATTATACTCAAGAGTGGATAAGCACCATAGCCTCCATCTACTTATCTGTATTACAAGCCAAATAAATATTTCTGAAATATTTAACAAAAGTGTATATAAGCACCATCGCCTCTATCTTTTATAATCTCAGAACGATTCTAACTAAATTAAAAGGTAATAACAAAGGTTATCCATATTGTAGTACGGTTAAGCATTAGCTGCCGACTTTAGATAATTATTCACTGCAAAAGATTCAGTGAACAAGTTTTCAATGAAAAAGTTGAACAACAAAAGTTCAAATTATTCTCATAAAAATAGAGAACCAAAAAATAATAAGTAGTGACCGGCTCAACTCTACCGACTTTCCGAACACTAACAAATTAATAAAAGGGTTTGTCAAAAAGACCAAAAATTGTGTATTGTGACCGGCTCAACACCACCGACATTCCGTGCACAAAAACAAGTTAACAAAAGTTTGTTGGCAAAACAACAAAGTTGTATTGTGACCGGCTCAACACCACCGACTTTCCGTTCACAATATCTAAAGTTTCCAACGCTTGCACTAAAAATGTCAAAGCGAGGAAAAAAATGAAGAGTAAAAACTTACCCAAAAAGGTTATCTGAGACAAAAGCTCAAAAAGAGTCAAATCCGAGAGGCAAATCCGGGTAAAAATTATGTAGAGCTCTAAGTGTCAAATCCAAGTCTTAGGTCTACAACAAACACAAACTAAATAATCTAAATAATATATAACATGCTTCACAAAGACTGAAACACATCTATATTAAAAATGTATTTACACAATGTGCAGGCTATTTGAAAAGTGGAAAGCTTTTCATAGCAATCTAAAACAATATTTATACTAGAAAAGTGGAAAACTTCTCAAAGTATCTAAAAGAAAGTTGAGTACTTGAAAAGTGAAAAGCTTTTCAAAGTAACCAAAATAATAAAATATACAAAAATATACATAAGATCTTTTGATGCCAAGAAAATTTCTAAAAGAAAATATAATCGTTAGATGTAGTTTCTAAAGTTGAGTAAAAGTTCAAAAGTAGGATAAAAGTATCAAAAATAAGATGAAGGTATCAAAAATAGACCTAAGTTAGGTTTAGTATATTTAAAGTTGTATTTCAATAAAGTGTTGGTTTCCTTTCAGATCATCATCTTTCACTGTGAAGGTCGGCTTTCATACATCAAATCTCATTCTTCCACAAACAACCTTCCTCCCAAGCAGAGTATCAAAACAAATCTAAATAAAATGTTAAATCCAAAATAAAAATTTTAATATTTAATTATATCTTTAACATGATAACGTCCAGTACTTGTTTTATTAAATTCCTTTAGTACATAAACGTTAGGAGAAATTCTCTCTACAATTTCACATTTAATAAACTTAGGTGCTAATTTAGCCGAAAAATATGCAGGTGCATTTGACTGTACAAAACTTCTACGCCAAACTACATCACCGACATCAAAAGAAATGACTTTTCTTCCCCTATTATAATAAAGAGCATTACGCTTATAAGCTTTCAAAAGATAAGCTTGAACTTTAACAAAAACTTCACTAAGTGAATTTAAAGAGTGAGCATAAGTATCTCTAGTACCAAGCTCAAGTTGATCTAAGTTATCAAAAGAGTTACTAAAACGGTGTAAAGATGCATCAAAAATAAGTTCTCTACCGAACATCAAAAAGTTAGGAGTGTACTCTGTAGCAAGATTTACACTACTATTTAAAGCTAATTGGACATGAGGCAAAAACCTTGACCAAGTTCGATGATCATTTTTAACAAAACAAGAAATACATGTTTCTATTGTCTTATTATACCTTTCTACTGGATTATTCTGTGGAGTGTATAGTGCATTATAAAATATTTTAGTGATGTTGAAATTTTTTAAGAAATCTACAAAATACTTAGATATAAATTGGGGTCCGTTGTCGGCCACTAAAGTTTTAGGTACACCAAATTTAAGAAATATTTCTTTTTCAAAGATTTTACAAATTACTTTAGACGTAGCATTTATCATTGGAAATATCCAACAATATTTAGTAAAAACATCTACAATTGAAAGAATGAATCTATGTCCAGAATAAGATTTAGGTAAAATCCCAATAATATCAACGGATAACATTACCATAGGTTGATCAACTTTCTTAGGGTTAACCATCTTACCAGCAGGAGCAGAAGTTGAATGTTTATAAGCTTTACAAATGTCGCAAGAAGAAATATATTTTTGAACGTCTCCGAACATTCCTTTCCAATAATAATGTTGTTTTATTTTATTAAGAGTTTTATGTATTCCAAAGTGTCCAGAATTAATATCATCATGATTAGAACGAATAGTATCTAAAACATGTTCTTTAGGTATAACAATTTTCCAATTTAAACGACTATTAGGGTCAAATTTATTTTTACAGTAACGATATAAAGTATTATCTTCTACTCAAAGGTTGTTCATTCTAGAAGGGTATTTTTGACAATTTATAAAGACTTTTCTATACCAAGGGTCTTCTATATCTTCATCTGGTGAGACAATATTTATAGCGGAAACTAATATTGAAGTTATATTGATTCTAGATAAAGCGTCAGGAACTTGATGTAAAGATCCTTTTTTATGAACAATATCAAAAGTAAATTGAGGAATACGTGCAGCCCATCGAGCTAAGCGTCCACTAGGGTTATTAAGTTTTAAAAGCCACTTAAGACTAGCATGATCTGTCACAACTGTGAATTTCATTCCTTCGACATAAGGTCTAAAATGTTCAATTGAATCTAAAACTGCCAAAAGTTCACGTTTAGTGGTACTATAATTTCTTTCACATTTATTTAAAGATCTTGAATAATAAGCAATTGGATGTTGTTCATTATTTTCGTCTTCTTGACTCAGAACACTACCAATTCCTACAGAACTAGCATCGCAATGTAAAAAGAAAGGTTTTTCAAAATCAGGACACTGTAAAACAGGTGTAGTTCTTAAGGCATTTTTTAAATTAATGAAGGCTTCTTCAGCTTCTTCATTCCAACCAAAAGTATGTTTTATCTTTTTACTTCCGGAAGTTAATTTAGTTAAAGGGGAGGCAATATCAGCGAATTTACAAATGAAACGTCGATAATATGAACATAATCCTAAAAAGCTTCTAAGTTGTTTTACGGACTCTGGTCGTGGAAAGTTTTCTATAATTTCTAATTTAGACGGATCAGTATGTAGGCCTTGACTGTCTACAATATAACCGAGATAACGGAGTCTTTCTTTGCAAAATTCACATTTTTTAAGATTTACTGTTAAGCCTGAGTTTTTAAGTATTTCATGGACTTTTTTAAGGTACTCTATATGATTTTGAAAATTATCATTTACTAAAATCAAATCATCTAAATATTTAAACAGGACATTGTCAAATTCAGGTCCAAAGAGTTTATCAACCAAGCGTTGTAACTCTGCCGGTGCGTTGGTGATTCCAAAAGGCATCCGAACAAAATGGTACAAGTTTTTTCCAGGAACTACAAAAGCAGTCTTTTCACGAGAGGACTCTTCAAGTTTAATTTGCAGAAATGCTGTAGAAAGATCTATGGTAGATATGAATTTAGCCCCACGAAGGCTGTCTAATATCCTAGAAGGGTACGGCAAAGGATAAGAATCTTTAACAGTTATTGAATTTAATCGTCTCGAGTCTAAACATAATCTGGTTCCACCATCTTTTTTATCGACGGCTAATACAGGGGAACACCAAGGAGATTTTGAAGGTTCTATAATTCCTTCCTTTAATAAAACTTCCACTTCATCATAAAGTTCTTTTTGTTTAGCAGGACTCAACGGCCAATATCTACTTTTAAAAGGGTCGCCAGTAACGTTAATTTTATGTTCCACAAGGGTGGTAAGGCCTAAACCTTTTTTCTCATAAGAAATATCTTCAAACAAAGCAATGGTTTCATCTAATTGTTGTTTCTCAGAAGGAGTTAAATGAACTGTAGAAGTAACAGCGTTCACTTGAATTTTATTATTGTGAACATATTCAATATTTTTCCACAAGTCTTTAGCTGAGTTAAATTTCAACCAAAAATCAAATCCCAATATAATAGGTGGATCAAAAGAGGGTATTATCAAAAATTCTACAAGTTTACAAACATTGTCAACGGTAACCGGTAATCGCATAGAACCGATAACTTTTCTTGATGAACCGTCAGCAGTACAAGCGGAGGCATCAATAGGTTTAATTTGAAATCCTAGTTTAGAAAAATGCAAGTGTTGGTTATTACCTAAAACACAGCTATTTGAACCACTATCTAGCAATCCAGAAAAAGTTTCATTATAAATGGTAAATTTTAAAAATGGTCTAGTATCATTTTGTTTAGTAAAAAGTATAGGAGCTGCTTTATGAACAGAAAAAAATGTTTTTAAATAGTCAAGCCATTCTGAAAATTCTCTCTTACACGTATCATCATCAGGTTTATAATTGGATATCGGAACACCAGAAGTTTTATCAAAAACTTGGGCCCGATGCCTTACAAGTTTTTTGAATTATTATTATTTTTAATATTGTCAGAATGACAAGTATCACAGTTCTTTGTCAAAACGCCTCGTTTATGACATTTAAAGCACACAGGTCCAAGAATCTCTGTACACTCTTTATAAGTGTGGTCAGTCGACTTACACTTCAAACAAGAAAGTTTGGTTTCAACCGCATGAAAGTTTTGTTTAATTTCCTTTACAGGTTTTCGGTTAACTAAAATCTCTAATTCCTTACTAATTCGGACAAACTGTTCAATAGTGTCTATTGATTTTCCAAATAAAAACGGTGTGTAAATAGGTAACATGTTGTGTTTAATTATAGTTATCAAAACATTCTCAAAAGTTGGATTAGCTAATCTGCTAGACATATCTAAAATCTCAGTAATGAAATCAGGAAGTGACTCATTACTCCGTTGTTTGCGAGTTCTCATTTCATACTCCAAATGATAATCAAATTCAGGTTTGTCGATTCTGTTCAACAATTCAGTTTTAAGTGTTGTCCACGAAGAAACCCTAATTCGAATACTACGGAACCATTTAGTTGCTGTTCCAGTGAGCAAATCAGAAAAAGAACCGACTAAAAAGTTTTCATCAAAGTTTTTATACAAAAAATACTCCTCAACCGAAGTGATAAAGTCTCTAACACAAGTTTTCCCATCAAAAGATATCTTACTACGCTTCAAATCAGGAAGTTTATTTGTTGAAGGCAAATGCTTTTTCAATTGTTCATTGAGTTGAACATTCATCGAGTTAAACGAAGGTAAAGGTGTAAAATTATGCAAGCTACTATGACCAAGGTTAGGTAAGAAAGGGTCAACCTCTGTTGCATTCTGCATAACTAAATTATCCAACGCCGGATTAGAAATAACATCCCTAGAAGTACCAGGTAAATTCTCTTCCAACAAGGGTGGAAATTGAACCTGTTTGTCAGTCATGATGAATAATCAAAAATATTAAAGAAACAAAGACAAACAACCAACTAAAAATTCAAAGAATAGTTAAAACTCATCAAAGTTTATAAGATTTTTAGTTAAAACCGGTTTAAGTTATTATGTTTTAAAGTTTATGTTAATATTTAATAATGTTCAAAAGTATTTAAAGAAATTTGAATGTACAAAGAAACATTCAAATTGTGAAGTATGTAAGATGCAAAAAAGATTCACAATTTATCTTAATTTTCAAGATTATTAACAACGGCTAAGGTTATATCTATTTGTGAAAAGTAAAATCAATAAACTAGTTAATAATTATGTTAATAAGCTAGTATTTTCTAATATGAATGTAGCTTAATGCTTCTCAACAGTAAACAAACGTTATAACTTTATATAAGACATAGTTATATCAATTCAAACAAAACTTAGCACTTTCAATGTGGTCAAGGTCAGTTCCTTACAAAATGTAAACAACGCATATCTCAAATGTTATTATATAGTAAGTACACACTTAGATTAGTCTATGCAGTATATAAGACATATAAAGAACATTGTATGTTAATTAGTTTTGTTAAAATACAAAAAAAGTTGTAAATAAAGTTACAATTGTGTTTTCAAAGTACAAAAACTGTAAAAATGCTAAAAATAACACAAAAATTGCACTAATTTGTGACAAGAAAAACAAAAATAAGATGCAAGAAAGATTATGTATGTGGAGGTAACTCCGGTCCCTGTTCTCGCGCTAACTGTAATAAAAAAAATTATGTTTATAAAATTATAAACGTTACTAGTTGTAACATGAAGGTTATAGAGTATAAAAAGCTAAAAATTAATGTTAGGTAGACAGTATTTATGAATATCGAGCGCCCTTGTTCTACCAAGATCTAAAACTTACCAGGATAAATCAGCGGTGTCATTGAGACTTTTAATCTCGGACCGGGGGACAGGCAATTGATAACACTGTTTTGGGAATGTATGACAAATTTTAATACTTCAAAAAGTCCCTTACCTCTAAAGTGAGTTACATATACTTAGTTAAAGCCGGAATACTATGTCTAAACATTTGATTATAAATACCATTCGGTTTTCGTTACTTTTTAGGTTAATTTATTTTACATTTTACTATTGAAATTTGGTTATTTCTATATCTACTACTACTACTATAATCGTTGTTTCTAATGTCTTTCTTGCATCTTGCGAATATGAAATTAAAGTTTTAAGGGTAATAAAAAGAGTTATAATGAAATTCGCTTAGCTGCAGCGTCCGCTGAAGTCGAGAGCGCGGCATGGCTATTATAAATTTCTTCCAAAGCAAACCCAACAATTCGGCGTCGAGCACCCCGCTCAAAATAGACGACGACATCTAGCGTCGCACCAACAGTTGACGACACCCATCGTCGCACAAACAGCGCCAAAGGCTGTAACCAAAAATCCGATTGTAATTTGTCGCCATGAAGGATGACGCGAAACATTTTAGGTTATCAAAAATTGACTCACCGCAAAATCACGACGTTAACACATGCTTGAACATAATATGCACGCCAATTAGCGTCGCATATTTAATTAACAAGATGGATTCATCTTGTTAAATCTGATTAAGAAAAAAATACAAAAAGTTTAGCTCTTTGTAGGCCCCAGGGACAAGAAAAAGTGACGTCCCCGATCGAGAATTGACAGATGTCAAAGTCATTTTTTTTTTGAAAGATTGTCTATAGGATATTGAATGATCCACAGACCAAGTAGTAACTCGATTATTTAAAATCGACTAAAAATGGCTAAATACGAAAATGTTCTAAATTATTTAAAACCAAAAGGTAATTTTGTCAGTCTTAGAAGCTGAAAGGTGCTTCCAAGCGAAAAATATGTAACGAGTCGAAATACCTCGTTACAATGTCACCAAGGTGTTACGAGATAGAGAGCATGACTGATAGAAGCTGTCGGAAATATGTAAGCGAACTACTGTGGATGCCGCACATGCGGTGTGTATCTGGGAATTACAATGAACATGGAGATGGGAGAAGTAAATGGGAAAAGGAAATAAAGGAAGACAGAGTCATAAACGAAGATGAAAATGAAAAAGAACACAAGGAAAATGTTAATGAGATTATTATTCCTCCACCACAAGAATGGAAATGAAAATCAGATTACACAGTTAACTATGTGAAAGGATGTTTATGTGTTAAATTGATGGTTAGAGTATATAGTAATTTGTTAAGATTAGGTAGTAAAGACATGCTGTTTTATGTGATGTTATGGTATATAAAAAGTCATGTATGTAAGCATTATATAGAATTTATATACTTGTAAATAGATAAATAAATAAGTTAGTATGTATGGATCTTAAAGGGGAGGTGTAATGTATAGAAATTAATAATAATAGAGTTTTGAGGGTACTTCTGATATTTATTGTTTATCTACCTACATAGAGATAGAAAGTTAGTTAAGATCGATATAATGGCGAATAAAGAAGCTGAATTCGTATTCCGGTGTATTTATTAGACATCCAGAGTTAGAACACAATAGTGTATAAGCATGGTTTGAAACTTTTGTTGCCCCTATACCATGAGATTTAATGAAATACTTAACAATTATATTAGAAATCCTTCCTTTTTATCCTTTTGGAAGAATCAACGTATAAAGTGGGTGATTTCTTGTTTCTCTTTAAAGAGTGGAGAGAGAGAGAGAGAGAGAGAATGTTCATTTAAGAAATATCTTAGGAACCTAATGATATCTAAGATTATTTAAACACAATCCAAAATTTCATCGTACCGATATGACTCGAACCCGCACCCCCGGATTACACGTCCAGGTGCTCTGCCTATTAAGCCACGGTTCGATCCATCTATATGACGAAATTAGTGGATTGCATTTTTTTAACCCAATTATGCATTGGTGGCGCCATATATGACTACTTATTTCAAAAGTTAATCATTCGGAAGAAAAGAGATGTTTGTAATAATAATAATGCCAAAATAGTGTTTAACAATTTACAAAAATATAAAGTGTGAAACACTTCAAGAAACATAATATTTGATATCTAAGATATTTCTTAATATTTTTATCAAATTCTGTTGAATTTATATTAATGGTTTAATGTTCTTCAATGGACTGTCAGAGGCTGATATTTATGTGTTGAATACGTACCTAATTTTGATTTCCCTGTATTACAGGGTAATAAGCCAGATTTTCACAAATCTATGCCTGGAGAAAAATCTAAAGAGTTCTATGACAATTTCCTGCAAATGCTCAAAGATGCCTATATTCCTGAAAAAATAAAAGGTGAGAAAGATATTTTTCTTTTTAGCCTCGAGTTAGTGTGAATAATACAACAGTCCCCGCAAGGGTTGCTTTGTGGCGAGCTGACGCTGGCGGTACCGAATACACCTATCCTGTGTAGGCTAAATGAGACCGTCTGACCCCGGCTTGCCTTGCCCACCAGCGGTGGGAATCGTAAGAGCTAGTTAAGTTAAAGTTGAGTACACTTCTCGACACCCTAAGCCATCCTCGCCATTGTTGCCTGTCTGCACCAATATAACGGTCCGCCTTCATGGGAGGCCCATTTACTAAATGGCAAGTCACCACCCGCCCAAATTGTAATGAGGCATAATTGGCGGGTGCCTGACCTCATCCCATAGACCAGATCACTAACAATTAAAAATTTGTAACAATAGCTAGTGTACTTATCTTTGCCTCCCATGTCATTAGATATTATTGTATTTTATTATAAGATTGTTTTAGAAACTAAAAGAACCGACTTCAAACGTCGCGCTAGTCAAAGTAGCCAATATCATGTCATCGAGGTATACAAATGCATCGATGATTTTTGTTGATGTTTTGGACCACCTGGGAATTCCAAATCGGTTCAGGCATCTTCAAGTAATCAGTGAACATACATTAAAAAAAAGATTCCGACGAATTGAGCTCCTCCTCCTTTTTTGTGAAGTCGGTTAAGAAGAGCTTTGGCTTTTGTTTGTTGGCTCTGGCTCTTATAGATCGGTAGTTTGAGCCACATTCGAAGCCTATTTACGATCTGTATTCACCTATATAGATCCAAACAAGGATCACGTTTGTTTAGAATAAGAATAAAGTATAATACTCCACTCAATACTAGAATCGATACCTTTATCTGTTTTAATCTGTGTACCTTTAACTGTTGTAGTGGTAGGACTTTTGCTACTCCGCCTGGGCCGGTACCACCACTATGCCTATTAATTTTCAGCCGTGAATAAAACATTAAATTAAAAAATCAAAAAACCCGACTGCGCAAAAAGTGAAGTGTGGCTTTAGTAATGTAGTAAGTAATGGCTTAACGAATGGGGATTAATGTTTCCCGACTGTTAAATTCTATCATATCCCTAAACAGAAGTCTAAACTACTAGACTTACTTGTTTTTTTCTTTTCAGTTCGTTTTTTAACACTTCACTTTTTGCGCAGTCGGGTTTTTTGATTTTTTAATTTAATGTTTTATTTTACACTTTTTAGTTAAGTAAAGGACGGCAAATGCCGTACTATTAAACGACTATACCAAAAGGAAGAGGTTGTTTGTTACCTCAGAACTCCATCAATTCTTAACCGATTTGGAAAATTCTTTTTTTGGTTTGAGTTAATATGATTTTCATTTGGTCTCATTGTAATTTTATTGAGATCTGATAAGTAATTTCAGAGTTAAGCACCGCAAACTTGTTACTGAAAGTGACTAACGCGGCATGTAAAATCGTTTTTTTTTTCGATTTGTACGATCATAAATTATTTGTTATAAATATATTTTGAATCTCCATTTTAAGACCTTTAATTCGATACCCCACTCGATAGGTTTTGAAAAAAAAAATTTTTTTGAACCCCAAATTTTGGCGTCTGAAATCCGCCATTTTGAATTTTTCAATTTTTTATGTTTTCGTTGACTCTCGCGCTAGCATGGCGAATCTATTGACGTGCCAATTATCAAAATCGGCCCACGCGTTTGGTCTCTAGTGTGCCACAAAGGAACAAACATACATACATACATACATATATAGACTGATAAACACATTACCTCTCCTTTGCGTCGCGCAGTCGGGTAAAAAGGAATGTTTTTCGGTTGAAATAGCAAGGTGTCCAGTAAAATTACAGAGCATGTGAGACACAACATCTTTATGTCTCAAGGTAACAGGCGCAGTGCAGTGCAACATGCAAAGTTCTGGCAGTCCAGATTTTTGCATGCCGCTGTATCTGTAATAGGTAGACGTCATCGCTTACCATCAGGCGAGCGTCGTGCATGTCATGTTACCTTATATAATAAAAAATAACTATTTATACTGACCACCCACCGAACAAGACATTTAGCCAATCGGTTCGCCGAGTTGCGGTAGTATGATGTTCGGCTCTAGCCAGCTTTGAAGACGGAAATGAGTAGTTGTGTTTGTTGTTAACTGTTAAAATCAGTTATCCTGCACTGTACCTCATCTTACTACCGTCTTACATTTCTAGACAAGCAGCACTATTCCATCTTAGAACGCATCTTCACTTAACATCAGATGAGACGTGTGAGTGAGACAGTGGCCAGTTGCTTGCCTGTCTGGAATAAAACAAAATAGAAAAGCAAAGCTCGCTCCAGAATCACTTGTTGTTTTTTTGTTTGTTTGCCTCTAAATTCTTTATTGCACAAAAATAAGTACAAAATGAGGACTTCATTGCTGAAAACATTTTCTACCAGTCATCCAGCAGCGCTGGGCAAAATTAGGTTATTATAATTTAACTGTTAATTTAATTTAATAATTGAACTATATTTTCTATCAGATGGTGTATTCGGTGCACACATGCAAGTCAGTATACAAAACGATGGCCCAGTAACCTTTGAAATCGAATCCCCGAGCACATTACATGAGAAGACTAGAAAAGAAACCAAAGTGGTAGCTAACGGTCAATCTGAAGATAGTGAAGTGAAATAGGTAAATTATTATATTTATGAATGTTGTATTATTATTATTGTTTAATATGTAAAATAAGTGGTACCATTAAAAATGGTTAAAATAAATCAGTTTATCAATAAAGTAATTAGCTTCTTTTGTAAAAGTTTCCATTCCATTGTTATTCAGCGTCCTGGTTTTTACGGTCTATGATCTGATAAATCTGGACATTTCTTGTTCCCAGTAGTCACAGCTGATGGCTGGGCGACCACTGGCTTCAGCTATGGCTTGAACCACCCACCGGTCATAGACATCGGTTAGCCAAGTTTTGTTATAATGTTCAGTTAGGATAGTATCGCTCTGCAGATTGGACTTAAGTCAGTTGTTGAGCGCCTTAGTTTAGCGTCTTCCAATTCCAGGCATGAAATGGTACTCATCTTATACCGCATCTTTTTTTAAATGTTATATAGGCTAGCGTGTTACCATTATCTCACCTGTTGGAAAAAAAAGTTATGATGCGGTTGAGCATGGTAGTAGTACACTAGGCCTAGAATAGGAACTGGAGGCCTATTCCGAAATGATACATCCGAAAGTTTGGGGCCGACCCGCCCGAACGAAACACGTTTTATAATCGGACATCCAGAGATACTAAAAGGCGCCACCGATTTATGGTGGATATAGATACCATTTACCCGAACGAAACGATTCGTTCATCATACGAACCGCCACGGAATGGAATACCCTGCCTGAGTCTGTATTTCCGGACTTTCCGGTTAAGTACAAAATGGGGGTCTTCAAATCGCGAATAAATAGGTATCTTCTGGGTAAGCACGCTCCATCATCGATCGCATCATCATCGATCGCATCATCACTTAACATCAGGTGAGTTAGTGCTCAAGTGCTACCCAGTTTGGTGTAAAAAAACGTCCGTATTTGCCGATGTTGACCAGTAGGTCAACATCGGCAAATACGGACGTTTTTTTTACTACGAACAAAGTTCAGATATTTTTGACATAAAATTACGATAAAACTCTTGTGAAATTATCGGTCGGGCTTTTTTCGATTTGAGTAGGATTTACGATACAACAAATGTCAAATGAATTTCGGTCGGACTGAATGATAAGCTAAACCGACCATCCGACCGCAACCCGAATGGGAAATGCCCGATAATTTCGGCCGATACTTCGGATTACCACTTCGGAGTAGGCTCTCAAGGACAGCTGCTGAAATATATTAGATGCTTCGAGACAGGTTTTTTAACTTGAGGGTTATCTTCTTATCTTCACTTAACATAAGGTGAGAAAATAAACGATTGTCTGTCCGACATAAATAAATAAAACAATAAGGCACCAGCATACTTTAACCGTAACTAATAACTATAAGCGGTGATTTGAACAGAGTTTAACTATTATTATTTTAGATCAGATTATAGTTAAAGTAAGTTGGTGCTTCTCAGCCCAAGTCTCAATAGCTGGACGCAATCGGTATTGTATTGGGAATAGCACCACTGACCACTGGGAATAAAGTCTAAATTATTCCCTCTTGTCACCAGTGGTGACAAACATAGTAGTTACAACTAGGAACATTTTAAGAAGCGCATTTCCTGGTATAATAATAACAAGCCTGCAAGGAATGGGTTTTACAAAATACTCCAAGGAATAAAAACCCAAATAAAAACAATAAATAATAAAAAAAACTTTATTTTGAAATAATGGTTATTATCTATTAACATTTGTTACAATTAGGCCTGTGATTATGCGAATCCTCGTTAGAATATTAAAAGGTTTTTACAAAGATGATATGCCTAAAACTAAGTCTAAAAGATTTATCTCTACATAGTCGTGGTCCTGAGGCGACATCTATATTTGTTAACAGATAATGGACCAAAATTCAAATCCGTTTTTATTTACGGCCACGCTTTGTCAGACAAGCTACAAATCTTCAACAGTTTACACCGAATGCCCTCTACAAATAAAACAGACCACAAAAAATAAGCAATCAACAACTCAAACCACTTGATATTTTTAATAAATTAACGCCACCTGTCTGACAAAACGTAACCTAATACTAAACTTGTAGAAAATAAACTAAAAAAGAAATAAACTTTTATAAAAGACAAAATAAATGCAATCTATAAAACCCTATTTTTAAATATTACTATATTTTAAATGAAATTCAACAAACGAGTTTAGATTACATACCTTAATCGAAATATTAAAGTTAAATTGTTATATTAAAATGTTGTTTTTTATTTTGTATCATTTAGCCCGAGTGCCGAATGATTACTATTTCTATACCGTGAAATATAGACATATAATCATAATATTTTTTATGTACCTACATAAAATGCCTATCTGCAATCATACCCGATTCTTTAAGAATTTCAATCTCAACACCGATAAAGGCACTATTCGTTTTGGTATATTGCTGATACGTTTCCTCACTCCTAATTCACAATATCAATGGGTTAACATACGTACAAGTGTGTAAGAGAGTACATTTTCAAGATCTTATAATTAAATCAGTGTATTCATTTGAAACCCATCGCCGAAATTTTTATATCACGATTTCAAATCTACACACTGATGTCTTTACAATTATCGAATAATCGCTATTACAAAAATATCTATAATACTATTCTAAAAATTATACGAATGAAACTGTTACTGGGAAAGGCTAAGGATTTAAATAACAACATATACCGTTCGGAACTTAGGACGCGCGTTATACTAACATTTTGATGAATTACGCGGAATATAAAATTACTGGAAATAAATGCATTAATTACGGATGGACAGTGCTCTGTTCTAAGAATTCGGACAAAAAACTGTCGATCCGCACGTGCCGGCAGTCAGACTTTGACTGGCGCAGTCTTCCGGGTCGTTGCTTTATAGCCAATGGGTGGGGAGAGCGCGTGGAAGGGTTAATCTACCAAAGTCCGGAGGAGAATCCGCCTGGCGGCACGCGATTGCTGTTCATCAGACTGCTACCGTTTATCGAAATGACCGTGTTGATCTGCCCGTTCATCGACTTGTATCCGTCACCTGTGATCGGATTGCCTTCTGAAATGTACAAAATAACACGTTAATATCAAGGAAAAGAATTGATGTTTAATGGGATATGTTTCTAATTCAGATTGTAGTGGAACACTAGTTAAAATGATCTAGCAGTTAAATATGAAACATTTTTTTTAGGATTTTGCGAAAGTCTGTCAATCATTTAATGGTTCTGATCTGAACCTACTCACAAGTTAATGTAGCTAAAGTTGACTCGCCATTATCATGACATGACATTGGTGGTTGATGATAATGTGATAAAAAGAGGTCTATAACTGTAGTGTAATTACGAATAGTTTTACACACGACTTAAGAAAACAAAATTTTTGACAAACCTTTTTCCAGATCAGAAAAAGTACATTATAAGAACTGCATTCATCAACGATGAAAATAGTCATGCAAATGGCTAAACTTTACCTAAAACAAAACACAATTACATTTCGAAATCTAATCAATCTATAAGAGAGAGAGAGAGAGAGAAATACAATTACAAAATCATCGGCATTAGCTTTTAAAATTATACACTAACCGTCTAACGTATCTACTCGTACCTGAAGCTACTATAGATTTATAGAACAGAATGGGGTGCGATAGAGGAAATATGAAAGTATACATCAAGAATACACAATACGATACACTTTACAACGATACAAGAAGCATAATATAAACATAAACAAGCTCATAATTCACAGTAACGTCTAGAAGTACATCTAACGATCTTCAACTGAAGCAAATTATAAATCTTTGTGAGTGCTTAATTCAATGACATGAAGGAATCGTTGTACAGTCCTTTCAAAAGCAAATCAAAAATTGCAAAAAGCTCCTCTTATTTCCGGTGCGGCATTCCTTCAGTCTAAATTGAACACCCACCCATCTCTCTGCGACGGACATAATCTACATAGTACGTCTTTGAGTTGAAGTCTGATGCATGTCGGTTGGGATCGAACAAGTAGCCGGGGACATGTTTGTGGAAGAGAGGGGGGAAACCAGTCAGTGTGTGAGGCCCAGGGGCCAACGGAGTCTCCAGAGGAGTCAGATCAGGAATAGGCCCGTCTGTTTCGTACTTGAACAAAGTGGGCGGAGGATCAGTGTGGGCTATGAGAAAAGGGTCAATAGGACCGTCCAAAGCTGGAATGGGGTTGTACTTATAGTCTGGTGTAGGTCTTTCGCCGAGAGCGGATGTCATGCCTACAAAAGCGTAAGGCGGCAGCGGGTGATAAGGCGTCTTATGCTCGGTAGGCTCGAGGTAATGCTGAGCGGGAAATGGAGGCCAGTGGCGATCTAGCACGAGTTGAGGAGACATGGAGTTTGGATCGATGATGGGATGGCATGACAATTCGGGATCGTCGGTTTTCAAGCCGAGGAGAGTGTAAGGAGTTTTTCGGATATTTGGGGCTCGTCTCGTCGTGGATTCGACGTAATAATTGGCTGGGATGGGGGGCCAGTCGCGTGTGATGTATCTGTGGGTGGGTCGGGGGTTTATGAGGTCTTCTTCGTAGGTATCGGCACCTCGCTGGTCGGCGGCCGGGTGGCGGCGACGTAGCGGCGGCACGTGCACCCCGTCGCCTGTCACCGGGTTCCGCTTCGGGGGCGAGCAGTACGACGCTGACCATTCACAGAACAAACGGTTTGCATTCGAACTACGGTACTGGAGCCAAAGCTTCAGAGCACTTTTGCCAAAAATTGGGCATAGTTGCTTCAAATATAAACGTTTCAATGAGTAATTTACATTTTTGGGATAGTGATATTTTCTGCTTTATCCCATTGCATGTTTGCTAGCAATTTTGTTACTCTTCTCTCATAAATTGTTTAGCTCAATAGCTAAACAATTTATGTTCAAAGGATTTTAAAAAAATCAAGCAGCTTTGACTCCTTAATTCGATCACCCTAAATAACATCTCATTTTCGAATTGACATTAGCTTGACATTACTTTTAATTAAACATTATTCATATTGTTAATATAATTCGTGCAAAAATTCATTCTGTTATGCATTCATAGGTAAGTAACTTTTTAGTAATTTTTATTAATTTGTAATCATGCTTCATCTTAAGCAAAGCATGAGTTTATTATTTAACCGCGATGTTATTATTAATACCTAATATGTGAGCATTGATTAATTTTATATTTAGTGTTGAAGTGTAGAAGAGTGTAAAATATAAAATAAACTTGATTGCATTTAATTAATGCTGTGGATCCGTAGTTAAACTTTTAAGTTTACGCTAAAAAACAACTTAATCCCGCTCAATGACTGGAGAGCGCGAAGCTTCGGCCTTAAATTTTCCTTAATTAAACATATAAAAAAAGGTATATGCTAGTAGATAGATAGATGTCTTTGGTCCAGTTTATTTAAACAAACCACACAAGGGAGGACACAGACTAACAAAATCTAAAATGAAGTTCAACGATAGATAGACCCTCAGCATATTTCAAGTAGGTAACATTTACACTCGATATGAATACAATATGAAGCGTCGATGTAGCGTGCACGAGTGTCAATATTGTCAATAATGCTGGTAGAACGCGGTTAGGAGCCACACGCAGGAGTGCAAAAATATCACATTTCTACGATGTGGATCTCATGGAATCTGGCGTGGAATGGATGGTATTAGTCGCATTTGATCGAAAATATTTTGTTTTCTAACACGAGTCTATTATTAAACTATAAATACATTAATAACGTATTGCGTGCTAAATGGTCATGTTATTTTTTCCTTGAATAGCATTACGCACATAGCATTGCATAAATACTAATTATAACTTCGATGCTGCACCCGTCAGTATCTATATGACTGCAAATTCAGATCGGTTATCTTTATCTTCTGTTGATGTGTGTATCCCCATACCAGATAGTAAGGTAAGGTATTAAAAAACGATTTAAAAATCTTGCCTATAAAAAAATAAAGTATATATACCTATTACCTAATAATAATTATAGCGCTGAGATAAATCCAAAAACAAAAACTATATTTTAGTTGATCTTCGACAGCTACACACACACTACACTACGCATCTTCACAATCTAAGGGCAATTCGCCAAACAAATAAGTAGGCATTTGTTTTGATTTTTTTCCCGTACAAACCAAAATATTTTCACAACCAAATATTTGGGTAACTCAATATCACACTGAGGTTATATTTTTAATGACTTACGAAGCCTGGATATCTCAAAACCGATGAATGAGTTTCTATCGCAGGCAAAATATGTCTTGTCCGTTAGCTGATACAGATTGCAACGGTAATCTGTTGACTTGATTACTAATTAATGTCGCTTGATAAAGAGTTCACTTACACATCGTTTTCATGTTGCAAATGTATCTGTCACGATCATTAAACGTTCGTTAAAATGTTGAAAAATGTAGAATAGAAACATCATTCTTAAAAGAATGTACTAAGGTAGGTAGCAGCATCTCCTTTGCTCCGGCGTTGTAAGATTGAAATTAAAGGCCCCTAATGCATATATGGGATTTCTCATCAATGTTCCTATCTACAAACTAATTTCTTAACTAACCGTTTCCTACCAAAATGTATATCATAATCATTATCAGCCAATTTCCGTCCACTGCTGGACAAAGCCTCTCCAATGGCATATATAATGTATATGCCACATCAATTCAACTACATTTCCTGTTTAACTTATGTGCAAGTATTTTTAAGTCAAAGCCAAACCTTTTGGAAATGGGTAAATTATTTTTGTGTCACTGCTATTAGATTCCGCATTATGGATTTTATTTTAAAAAATGTGGTCTATGACGGTAGGCGAGACTGAGATACGAGAATAAACCACAAATTATACCAGCCTGATGGGACTAATTCCCTGAACTATCTATGACCATCCATTCCACCCGACCAAACCAACCGCGCCTCGCCGTGCAATACCGTGGCTACAAGATATCGACTCACAGTGTTCTGCTGGCTCCGTCTCACCTCTGCTGGGCGTGGAGTGAGCGCTGCCGTTCATCTTCGGAGAGTGACCGTTGGTCTCGCCTTCGCCGAACTGGATATGGCTGCGGATCGTGTCGGTCACCATCGGAGCCACGGATGCGTTGGAGGCCTGGAATTATGGGAAGGTTTCTGTTAGAAACAGGGCTACGAAATTTTGCCTTAAATGCCTGAAACCTTTTCTTTCAGGTTTTGATCTAACGTAACCTCTATTGCGAACGATATATGATATGCATATAAGGGTTTTTAAGTGTGATTCTGCATTGATAGATTCCTGGTAATTCATCATCGATATTATCTGACTCAAGACGCCGTATTGTAAAAAATGTAGAAGATAATGCCTAAGGCCCGGTATCAACCAAAGCGAAAAGGAGAGGTGACGAAAAGAGTTGTGCTGCGAAGCTGCCAGATTATTTAAGCAAAGCGGAGAGGAGATGCGTAGAGAAGAGGACATGTGAGCTGTGCGTAACGGATATGTGAGCTGTGAATAGAATGACGCTTTCAGGCGCGCGAGCGCGGTTGCGGTTGCAGCTTACCACTAGGCGAGATGGTGGTCAAACGCTAGCCTATCACTTTATCAGGTAAAAAATAAGGTTAAAAAGGCCATTCTACCTACAACACAAGTAGAACACTTATAGTTATTTATGGCTTTTAAAGCTTTGATAAATTATTATTTTGAGAAAAGTCATTCTTATAAATAATGAGTTTTATGAAAATAAAACTTAATTTTTATTTTATATATTTTTTTAAATAAAGCTATCAACACTTTGGAAGTGTCTATCTAAATTATAAACGATTGAACCATTATGAAACCTCACCTAAAACAGAATACCCACCTAACTGCGCTAAACATGCAAATAATTATGAGCTGGCAATGGCAACCCAAGCACAATGTTGTCTGCATTGCAGCATGCCACACTTTACGAAGTGCTACATAATTGATAATTCCTACTTCAAAAGCGCAAGCACGTCTTTAATTCAAGAACATAATTTCAGATTTCTAGGCTAGCCAGCTTTCGTGACTAAAGACGGTTAGGTCTCGCAACTAGTGGGGCACTCGACGAGTAA
Organism: Cabera pusaria; assembly: GCA_954871355.1. NCBI lineage: Eukaryota > Metazoa > Arthropoda > Insecta > Lepidoptera > Geometridae > Cabera > Cabera pusaria. The sequence continues at coordinate 9,794,441 of OX940905.1, forward strand.
CCATTTTTATTGGTTTCGTGTACTTACTATGTAGTTTATTTGTCTTTGATTCTGCTTGTTATAGCTGGTTTTTGAAGTCTCTATGGAATTCTTATGAAAATGTGTCGCCATTTATCACTATTAAGTCGGATCTCTATAGGCAAATTTGACCAAGCCTCTTATAAAATTAAAATTTCGATTGCACGTAGGTTTATACTACAATTGTTTTATGATGGAATAGCAAAATTTCCAGTTCCATTTGGTAGACGGGTTAGGACAGTTGTGGGTTGGACTAAAGTCATTTGTACAGCGCATCGTCTAACCGCCGTTTTCCATGTTCAAACAAGCACGTTTCTATTGTAGACCGCATCGTACCGCATCTTATCTATCCAGTACAAGTTTCTACTACTATATCAAGAGTGACTTTCATCGTTTGACCACTATCTCACCTGTTGGTAAGTGACAATCAGTTCGAGCATGGTAGCAGGATGTCGATGGTAGCACGCTAGACCTAGAATGGGAACTGGTTCTCAAGGACAGCTATCGGAACACCCTAGTGTTTGGTGAAAGATTTTTTAACTTGGGGCTGGGCTGGCCAAGCGGACACAGACAGTGCCCTGCTACCTTGCAAGGCGTTACCTACTAGATATACCTAATACAAGTAGTCCCAAAATGTGTGTCCTGGCAGCTTCCTTAGCCGGATAGTAGGTAAGTGTGAAACAATCCAAGGTTGGTACTTACACGTCCCTGTCCAAAGAGGCGCGAGTGCGTGTCACGTGGGCGGGTAGGGGTGTCGCGCACGACGCGCGGACGGGCCGCGCCGTTCTTCATTGGGCTGCCCCCGTCGGTCGTGTCCGTGTTGAAGATCTCGGCGATGCAGCTCTTGGGGGCATTCGGCACTCTGAGAAAGAAGAAAAAAATACAAATAAATATTGGTATGAACATTTTAAGAATTAAGAGAATGTAATGCAGTGCCAAAACTGAATAGGCCGGAACTATTCGACAATCTAGACCGTTCATTCATATATTTAAGTAAATATTCGAACGTCATCGCTGTCATCGGACGATGTGAGTGAACGCATCATGCGCTCTCTTCTTTTAACATATGTTAGGTAGGTAGGTACCTTCTGTTATTTCGATGAGCTACTTCGACCACCGACGACTGATTATACTTCAATTGAGGACGGATTAGATGCGCCTGAACAACCAATCATGTCTCAACAAGCAAAAAGACAATAAAACACTCGTGAGTTTTAACTCACTGATTAACACATCAAGAAGTAACTAGGTACCTTACTACTTATTACTCACTCACTCACTCGACCATTGTGAAAGAGATTCAAAAAGCCGTCAAAAGCTCGTGCGGCATGTCGCGAATCGCGGCTATCCTAGTCCAAAAGAAAATGCTCAATACGAGACGATACTGGTCTAAGCATATTCGAAAAATAAGCGCGAGAGAATGCCGGTCGGTGTAGAATCGATGCCCTTAAGGCCATATGTGTTCCCTTCTGCTGGTTAAATATTTAAGAAACATAACCGACGTTCAAACTTCCTACCAAACCGAAACACGATATAGACAAAGCAACATTACACTTTAATATCATAAGTAATACAATCCCTACACGCGTGGACACCATTATCTACCTGGGCGGACAGGGGACTGACTTCCGGTTTAGGACAGGGGAACAGGTCATTTCCCCTGGATATTGCTGACCGCGAATCAATAGCCGTTGGGCTTGACCGAACAAAAATAATGCTAAAGCAACAACAGGAACAAATAATTTTACATTTTGGTTAATTCAAAACAATGTACGTAACTATAAGGGCGGTCTTTCAAGCATAAAAGCTCGGATTGTTTTTTCTAATTATAGATAGATAGATGATTACTTTATTGCATACCAATCAACACATTATAATCTAAGACAAGGAAAAACTAATTAGGTGTGACAATGGGCGGTCTTATCGCTCAGAGCGATCTCTACCAGACAACCTTTGGATGGACAGGAGCTAGTTTTGAAAATAAGCGGTCGGTGGCATACAATACCTTATTATATATTATATTATATATATATATATATATATATATATTATACCTATTCTTGATGAATGCTTTGTTTCATATTTTACAGCCACAACAAATGTTCTTTTTGCAGAATTCTAATATGATAATAACATTAAGTCGGTAGGTACTTATTTACCTATATTACATAGATTTCATTTGTTTTTCAATTATTATTACATTACACTTAGTTACAAACGTATTACAAACAGAAATTTGTGCGTCACTGTTTTCTACCCTGAGACATCTAGATGTAGGATGCAGAGTCTCACTCACACGTCCTGTAATTTAACTAAACACTTTGCTTTTATAACCGTAAAATAAATATTTCACGGCTAAGTGAATAATAAGGTACTGTACCTACCTATTAATTAAACCTATCTATTAAAAGTTACCACCTCCTTCTGTAAAAAAAAACCAATGATTATGGTTGCTTGAAACATATATTTTTCAGAAAGAATATGTATATAATATATACCATTGAGACCTCAGCTCAGAGTAAAAGTAACTTACTACTTTAGTAATACTTACCCTGAGGTCTGTCTGAGGATTTTTATTTAAATGTTTGTTAAACTTTGTTATATTGTTACAAATGCCAAATGACCAACCTCTATTACGGTTAAGGAGATACAGCCCTCCGACAGACGGACGGACGGACACCGTCTCAGTAATATGGTTCCGTTGGTACGTATAGAACCCTAAATAAAGTTACTTCTGAACAAAAGAGTTCGTTTACATAAAACATGCATGTTCCCCATCAAACTTTGTTCCCGTATGTTGACATAAACCAGTGAAACGTAATCAATGTTCCAAACTTTTACTTTTTTATTTCCCTTTTATATTTAAATCAAGCCTGCTGCGTTATGTTTGCTTCAACCGTTTTTGGTTTTTATAAAGTTGGGTTTATTTATGTCTCAATGATGTTTCGTGCTGTTTAATTTGGACCGTTAAACTAATATGGGCGCCCAGAAAGTAAAATTAACATGTAAAACGTTTTATTGTTGGTAAATTAATTGATATGTCAATTGACCGGAAGATATAAGACTCTTTTTTATGTTTACGAGACAGTGAATACTTTAATATAAACACTCACCTACTAAAGTATATAACTTTGATTGATATTCTAATCGATAGGTATCCTTTTATTTGATTTTGCGGAAAAAAACACGCTTTTTTTGCTTCTATATTATTATTTGTTTCAAAAACATAAAATCGCAACTTTAGGGCAGTTTTGAGTACCTATAAAGAAATAATGCATAGAAAGTGGTTTGTTTTATTCTAAAGTAAATATGGTAAGAGTAAGTAGGTAACTTCAAGTTCCTTTACCTTAGATTTACAGTACTATTAAGTATTCTGTGTTAACAGTCTTGCATGTCTCAATAAAAAATACATATTTTTTTTTCATCTGTGTAAGATGAAAAAAAATCTATTTTCAACCGACTTCCAAAAAAAAGGAGGCTCTCAATTCGTCTGTATATTTTTAACCGACTTCAAAAAAAGGAGGAGGTTTCTCAATTCGACCGTATATATATATATATATATATATTTTTTTTTTTTTTTTATGTTTGTTCGCGGATAACTTCGTCGTTTATGAACCGATTTCGATTATTCTTTTTTGTTCGAAAGGAGATATCCCAAGTGTGGTACCATGGTAATTTTATCGAGGTATGATAAGTATCTCCAGAGATATTGAAGAGAGATATGAATAGCGCGGCATTGAAGTCGGTTGTTTTTTAGTTTTTAAACGATATTATTTTTTGTATCTATGTTACGCGATTACTCTGTCAATTGTGTACCGATTCGAATGATTATTTTTTAATCGGTAGGGTACCTACGTTTTTGAGGTGGTGCCATTGTAATTTTATCGAGATCTGATAAGTATCTCAAGAGATAATGATGATAAACGTCTCAACCTTGCTACTGAAATTGTCTCGCAGGGCATGGAAGTCGGTTGTTTTAGTTTTTAAACTATTCTGAGTTTCTGATTCTGATGATCTATTTAATTAATCCAAGTGAAAGATATAAATATCGTTGCATCCAAAAGTTTATTCAATGTAAAGCTCCCAGAGTTCATAAATACCGCAAATCCTATAAAACATTTCGCACGGTTGGCAAATCGCGGTAGTTAATCCAACTAGATGTACAAAGATAACATCTACCTCAGCCGGCAGTAGTACGCTGAGGCAGGTGTCTGTACGTGAACTCTTATCTACCGTGCAATCTACCTACATCTCGAGCCCGGTGCAGGGTGAAATGCGTTGTGATAACTGATTTTGAAACTAAGATGGATTTTTTGGTGCTACTAGGTAATTTAAAAAAAATTTAAGATTAGGTCCGACTGGATTTGTAAAAAGAAATCTCAAGTCAGGTTACTGAATCATGAAGTATCTTTTATATTATGGTTAAAATGCCATATGGCATATATGGAGGACGGCTTCATTAAAATGCTTCGAGCATTTACCAATGGAGATGTTAAGGCAAGGCGTACCCCTCTGCTGGCCATATAGCCATTATTGGCCATATGAGCGTGCGTAACTACGCTGTACTTTTAATCCTGTGTGCGTGCAAGCTAGTGTGCGGGATCGTTAAAGTGAGTGATTTGTGTGTGTGTGTGTTATGCGTATTTACCTCGTCCCCCGTAAGTATCGCCAGAAAAAAATGTTTGCGGATTACAACGTTAACATCTCCATTGGTAAATGCACGAAGTTAAAATGTATAATTTAGCAATAAATAGCGAGGGACATAGTTAATCTGGAGTGCTATTAGTGCCTATTATTAAAAAAAAAGGTTTTAAAAACGAAAAAGAGTCCCAGGTGGAAATGGCAGATTAAATTCTAAATTATATTGTCAATTCTAATTTATTCTAAAGTTTTATGAGCTTTTCTAAAAGTGCGAGACTGCAAATTATTAATCCCATCCTGTCGAAAATGTATTTTTTTTATATCTGATAGGCTAGCGTTTACCACTATCTCGCCTGGTAGTAAGCAATGATGTGGTAGAAGATAGTGAACACGCTAGGCCTAGAATGCTCTCACTCTCAAGGGCTGTGTGCTGCCGAAACACTGTTATGGTGACAGATTTTCTCCTTTATGGCGGTTAGCTACTTTTTGGAAGCAAGTCAGGCGGAACATCGATATAATACTTTTACCGCCTGTAAAAATGAACCTACCGCCCGACTTCTAACTTTTAAGTATGAGTAATTTACAAGAAATAATTTACCTAATTAATTTTACTAGTCCAATAACATGAAATTTGCTTGCTAAAGCTGCAATACAAACATGTCATATTATCTGACAGGGAAGCGAGTGCATACGGTGGTCAGCGATCCGAGTTTACGATAACATAAAGGGGTGCCATCTATATTCAAACGTAGTTTCAATTAAACAGATCTAGAATCTAGATAGTGATTCGGATAAGTTAAATGGTAACCATATTTTATAGTAGGTACTAGCCTAGATATACCTTCCAGAAAGGGTAATTTTTTTTAATCTTGACTAAAGTATTTCTTACCTATTACTTAATCGTACACTACTTTCTAGTAAACTGCAAATGTACTTATGCTATTTAAAATTACATTTTGCTCGGTCCTTTTTAGTAACCATCGCACGACACATTTTTATGTCGTGATGCATCACTAAAATAGAAAAACTTGCATAGTAAAAAAGACTAGATAGTCTTCTAGTAGGATAGGTACTTTTATAACTACTCCTTTTTAATTTCTAAGCTATGTTGTAATAAATCATGAAATATATGGCAAGCTATAAATAAAGGTATGTTTGCTGTTAATAATAAAACAGGTATGAAATCGAATTCACTTTGAAAGCGTCTCTTTACTTTTGCGACCGAACTTAGGATCCGACATCAAAACCGAAAATAGATCCTCCAACAAATAGCAGTGATACACATATAAAGCCTACATTTAATATCCTGTACGGTAAAACATTGTCAGTGTAATATTGTTTATTTCTCGTTGTAATATTTCCATTCGGGAACATTCTTTCAATGGTATTTCACATAAAGGAACCGGGAGCGGAAGACGCAGTAGCGGTGTATCGATTCATCTGTGGTATTCATATCACAGTTGTACCAGGGAGGGACAAAACATAAGAAATACAAACAAAGTGTGACACCTTGCAACTTAATAATAGAACTCATACATTCAAACGGTTGTCTAGGAAAGTTCCAGAATGAATAGTCAGTTTGTATCAATTTAAGGTTCGCAAAAACCTCTGTCATGGCCATTAATGTTCCCGAATAATGTAACTTTTAGGCAGACGGCCGATTGTATTAAGTTAGCAACTCTTGCAACTTTATGATGCCTCGATTCCGAATTGCTTGTTCGTCACACGTAAAGAAAGGTCACTCTAGGTCTAAAGGTTAGCTCCTGAAACAGAATCAATCTACAAAATTCGGAATCCCTTACATCATATACTTGACATTCCTTATTCTTGTCGCAACGTCTTCATAATAAAGCTTTCAAAAATATTAGAGACTCAACGACTTATCTATCGCTTCTTCCAGATTGCTTTACCTATTTTTCAGCAACTGGCATATCAATCAAGACATGCGGGATAGAATTATTAACACAGATGTAACATAAATGCATGAAGTGCCGAAGATCTGATAGCAAAATAGTAACTATGTCTGCATTACACTAAGTATTATAGGGTTGTTACACGATACACTAAGCCACGCTTAATACGCTAATCTGTACTGCGCCTTAGGGTAGGCGCCTATACCCAGTGCTGGATTAAGGGGAGCCGCCCATGGCGTTGAAACCTAATACCGTGGTACGCAAAACTCAAACATAGAGTGATGCAATAAATCATTGTAGTGAACATGCCACCTATAAAAATACCAATATTGGTATTTTTATAGAATTTCACAATTCACATCCTTTTCAATTTTTAGCAAAACGAACCCGTAAAGGCACACGAAGTGTCGTGGATACATAGTGCTTAGGGTTTTAGGCCAGCCCCCGAAACGAACCACCCGCCACATCCCTTAAACTTTCACCTATGATAACAATCAATTGTTTTGATCATGACAGTTGTAGGCAGAGTGTTCCAATATTTGGTTATATCGATAGCTCTCATATTGTCGCTCATCTCATCGACAGTTAATGGTACATAGACAAGCTTCATAGTAATCCGTCAAAACCCCATTGACCCCAAGGGGCCAAACAAATCCGGCTCTGGGTTACCCGCACGTGCCAACCCTCAGGGCTGGGAGCAAATTGCGTGAAGTACACGTCATCAGGCGTCGGCCACGCAACCCATTCCACGACCGCGTACACATAATACATCCTGAATCCTGATTGAATACCGTAGCGTGTTTAACATCGTAGCTACAGGTCGGATTTCGAATTAAAACTAAAGTTTATAGTATACAATTTATTTCTGATGCTTGCACGTATTATAATTGCAAGTCAGTAGACTAATATTTGTTTTTTTTTTTGTTTTTGACTCGCCAGATTAAAATTTTGCACTGTATTACAAATATGGCGGAGTAAAACATAACAATGGATAGGAGATCACGTTAAAAGCCGCGGTAAGAAACTTATTATTGTTTCACAGTTTTTTCATGGTGGAGAAATTGGTCATCAATCGTAGTACCTATAAATTAATATAATTAAAATTAACTGTCTCCACCGATACAACTTGATGTTTAATAAAGTTCTAAAGATAAAATTTTAACATTTCATGAGTCCCTGATATGAAAACAAGATTTTTACAGCTACAACTGCTTTTAACAGATTCAAAGGTAGGTGGACACTTTATGGAGAGAGTCAGCTGTCTAGCTCCTCATCTCATTACCATATCCAATTCTAGTAAAGCTTTATATCCAGCAACTTGAACAGCATCACCATTTAAGAGGAGAAAGAGAACCATTTACGTACAGATATTACAGTTGTCTTCTTCTGTCTTCTTAAATCTTATACTTGCACCGTAAAATAAGTACCTAATAGATAAACAGGTCTATTTACTAGTTACATAATTATACTTACTACTACTTACTTTACCTACTAATTTCATAATAAGTCAGAACTCACTTAACATCTACCACCATTACTACAGATAGTTAAGCACACGTGCATTTAATAAACAACTGTAATTATAAATATTTAAAGCAAACCTAACATCTCGCTGTCCTATAATTAGCCAGGAAAGTGCGTGAGAGTAAATTGTTTAATTGTGATATACGTTGCAGAGGCTGCGCCCGCGCACGCAACTAATATGGCGCCCGGCAGACGCCACTAACAGGGTAATGTTTACTGTTTCAAAAATAACGACAGGGTACTGTTTACTGTTTTGAAAATAACGACAGTGTACTGTTTTCGGTTTCAAAAATAAACAAGGTGATGGAAGTTAGGGTGAAAATAACCGGAAGTTTGGTAAGGAAATATATTCAGTATCTATCCAAAACTTAATCAGTATATATACCTACACTATATATACCTACTTGCAGACTACTATTACATTTCGAATATACATAAATACCTAATAGTCAGGGGTAACTAGAGATGGCTTTTAATTTATGACAGCGTTTAATTACTTCTTAATTATTATTGTTTTAATACTCGTGTAGGTCAGCCGTGATGTGACAGCCATGTGACAGAATTCCTTAAGAGCCAGTTTCCATTCTAGGTCGAGCGTGCTACCACCCTCGAAACCGAATTGACCTGTAACTGTAAACTATTGGCAACATATTTAGCAGGGAGAATGTTCCACGAGTAATTAATTACATCTACCTAAAATATTCATGTTGCCCTGACCCTCTAAAAGATGTTTCATCTAAAAGTCAGTTTTGTCCATTAGAACAAAAAGGCTGCCACTCTCCAATTTGATCATAATCATCAACAGTTTTAAAGACCTAATTAGTTAGTTACCTTGATGACAGCTAAATCTCGTCTAAAATAAAATTTTAAAACCTTGAAACTTGAGCTAACTACAAAAAAAAATCCTAAAAAATATGTCCAGCTAAATACATATCAATAATCCACATATTCTTAAAAATTAAATCGTTGTGACTTTGCAATGCCTGCTGCCAAAAACGTTGGAACCAAACAAGCTGTCAAAATGTCAATAAAAATTCTACAAGCGGATATATCAAAATCAATCAAAATGACACACTTAAAATTATTATTGTAAATGCCGGAATACCGGGTGTTCCATCAATTACAATCAGTGCCGCGGTACCTACACCATCGGCCCAGAGTACAGGCGTGGGCTGTATAAATGCTGGTAATAACATCCAGCTTATTATAATAAACATGCGACACTGATCGAGATGGCACCGATGGCTAAATAGGGATTCGACGTATTATATATTAATATTATTTAAATTATTAAATTATGGTAGTGATTACGCAAAGTGGTCGATTTTACCCCTGTTACCGGTTACATTTTTAAGAAGCTTGAAAAGTTTCTTCCTGTAACATAACTAGCGAAGTTTCGCACGAGTAGAGCATATATATACCAAATTTTTTTGCATCAGTTTGTTGCGTCGTCTGTTAATAACATCTTCAAAAATCGTCGTCATATTTCATCCAATTAATACAAAACCTTAACAAATTATACACAAAATTTTGTCATGAAAACCGTATAAAATAATACCTAATATCCGTATAAAATACCTATTTGAGTGAAAACCGTATAAAAATCTGTTTAGTAGTTTTTGAATTTATCGCGACAGACAGACGCGGTGGGGGGCTTTGTTTTATAATATGTAGAGATTGACATGCAATTATAATTGTCATGGAAGATTATAATATAGGATATTATAAAACATACTTATATACATTATGACCGATTCGAATGATTTATTTTTTCATGGGTGGGTAGGTATATGTTCGCGGTGGTCTCATTAAACAATTCATTGAGATCTGATGTGTGTCTGCAGAGATATATGGAGAAAAACACCTCAAAATTGTCACTGAGAATGAACCGATTTTAATTATTCTTGAATAGGAGTGGTCAATTATTAAATTTTCAGAGATATAGCGATAAAAATCTCAAACTTGCTACTGAAACTTACTCGCGTGCCATGTGAAGTTTTAGTAAGGTTTTTAGTTTTTAAATTATTTTAATCTTCTTATATATAATAAACTGGCCAAGTGCAAGTTGGACTCGCACTCGTAGGGTTCCGTACCACACTACAGTAATTTATAAGATCGAGCAAAAAATACCACTATCATTTTTCGCCAACAAAAAATAATAATTATTAAACATTTTGTTTCTTATAACGCCATCTAACGTCTAACAAAGGTGTTAGGAATCGACATTTCAATATAATGCCATCTATGGGACGTTTACCTAACTAAGCGTTCATAGATGGCGTGAAATGCCGAAAAAAACACGTTTCTTGTATGGGGACCCTCAATTATTTTAAACTTTATACTGTTTTAGTATTTGTTGTTATAGTGGCAACAGAAATACATCATCTGTGAAAATTTCAACTGTCTAACTATCACGGTTCATGAGATACAGCCTGGTGACAGACTGACAGACAGACAGACAGACAGACAGACAGACAGACGGACAGCGGAGTCTTAGTAATAGGGTCCCGTTTTACCTTTTGGGTACGGATCCCTAAAAAATGAATCTCAATTGCCCTTGGTCACGGCATCACGCGTGAACGGCTGGACCGATTTCGCTAATTCTTTTTTGTTGTGTTTTTTATCGACAGATGGTTCTTATGAAAAAAAAAATTACAATATATAAAAGTTGTTTTTAACGCAGGCGAAGCCGCGGGGCACAGCTAGTTAAAAATAAAATTAAATAAACCTTTATTGCTGCTATTTTAACTTAATTGACAATATTTTGTGTTAATTAGAGGTAAGAAAACTGATTATATTAAACTATATTATCATATTTTCGGCATCCAATAGGTCTCTCCTCTTAACAGCTTGTTCTTTGACAAAGGCCTCCCCTAAGGGTTTCCACTTGTTTCTATCCTTTGCTGTACGTAACCATTCTGGCCCTGCTACTGGTTCTTCAAGTCGTCTTCCCATCCCATTGTTTTGGCTGTCTTCCTCTACTTCTTCTGCTTTCTCTATGGTACCATTTGGTTATTATTTTGGTTCATTTCTCTGTATTTTCTCTTAATTATAATTATCTTAAAATAATCTTTATTATAACCTATCAAATATCATTACTCTATGCTAAGATTAGATAAATGCTTGATTATTAATATCGTTCTATAACTTAGGCCTGAGACTGTAACGATATCTGCGTAACGAGAGACTGCGTAACTTTATCATACGCGGCACGACAAGAGAAAACCGCTCTTCGTTTTCAAATGAAAGGCAAATACGTTACCTACGTTGTTATACATAGTTGGAGCGATCGACCACTTTCCCGTGCAATTTGAATTTAACGGCGTCAATGACAAACTGATATATGGAGGACTGTTTTTAAGTGCATTTAACGCTGATACTGTGTCCAAGGCAAGTCTTTATTACATGTAATAAACTTATAAAGTTAATACGCATCGTATTAAGCGATTAGGTACCTATATTACAGTTAAGTCTGCGCAATGTCAATAATTTAAGTAACTTAAGATCATACGATTTCCATACAAAAGTAGGTATACTTAATGCACAAATAGGAGTAAGTGGAACAAAAAATTGCACTGATGACAGATGTGATTTCTGTACAAGTTTTTAGATCTATTAAATCGTATTCATTTAATATTTAGTGTTTGCTACGATCTTCCCACAAACCTAAAATTACGCTACGATTATTTGTAGGTCTACTAAAAAGTCTATAAAGGAGAGGTAGGTTCTAAAGTTTTAAATGTATATGAAAAAATTAAATGAAAAAAAGTACAAAATACGAACCTAATGAAGAAAGTTTAGCCAAAATCAATATTATAAGTAGATCTGCTTAGTGGAAGACAGCCCGCGTAGAACCAAAACTCTACGAAGCAAAGGTTTCTTTAGTAAACTCACAGCATCAAGAACATAGATGTTTTCTATTCTACCCTAAATGTGATTTATTAAAGAGTATTTCAGTCAACCTCTTTAGTCGCCCTCTATAATCTATATTTTGTTGCTTTTACCACAGGTTATACCTTAAACTCTGGTTCAGTAACTCAGTTCTAGTTTAGCTTAACCTGGCTAATACTTTTAATGCTTGTTGAATGAAAAACGAACTAATTTGCATGCTTGATTAGTAGAACGAATTGCGGTCAGATAAAATTCGCGTAACTATTGATTTCCTAGCAAATGGGCCCTACCACAAGATTTCAAGTCATTTTATTTTCAGCTCACTACACTGAAGTAGAGATAAAATATATAGCTTTATAAAATGTATTTATAACTGAAGAGTGTAATGTGTAAAAATATTTATGTATGTGTATTTGTTTAAATATATAAAATTATGATAATGATAAATATATTTCATTGTTATAAACGCCTTTTATTTTAATGTTTAATAGGGCCGCCACAATTTTGACAAATGACTGGAAACCATGCTTTCAGCATGTCTTTATCAAGTCTTTTCTTCTATCAAGTCCACTGTACTGTTGTTAACAATGGCAGTAAAGGATATAGATAGATACTCTTTATTGGACACTTAAAGGTATAATACATTTTATAAAACTAGATCACATGTGTGTAGGCGGTCTTATCGCTGAAACTGGTTTCTTCCAGAAAACTTTCGGATACCAGGATTCTTTATTACACGAGCGATGCTACGGCAAGCTGCCTCTCCCTCTTTCCGCAATTTAGTAAAATTGAAACAAGAACATCTTAGTCCCTGTAGTAGAGTAGTCCCCTAGTTTCCCTGACGCTGATTGCTCTGAACACTGTTTATATCAACTGCAACAAGTAAATCTACTTTGTACAATCCTTACTATTGGACGTGTTCCGTGGAGATTTACGAACATTTCTTTATCACTACTCCAGAATTACAAGCCGGTTGGACGTGTCATTTTAATGGAGCATGTGCTTCGAGGCAGGTGATCATTCTTCTAGACATATTAACTGTTGACGTGTTTCTGTGGGAGTGTGCTATGCAGTACCTAGATAATCTAAATAAATTATGCTGGACGAACAAAGCTAGGCATTTCACTAGGAAACTGTCTAGGTGAAGTAAATAAAAATCATTTCATGGCCTACATCTTCTCGTATAGAGGGAGTGTCACCGTCACACTCGAGGCTAATCCTCATTTGTAGTAGGGCGCCGGAGGCAACTACCTCCGTGGAAATATCGGCGGTTAATGCCTTGCCTTCAGTGCCTTCTTCGGTAGACTTTTCAATTTATACCGTCACTCTCGGGGGGGCTATCTAGCCACACCCTCCGAGCGCGAGGTCCGAATTTCACTTTCTACTGATAAAGAATTTGTGACCTAACCTAACCGCAGTGCAATTAATAATAAAAGTAAGAAAAAAATAATGCAGCCAGCTAATCTACACAGCGGACACTTCACGGCACTTACCTACACTTTTATACTTTTGTTACACTTGGGAAAATAAGCCAATTTCAAAACTGTTGCGCAACTCCTTTGTCAAACTCGTCATATCGCCTCTCACTTTCATTAAACAAAAATTGAAACACGAATTAAATAGAGGTTTGGTAATAATTGACCAATTTTGAACAATCATCACTTCGCGTTTCGATTGTTGTCGACAAAGGTAGCATCCGCTGTAAAGACAGACAGTAGCTTGGCGAACTTAATGTGTAGCCAGCCGGAATATACAGTTTTCACGACAGGCTCAGTCAAACGATAACATAATTAATATTACATTACCTCTCTTACTTAGCTTAAAATTATTCCAATATGAAATACGTTTTAGATGTATGTCACAAAATATGTATTTAAACTACTTGCACAAATTTCTGCACAGTCTACATCATGTACGTGGCCCAATCTTGGGTCGATTTATTTGACTAGTGCGCTGGCATCGCAAGCTGATCAGTATCTCACAATATTATACCTTAATAATATGCAAAATTATAAAATATCTGACAGCATAGAACGACAGAGAGACCAAAATAATGATTTTTATCTATGGAAATAATCGTGAGAATAACACAAATAATTACCTATTTAATACGACTTCACACTCACGGGTTAAGATATTGAAATTACTTACCGAAATTATTTAAATTATTATTATTTTTTATTATTAATAGTAATATTAATTATTATTATTTAAATTACCGACACGTTTCGAACATTTCTGATGTCCTTTTTTACAGGAGTCAGGCCTACCGCACGTCCCTTATATCATAACACGTGAGTGTAAAGCCGTTTTAAATTATTACATATGATCTTTTTATTTTCCTGTTTCCTGTTACTACACGGAAGGAAGACATTGTTAGCTGTAACACAGGTGCGACCTAGCACGGCTGCTGTCCAAATTGTACCTAGTAATTAGGTTTTGTAAAATATGCATAAATCAACTTAAACTTCCTAATAGTTATAAAGTGCAAATTTGTAAATCTGTGATTTGATGAAATAAATTATTATGACTTATAATATACCTACCAATTGCAGCTAATCAATTCTGTAAGAAGATGAGTTACTGCGATATCTGTTTATATCAAGTAGCGTAAACTCAACTACGTACGACGCGTTGTAAAAAAACCAATTAGATGAAATTACACATTCCTACGACGATCAAATTACGTCTATTCTTATTTTCTTTCACCTTTCCATTTGGGACTTTCATTTGGGCGTCAACTGTTGAACCTACGATGTTACGTCAAATGTCTTTACAGGTCGAAGACTTTTCAAGGAGAGGCCTTGATACATAATTAAACTATATAGTAGGATCAAACATTTATTAACTAGGATACTTTTTATTACTTATTTATTACGTACATAAATCCTATCCTACTAACGTTATAAATGTGAAATTATTCTATATTGAGTACAATTAATAACATCGCGGAAAATATTGTTTGCGTGATGCAGGATCTCATAATTTGGGGCAATATTTACGCAACAGCATAAGGCAATCATATAACTTATATTATTACATAGCTTTATAAAAATGTATAAAAGACTTTTAACAAATATTTCACTGCATAATAAATGTTTTTAAATTGAAAAACATCTCTAATTTCTAACTAAAAAGTTTTTTTAAGCATTGACGTTAATCAAAATATTAAGTTATGTAAGAAATGTACCTTTGATTATTCTAATACATTTAAGCGTCAGTACCTTGAGTTTCCAAATTCCTCGACACCCCCAAATACACTTGGGCGGCTACTTTGTGATTCATTGCGCCCAGTTAATGGACATTTCGTGACGCGTTATAAATCAACCTGAAACGTAGCTCAGAACAACTATAAGTAGTTCAAACATATGGAGAAACTTACTTCTAAAAATATTCAAAAAAAAATCAGAAATCTAGATATTAAAGAACATTACCCGACGCAAACAAAGTGTTGTAGGGTTTATGTTTCACTGTTACGTTAAAGAACTCGTAAAAATAGTAATAATAATGTCATCAAATAAACAGAATATTGAGTTTTTAAAGGACATCATTTTCTTATAATCAAAATGTTTTCATTTTAAATAGAGATTTTATAAAGCATCTTATTTTATCACTCAGATTTACTAATAAACGTGGAGCTCAGACGTAAACGAATTTAATTTAAGTTTGTCACATTTACACGTTGGTATTTTCCAAAGTAAACAAAACAGACTTCTATCTTAGATCGTTTCAGTTCGTTATTGTACACAGAGTATTACTGCAACAACACGCTAGGCTGTATCTATGCTCCTGAGCCTGAACAAATACATAACATAGGAATATATACACCTAGGTCTCAAAGTTTCCAAACATACAGATATAAATCTTAGACGAAAAACTGGTGGGTTTAAAACTGCAATGTCTAGCTCATCGGCGTGAAGTTGCGAGCCTGTTTATATTTTACAGATTACACTTTGGCGAATGTGCCCAAGAACTGCACGATCTGATTCCGCCGTCCCCATTCATTAATCGTACAAACAGACGTACTGCAGGTCGACATCCATTTATGGTGGATATTTCACCTATAAGAACTAAGCGTTTCGGTGCCTCTTTTATTGTAAGAACTGCCAAAAAATGGAATGGCTTGCCGGCATCTGTTTTTCCACTTAAATACAACCTCGGAGCGTTCAAGTCTAGAGTGCCAGAAGTGATATTGCCAGATATTGCCAGGTTTTTACTGAGGAAGCGTGCTCAATCCTCGACCGCATCGTCACTACCATCAGGTGATCATATGATCATAGCGGCAAAACGCTTGCACAGTTCGCTATAAAAAAAAACTTTAATGTGTGCAAGTGCAGACTCATTACTGCAAAGCTTTTTGTTTTCCACCCAGTGTCGGCTAAAAGCACACCATCCCAAGTTTGCCGTTCTCATCGAGGCAACCAGGTGTTAAGTAAGACGGCAACCTTTCTTTGTTGCCGCCTACCTGCATACCTATTTTGCACCTGTTCTGGCATTACAGACTTTTAACTAACGTCATCTTAAAAACGCGACCTTTACTTCTTCAGCTATAAGGTTGAAATTTGACTTTGAATAGTGTTGAAGTATACTTGTTTTATCTCGGAGTTTTCTAACAAAGCGCCATTGTTTCGTTCATGATACATTTGTTAATTGAAAATATTAATATCAACAATAAATCGAAAGTACCAACAATTGTAAAACATGATATGTTAATGTAATCAGGTTGATATAAATCTAAACATAGGCTTAATTTACATATAATAGAAATTAGAATCTACATAATTGGATGATTCTAGTCGATAAAGATAAATTTGTTTGGTACATTGTAATGCTGGTTAATGTACCATG